>JASFAT010000674.1:0-361709 GCA_031353405.1 Baronia brevicornis
GGCACTCTACCACGAAACAGCTGGCCACGAGGGATCGTCGTAGCCACCTACCCTGGACCGGACGGCGAAGTCAGAGCAGCCGACGTGCAGACGACAAAAGGAACATTGCGGCGCCCTACCAAGAAGTTGGTGATAATAATATCAAGTGAAACATACTCCAGCTAACAGCTGCGGCGGGAGGATATGTACAGGACAATAGTAAACACAAATGTACAAAACGATAGATATAGATATTGATTTATATAGTAAATAATAAGATTGTACAAGACGATAGAAATAGGTATTGATTTATATAAGTATTATTGAAAACGAACAAAAATATTGTGTATAATAGTTATAGTAATAGTTATAGAAATAATATTTATTGTGATGTTGAAAATATGGATAGCATGCCCGAAAAATACGAAATCGGCGACCGGCTCTCTTTACGGTCACGGCCGAGGGTTGAACCGAGGTAAATTTTGGAAACAAAATCTGCTCTGTGATTGGTGGAAAAAAGGTGCGAAAAAACGGACCAATCATAGAGCGGATTAAATTTGCCTCCAAACGACTATAAAAGAGGTCGCATTTTCGGGTATGGCATCCAGTGACAACAAGGAAATTGAAGAATAAACAACTAAAAGAAAAATAGCAAATAGAAGTATAGTAAATAGGGAAGAATAGTGAATAAAATAGTTATCAAGAAGAGTGAAGCATTTACTTCGTCATATAGCGAAAAACGATCCCTTTCGGCTCTCATCGGTACGGGAATCGAACAGCGCTAAAATCGATATACAGTCCGCTGCTCTATTAGCGCTGTACTAATAGAATAGTGTGGGATCTAGAGTCCTGTAACATATGTAACATTGTGAAAATAAAGGTATTATTATTATTTAAAAAAAAAAGGATGGAACATAATTAAAAGTGAAATCACTCGTAATTAGTTCATTCGTTCAGTCTGAAAGGGGTCTGAAATGGTTTCAATTAAGCTCACACAGTCCCGGGATGCGAGAACTGACTCTTAGCCAGTTATCGACGCGTATTGCGGCTGCATCGCGGCACATCTCGTTATCTGTTTAACAGATCGGAGCTTTAGTCTCATTGGATGCTGATCGGAAACGACAAATTCGATCTGAATTTTAACGAATCGCATACACTAAAACGGTTAATCGTCCAAGTAAAAAGAAAATCTGACAAAAACGTCTGTTTATAATAATTGTACGGGAGGTTTGCTCAGCGCTAATAGAGCAGCGGACTGTATATCGATTTTTTAGCGCAGTTCGATTCCCGTACCGATGAGAGCCGAAAGGGATCGTTTTTCGCTATATGACGAAGTAAATGCTTCACTCTTCTTGATAACTATTTTATTCACTATTCTTCCCTATTTACTATACTTCTATTTGCTATTTCTTCTATTTGCTATTTTTCTTTTAGTTGTTTATTCTTCAATTTCCTTGTTGTCACTGGATGCCATACCCGAAAATGCGACCTCTTTTATAGTCGTTTGGAGGCAAATTTAATCCGCTCTATGATTGGTCCGTTTTTTGGCACCTTTTTTCCACCAATCACAGAGCAGATTTTGTTTCCAAAATTTACCTCGGTTCAACCCTCGGCCGTGACCGTAAAGAGAGCCGGTCGCCGATTTCGTATTTTTCGGGCATGCTATCCATATTTTCAACATCACAATAAATATTATTTCTATAACTATTACTATAACTATTATACACAATATTTTTGTTCGTTTTCAATAATACTTATATAAATCAATACCTATTTCTATCGTCTTGTACAATCTTATTATTCACTATATAAATCAATATCTATATCTATCGTTTTGTACATTTGTGTTTACTATTGTCCTGTACAATAATAAATATATAAAACATAAGTTTTCGTGACATTAATTAAATAAAACGAAAAGAATATATAAAAAAATAAAAGATATAAAAAAATAAAAAAATGTGAGAATTTAAAAAGAATTTATTTTTTGACAGCCGCGCGTTTTGTTAAAATCAATTTTAGTTTTGTTACAAGTCATCACTTGAGCCTAGTCGTAGTTCCGGGCAAATGATATAAACCATATATCCTAACGTAAGCATTATTAGCTCACTTTGAGTGGAAAATTGTCTCTCTAATACGAAAAATATTAATAAATAAAAAAAATAAATATAAAATTGCTTCTTTCCTCAGTAACAGTTTTTATTTATATTATATTAAATTTGTGTTTCTTTTTTTTACTAGCAAGCGCACTTTTCTAACTAGGTACCGTCTCGCTAAAGCTAGGTTTCCTTGTACATATTTCCAATGAAGGAAAACTCGATATTTCTCGAAAATGTTTTTAAAATAAAATATAGAAAAATGAAAGGTAACGTTTTCAATGATTTTCTATAAAAGTATTTTCTCTGAATACAATAATCAAACCTACGCAAATTACTTACAAAATGGTTTGCGCAATTTTATAAAATCATTAAGAAAAGTCACATTGAAACTAATTCGCCAACATTTGACTTATTTTTCCATTTTCCATTTGCTTGCTTGCACTATAAATGCCAAGTCTTCACATTTTCCATTATTTATCTTCGAAGGTTCGCGTGGTGAATAATAGTTTTGCAACAACGATTGTACGCCTCGAGAGATATCGAATAAAATAAAAATCAAAAAATATTTGTTATTTTGTTAGGGTATACTGAGACATGCGGGGCAATGACCCACACTGTCCGCGATTTTCTCAACAGCTCTACGGCTTGGGACATGATGTTAAAAGGAATAAAATATTAAGCGAGGAGAAAGAGATTTGTAATAACGTTGAAAGTATTGTAAGGGAACCACTACAATATCTTAATATAATACATTTATAAGATTTTTTTTCGATCAGCTTCGTCTTTGCCCTGATGAGATTAGATATTACAATATTTACGCACTAGGTAACTCCAAAGTTTTCGGTTGAACTTTATTTAAAACTAGTCTTTACAAAAAGGAGAATCACAGCGCTTCTCGGAAGACGCAGTATAAAAATTATATTTTACCACAAAAGAGACAACTTGAAAAATTAAAATCTCAAAGCAATAAACGAAAAAGTTTGCCAAGCTCTCAAGCTGGTAACGTTCTGTTGAGATCGCCGCTCCAAGTTCGAAGGGAAATTGTGATTAGATAACTTAAATCCCTTTCACATTCAACTTTTTTAATTACGTTTACTTTTCGAGTTAAATGGAATGGCTAACTTTGGCTTGTGGCTTGAGTTTGCGATTATGTTGGAACAACTAAAATGACATTTCGGAATGACAAATAAGTCAAGGAAAATTTATGTATTTATTGCTCTTTCTTCGTACTCTTTACTATCTTGAAACTAACTAGGATTCGGAAATGGCAGTTGAGAGAAAAGTGTTATTTAAGTGTTTTTTTATGGAAGCGGTAGGCAGGAAAATGAGCAAGAGGATCACTACGAAAAGGATAAGTTACCAGTACCGCCCATGAAAGGTGCAGTGCCTCTAGTATTACTACAGATGCATCACCTAATTTAGGGTAAAGATATATATAATGGGAGGGGTAAAGGAAGTAATAAGAAGGGCAAAAGCGTGAAATGGAAATAAAGAAAAGGGAAAGGAATAGGCCCTTCGAATCCCTGGACTCTTAATTCGCCTTTCTGCTAGCAAAAAATTCACATCAATGGTACAATGAAGGATACAAAATGACGACCTCAGATAGTAGGCCCGACGTTTAAACACTGATCTATTTATGTTTAATTACAATCTGATTTCGAAAAATACTAGCGATTTAAATTGCTACTATCTATAAAGCCAATTGTTTTTAATATAAAAGTATCAAAGAACTAAGTGTGTAAAAAAAATCAGCAAAATAACATAAGTAACACCCCCAAAAGTTTGGCATCACGCTTTCTAGTGCCTTGGTTTTGATCTGTAGATACAAAGTTATGAATAATGTAAATAGTATAAGTTTTCTAGGCGAGCAGACTTTAAAACTGCTTTATAAACTGGGCTACTGCCTTATATAGAAAAAAACATTTGAACCATTAAGTTTCGTGTCGATTACTTTTTCATTTACCGTACAGTTTTTAAGCATACACATACTCATTGTAATTATTATATTAAAACTTTACACATATTACATAAAAACTCATCTACGTAATTTCGTGTATGTAACTCATGCCCTCATCGTATGAAGCGCAGTAGCTAAGCTACAACTCGGAGGAGATTTTCTGATGTGGTACTACGCCGGGTATGCCGGTCTATTCATGCTACAGACAAATATAATGCTCTTCTTGACAAAGTATTCGCCTGCGGCGGGGCTCTACCACTATAATATATATGAAATAAGTAACGTAACTAGCCCGTATTTTATATGATACATACTATACTTCACGTAGCTTCAGTAAGTTGTGTGAATAGAGACTCACGCATTCGGGTTACATTTTAACGAGGAACACTAAACTTAACGGTCCTTGGAGTCTCTTAACGGGTTAGTTGAGCTGGCGACATAAACCAAAATGTAGCCGACGTTATTACTTAACGAAGTATGAGCTGACGAGCCAATATAATGCACTAACTGTAATGAGAGGAATAACTGAATAGATATAGAATAAGGAATATAGTTATAAAAGAGCGATGTGGTATAAAAGAAGATGTCTAAATAAAAGTTGAGAAAGGGATGCTTAGATGGTTTAGGCACATAGAGAGCAGGCGACTGGTAAAACAAATTTACGGATGTGGATGGGAAGGATGGATGTTAAGGTCGGTAGGGGAACACCAAGGAAAATATAACTTAACCAAATTACCGAAGTTTTAAGAAAGAATGTTTTCAAGAGTTACCCTTAACCGGCGAGCTTGCATGAAGAGAATAATGAGTGTGTAGGAAGCAAAGAAAGTGT
This sequence comes from Baronia brevicornis, assembly GCA_031353405.1. Classification (NCBI taxonomy): domain Eukaryota; kingdom Metazoa; phylum Arthropoda; class Insecta; order Lepidoptera; family Papilionidae; genus Baronia; species Baronia brevicornis. Next base: position 4,865 of record JASFAT010000674.1, read on the forward strand.
GCCGAGATCGTAACAGATGGAGATCTGTGGTATGGCCTGTTTCTGTTACAGGCGTGATGATATGTACGTAGTTGTAATGAAATAATTATGTTTCACCATTTCTTCCGTTATCTGCATGTCATTAATCAATACAATGGTTACTGTCTACTGCTGGACATTGGTCCCCTGTTAAGTTTTTAACAGCGCAATCTGCGGGGTGTTGTCTACACTGATATGAGCCACAACATTCTAATTGGCAATCTCAATATCGATATGACTAGAAAGTTTTCCAGCTGGATTGATTCTGATATAAATATATGTTTGTTAAAATGCCTACTAGCTCTCTTGCCTTGTAACTACCAAATAAAGCACATGTCTGTTCGAAGGGACTCTTAAATATACTTTTATATCCCGAGTGCGACATCCCCCTAGCAAAGGTGTGTGTTACCATAATTCCCACGGTTGACAGACGGTTTAGAGATCGAAGATTGGTTTTATCACTCAAGTAGATGCTGCTCCCTATTTATTAGTATTTGCTTTCATATTTATCTTGACACCCTTAAAAAGGGCCTAAGAAAGGCCACGTCAAGAGTACCCTTAACCGGCGGTCTTGCATGAGGAGTATAATAAGTGTGGAGGATCAGCAAGAAAAGTATGTCGAGATCGTAGCATATGGAGATCTGAGGTCTCTGCCTACCCCTACAGGAGACAGGCGTGACGATATGTATGTACCCTCAAAAAAAAACAGGGTCATTCTTTTCTATACGAAATATAAATAACGCGTTCATATTGTTTATCGATAGAGTATATTGTTTGGTTTACTTCTCTTCTATCGTCTTTTATAACTGTCAGACAGTTTCCAGCTCTACTTTATTGATGGAACAGTTAAGCAAACGAACAAGCATGTCACCTGATAGTAAATAACCGCCGCCCATCGATATCTACAACGTTGAGGCCACTTTAATTATCTATCGGAGGTTAAAATGTGAAGAATGGTCGGGTAATAGGCAAATAAAGGTAGGGGAATGAAGAAGGACTCCCTTGCATTAGTTGGCAAAAAAACTTATTTTACAAGTAGAAAGTAATTTAAAAATCTCTGTCGTGTGATAAATAACAAGTAAAGTAGCAAACATTTTAGAATTATATTTTTAAAAGTTAAATCGTGAGCTTTGTGAACAACAAATATATTTTTTTTTTATATTTTTCACGCCCATCCCCCGCAGGGGTTGGCAGAGACCACAGAGCTCCATCCGCTGCCATTCATCGCAGCGAAACGGCTCGTCATTGTTCGCTTTTCGCCCTCGTGAGAATCAGGACGTGACGGGTGGCGAACCACGTCGCCGTCATTTTTTCGACAAATTAGGTATATTAAATTCGTCTTAGTGAATCCCACGAGCCGCATGGGAGGATGGAGGTCAGCCCCAGCAGAGCCCTGCATGCTGAGGTAAGGCACCATAGTCCCCGGGGGAGCCCGACCCCGGGACGATCGGCACGCTTTCGACTAGGCTCGCCCCTAGCCACACATCCATTGGCACGGCAGACCAATTGGATTGGCGGAGAGGAAGGGAAAGGAAAGAGAAGAAAGGAAGGGGCAGGAAAGGAAATGCGGATTGGAGGGGTTACCAGACGCGGAATAAACATTTATAAATCCATATAAATATTTATTCCGATGCGGGAATCGAACCCGCGACCATTGACTCCGCGGGCGGAGGGCCCCGCCACTGAGCCAATTGGTCGTCTACAACAAATAACAACCTCCATTAGGCACCATAACATACATAAGGCACCTTACCCGTTAAATTTTGTCATCAAATTTTGGGTTAGACCAGCTTATTAAATTCAAAACGGATCTACTTAAATCCAGTTTCATAACACTTTGCATTTAAAGTTTATATGCTACGCGAAATAGGAAAAATGCAATCCGCATCGAATATCTTCTCAAAGATAGTTTCGCTCTCTGCATGTCGCACTTCTCTGATTTTGTTTCATCGCTTTACGTCGCCTTTATTTCTTATTTTTGTTTTTAAAAGCCTATTAAATATTGTTGTAAATTTCTTGGCAACTTTTTTCCAGTAATATTAATGGTCTAGTTCATTCAGATAAATATAACACGCAAAAACTGAGTGCAAAAATCCGGAGACCCAATTCCGTTCCCGTTCCTTCTTCCTCGCCCATCACTGCCGAATGATGCGCGAACTTATAGGGAGCGAACACCCAAACCTTCATTTTAATATGTTACATATACTATACTCTTACGATGTATCGAAACCTACAACAAATGCTTATGAGCAGCTAACTGCGGTAACATCGAGTGGGTATCCGCTAACTCCTGCCAAAGTTGAATAATTTGTAGGACGTTGCTCCCGTACTTCGACCTCTGACCGCAACTTGGAACTTCGCCAAGGCGAAATTATGAATTAAGGTTTCACTTTACCAGTTTGGCGTTCAGTCAATTCGGAACGAGCTTAGAGGTAACTGCTTCACGTTAGACTTTTTAACAGAGACCTAATATATTAAAAGGAAACACTAACCAATTGTATGTAAGTATATATGAATATGTTGTAAGCTTAACCATAAAAAAATAAAATATAACACGCAATTCTCTAACATTATATATTTATATAATGTTAGAAGCCCAAGGAGTCATTGCTCGCGGGTTGAATTCCCGCCTCAGAATAAATATAACATAATAACATATGTTAGCTAAGTAAAACTTTTGACTGTCCACATATATAGGCTGACAAACAAATAAGAATATATTTTTTTTCACAGCCCATATTAGCTGCACTACTGAGCACGGGTCTCCTCCATATCTGCAGGAGCGGATATTAACCCCCGCCACGCTTGTCCAATGTGGATTGGCGGAGTTATCAGACTCGGAATAAATATCCGTAGGCCAAACATACATGAATTTATTCCAATGTCGAATGTGTATCGAACCCGAGACCATTGAGTGTTTGAACTTTTGTGTAGGTAATACAAATATAATGAAAATATATTCTTACAAATTTAAGAAAAAAAAATTATAAATATATAGTCAGTCTACATTTCTATCCAGGAATATTTGGAATAAAATAAATATGTGAAAAATGAAAGCCTTCGAAAATATATATTTATATAGTTAGAAAATATATAAATATATATATAGTTAGAAAGGTAAACTTTGTACGTTTACGACTTTATGTACGTGTCGCCTGATGGAAAGCGATCAATGCCACCAATAGATATCTACAACACCATAAAAATTGCAAAAACAAGAAATACATTAAAACCACTAACATATTTGTCATTCGACAGACAACATTTTTATTGTCGCAGCACGTAATACCCGGCGAATACAAACTTCTTCAATAAAAGGAACACAGACGCGCTTATATGGCCTATACGTACAGTTGCTAAGAGAATCTTAAGTACAAATACGTAGAATGCATTACCTCAGAGGTTCCAAGCTCAAATGCTAATATTGAGATATAAAATGCAATGAAGACGTTCGAACATACATTAACTGAATATTTTAAATTTAAAAAATTTGAACTCAAGGCGAAGTATTCGCTTTTTACGAAGGGTAGTGAGTTCGATTCCCGCATCATGATTAATGTCTTATTATAATACACACATATTTATTCTGAATCTGAACGTTTAATTTTCCCATCTGTGTGTTTATGATAGAACTCACAACATACGTAATCCTAGGACTCCGAATGAGAAACGATCTGCGCAGGGCGGCTGGCAGAAAGTGGATGTGTGAAGCCGAAGATCGGGCTAGATGACGCTTGTTGAGGCCTACGTCTATCAGTCGACTGCCGCAAGCTGCTGATGATGTATATATATTTTCTTCACAGCCCATATATGTCCCACAGCTGAGCACGAACCTCCGCATTTCTGGACGAACGGAAGTTAATCCACCGCGCTTTTAAAATTTAAGCTAAATGGCTCAGTGATGAAGCGATAAGTTTCGGAGTCAGTAGTATGCGTTGGATTACCTCATTATATGAATGGATGATTTTCATGTATTTATTCGGAGTGAGTAGCCTGCCAATCTGTTTTGACAAGCAATATCAATATGAGTGCACGGCAGATGTGTGAGTATGAGTCACTGTCGGACATAGGCTGCGCCCATGGCGCGCTACCTGGCGGGTACACGAATCCAGTCTCAAGAGCTACTTAGGCAACTGTGGTCGAATCTTATAGAAACAAGAAAGTCCATGCCCAGCAGTGAGTGATGTATGGGTTGTGAAAAAGAAGTACGAGTTTTAACTTGTATTGTAGTCGATTTTTGTTGTTTTTATTAAGCGGGAGGTGGAGCTAAAATGCGACATCGGTGCTGCGGAAGTGTTAATTTATTTTTGCTTAAAACGGCAAATTGGATTAACGAAATAACGGTCCTGTGTCATGTTGGCGACACTACAGCAATTTGTCCGATATCCAATGGTTTCATAGGTGTAGCTCCTCTTAATTACACTTTTGAATTAAAATGTTTTTTCTTCTTTATACAGGCTACCCTCGTGTCAGTGTAAAAAAATTTACCCACTTGTAGTTTATTCCAAACTTTTTTTATTGGGATAGGAGCGCAAACGAGCAAGCGTGCCGCCTGATGGAAAGCAATCAACGCTGCCCATAGACAACCGTGACACCGCAGGAGTCACGGAAGCATTGCCGGCCTATTAGGTATGTGTAGGCTTGTTTTTAAGGTGCCAATGTCATATCGGTTCGGAAAAACCGCCGAACGCTTCATACAAAATTAGAAATAATGTTCCATACAGATAGTGTTAACATTCAGTGTCATGTCATTTCAATGAACCGCACCAGCAACACAGTGCAGCAGGTTAAAATATGTTATAAAAAGTCAATATCCCTTTTATTTTTAAAGAGGTCATTAATTCCTCACCTTTACGTCATATATTAGAGCGATTAAGTTAAATTAAGAGTGCCTCTCCGACTTACGAAGGTTGGCAGCCAATTCAGCTTCAGTTCTGGAGCACACGCTATCGCTATAAATGTTGACACACCTAAATATTTATGGAAGTATATACAAAATAACTAAAATAAAAAATTGTAGAACAAACGTCACTTAATGAATTGTAGAAGATCTCACCGATCGGCTCGATTCTCTAGCGCTGCGAAGGCATATCTCATCTCTCTGCATTTTTTACCGCTTTTATCATGGGGAGTGCTCCGATGAATTGTTTGGAATAATTTTCGTCGCCGAATTTCACAACCGTACAATTCGACATAAAGAAAAGTTTCATGCCCACCATGTGGATGAGTGGCGATTTACTACGATGAGCTTCTCTCGAAACTTCCTTCCACGCACCACCACTCTGTGGAACCAGCTACCTTCGGCGGTCTTTCCGAATCGATACAACATTGGCCCCTTCAAAAACAAGCCTACTTCTACCTAAAACGCCGGCAACGCTTCCGTGACCACTGCGGTGTTGCGGTTGTCTATAGGCGGCGTTGATTGCTTTCCATCAGGCGGCACGCTTGTTCGTTTGCCCCCTATCCCATATTAAAATAAAACGTTGCTTATTTTTACTTGAACTTTAAAGAATTTTAACTTTAGACAACTAGTATATCCACAAATGCTCAGCATTAGTGACAATTTTTATGGGTGGATAGAAATATATGTTATTAGTAAAATATATTTCAGTCCACAAGAGTACTAGTACTGTACTATAATATTGACGAAGAGAACCTACCTAGTAATATAAATACATACGTACAGAACGTTATCGCCACGTGGCGGTTGGTAGGGCGTCACGTAATGCAAACTACGCCGAGCCTTGCCGGCGAAAAGGATAAATGCCCCGGAAAATATAGCCTCGGGACACCACCGTCACATCACTAGCAGTAAGCTATGAAAATACATGTCTACATATATATAATAGGTTATTTTGGAAAGTCATGGGCGCGATATCTATATATGCGTGGATATTACCCATATATCCAGGTTTAATTATTATTTATTTTAGTAATTAATAAATTGATCACAAATAATGTATCGCTATTTTTACAAGATAATTCATGTAATCAAAAACAATAATTTCTTCTTTTGAATAATTTGGTAAATTAATAAGTTTATTAATAAAGTGATAAGAACTTTTTAATTTATTTAATATTTTATGGATTTCCATTAATAATATTTTTTATTACCCTTTACCGATAATTATCTTCATCAGCAATAACTGAACACACCTCGTGATATAAGTTTGAGGAATGGTTATTTTGTTACCTATTTAAAACTTTCATTAATCAAAACTTATTAAAAATTAAATTGGAAAGGTTATAAGCAGCGTAACAAACAAAAAGGCATTATATATAGATCAAATAAAATACGTTATAACTGTATATGTGTATTATTATACATAAGAAATAAATGAAAGCGAACACGGTACATTTTATACAAGACGAAATATTTCGTTACAGTCATCGTTTAGAAGGAGAGAAAGCGCTGAAAAGTGAAAACGAATAAGAGGAAACCCTATATCAAAAGTAATTTGTGTGAAATAGAACCAATAAATAGTACAAAGCATAAACGACAAGCGATTGATTATTTTATTTATTTATTTACGTATCTGTCGAAAAATGGCCCGGTCATCAGAAGTGAAATACAAAAGAATAGGTACAGATCTGAATCGCGTATTAATTATAATTTATCAATTAATTGAAATGAATATCGGGCACAGGTATAAACTAGTGGCAGTGAGAAAGGTTGAGACAGCAGTCCGTGCACGGAGATGCACCCGTAGGAAAGGCGTGCCAATCCTAGATTTAACCCTTCTTTGCATAATGGTGGAAATTTCCATCATAACACTGAATGCCCAAAAATTATATAAAAGAACAAGTTCACTTCAAGTTGATCGTGTCTGGATACCTTTTTAATGTCCATTGCATAAAAAAAACATAGCTGCCAAAAATAAGCAAGTGCCACTATCAGTAAAACGAGCTTGAAGTTATCATTCCGCTATTTGTTGTAATTGCAATAAACGGATGATTTTGTTTTATTATATTTTACAATTTCTTGTAGTAAAAATAATTGTTTAGTTAATTATCATAAAGAATAAAATATATCTAATGATATCCTCTTTTATTTTGTATTCAGTACTAAGCCAATGATCTTACTTTGCATGATAATGGAAATTTCCATCATATTGTTTTTTACTAAATTTATACTATAAATATATACTAAGATTTTTTTAACCATTTTACCTTTAATTTTGAACCTGAATTATATCACCTTGATTTATTTCACCAATAAAGAAAAAATCATGCAAAGAAGGGTTAAAGATGATTTCGCTGTTAGGCTATTGGCTTTCACAGCTATATTGAATTCTGGGCTCGCATGCTCCGAGCAAAATAAAATATGTGGGAATCCTCGCAAACTGCAGATTTCCCGCCGTGTCGGACCTGTGTCTCCCTGCATGTGTGTGTCTTTCCCTCTCTCTCATTCTCTATGTGCTTGTGTTTCTGCCTGTCACTCTCTCTCTCTCTCTCTCTCTCTTTCTCTCCGTGTGTGTGAGTTTTTGTGTCTGTCTGTCTGTCTCTCTCTCTCTGTGTGTGTGTGTGTTATTAAAACTCAACGTTACCAAAACGTTCACTTTTATGAAACTAGTTACTAACATAACTTCAAGAAAAATGAAGTCGCAATGGGCTAGTCACGTGGAGATTGCGTTTTGAAAAACTTAGTGTGGGATACATCTCGACTAGATAGAGATAGTAGAAACTGGACTGGAAAGATTGTACCCCTAGTTCTAACATGGCTTAGGAGAGCCCTATGTCCAGCAGTGGACTGCCGCAGTTTAATGATCATATGTTATTAGAAAAAATCTACTCGGCCATTTATTATGGCGTTAGAGGAACAAAACACGCAAACTCTATCCGAGAGTTTGCGTGTTTTGTTCTTCTAACGTCATAATTATTTTTTCTTTTATTTTGCTGATTATACATTTTTGATCTAATAGTATTGATTATTATTTTTAACTGTAAATAAATTTAAAATAAAAACTAATGCAAAAACACAATAATATAGATTTTGAAAGGTATAAATTAGATGTTAATGGAAGAGTTATTATCACATATGTAAAACACATTTATTACCCTCTACAGGATTTTTATTTGTTCCTTTCCTTGTTAAGGGGAACAAGATATTGCACTTCGCAAAAAGCACGATATTGGATTTGTGTGAATGTAATTTTCACTATGAGGAATTGGCTTTCAAAGGCGTTACAGCTTACAATACGCGAAATATCACGTGAAACATTCCATAAATACATAATATACAATAAGATAGCGATATTTTCTACTGTTATACTCGACGTATAACAGTAGAAAATATCGCTATCTTGATTTCACTAAGTACACTAATTTATTATGAAAATACATGTTCAAAGTATTGAAACCATCAATCACCAACACAGACGTAACAGTCTACTGCTGTAAATTGGTCTCCCTCAAAGTTGAGGGGGTGTTGTACGACAACTTTGAGGATCCCATGGTTGGCAGCCGGATACGAGAAAATATTTTTCTATTAAACATCATCAACCAATCCATTACTGGACTTTGGAATGCCCCAAAATTGAGGGAGGTTTTTATTACTCAGGTAGACGCTCATCTGCTGGTATGTGCTCCTATAGTTGCGTTATACTTTACCCAAAGGAAGAAATAGGTTGCCCTATCCTATGCCAAGAATTTATAGTAATAGAAAAAAATTAAAAAGTTCTCTTTAATGTCGAAGTAGATAACTGTCTTTTCTTATATGCTTATTTACATGATACTTTACGAAAACCACGTTTTTAAAATCTTCTAATGGCCTTGATAACAGCTAAAAATTTAAGTATATAACGAGATGATGCATCTGTAAAGTGTTATTCTTTTATAAGAAAAGATTTAAGTTACTGTTATTTCCGGTAAAGTCAGGAGTTGTTAAAGAAATCTACCGGAAAAAACGAAGTCACCCAAACAGCCCTTTTATTTGCCAAACTGAGAGGACGACTGAAGACGAGATGGACATACACAAATTACATCCGAGAAGACGAAATCCACTTTTCGTTAATCAAATTAATTTTAGTTTCAATCTGAAATTGAACCGAAAACTCTTGTCAATTCTACGTATAATTAACTTTAGTAGTCCTTAAATATAATATCTCAATATCATCATCAAGGCACTACAGACGCGGGTGGGCCTTAGATTGGATCAGATCTTAGTTTGGCTTTTTCTCTCCCCCACACCGATTGTCTTTAAGTCGACCTCGACTCCATCTAGCCATCTAAGCTTAGGCCTTCGGCGGCTTCTATTATTACGGTATTACGTGGGCAGCCCAACGAAGGTGTCCAATTTTATTGGTTTTTATGACGTTCGGCTCATTGTATAGCTTACAAGTACAAGCAAGTACAACTTTTTTTTAAATATAATATAACGTGTGAAAATTTGTAAATATTGTAATCATTGAATCTCATTCCGCAAATCGGGTTGAAAATGAACTTTAGTGATTGATTTCAAATTGTCTGCAGTTTTAGTTTGAACTGCAAACCATAATCGCAGAAGCATAAAATGGGGCTCACGCATGGCCGGTTCGAACGCTCCGAGCGGCAAGGAAAATATAATGTCTATAGCCTACTGCAGCCACAATCTATTGTTGCAACAACTGAAAGGTAACGAACCACTCATTTTCCTTTCTGGAACTTTTGCTATTACTGAACAACTCTGTATTTACTATTGCTATTATATTACATCAGGAGCTATGAGATATAAAAAACTACTACTATTTGTTATAAGAAATTTAATTTTTTCATCGCGTCTTAAAGCTTAGGCAGTCTAAATTTAAAAAGACCAGACATTTTACAGCACTAGACATTACGAAGGCAAAGCCGTTTTTCATTAATTCTAGAGTAAACAAAAAAAAAACGGGGGAAAAACCAGCAATACGTCCAACCAACAGGCGGGGCAGCCACCCTCCATCGATTTACATGGGGCGGCCTCCCGCTCTGTGCCGAGATACGTTCGCTAAAATATTCAAATAGTCTGGCTTTAAACACTCTCGCAACGTTCCCATACGGCTCTGGGGTCATTTCACTCTGGACGGTTCAAATTTAATTTTTCTTTAAATTCACGCGACAACTGCACTATTTAAACATATTTTATTAAAAATTTATAGAGTTAAAAATTAAAAAAAGATATTATAAGGTGATCTAATCATTTTTAAACGGTTTTATGTAGCTTGACCTAGTATATTTATTTTTTCAAATTTAACAATTTCAACTGCTTTTACAAAACCGATTCTAATGAATCTTTGGACTCAAATTCAGTTCGTTTTCGTTGAATACCTTACAACGTTATGATAATTTCAACTTGGTAGCGAGATATGTTTATCGAGATGAACAATGGAACTCTTCTACTATTACTAGTAACCCAAACTTGAGGTAGTTTGGGTTTACATTTTACATTAATCGATAAAAAAAATTACAAATTAAAAACTAGAAAATAAATGTAAGCAACAACCTGAGGGCAATAAATTTAAACGATTTTATTCCGACACTAAAATAAAAACGTGGAGCACATAAGAACTTTATTATGATAACTTTTACGGCTTTTCGTTTATTTAGAAAATATATAATACAGTCGGAATGCGTACCAACTTTACCCCGTCAGGCGGGTAAAAATACGCATCTGTATGGGTAAAAGTTAGCAAGTGGGCTAAAGATATGCATTTATTTCTTAAAAAAAGTCTGAAAATATGGAACGATAAAAGATTTGTCTGAGATGTTTGTTTATATTATTGTGTTACATATCTTTCTCATAAGACTTAGAAGTAATAATTTCTAACTTCATACTCTGGTTTATGTCTTTTTATCAGTCATTGCTGGAAGTAAACATAGCGATTGTGACAATTTTGGTAAAATATATATACTTATTAAAATAAAAGTATCTGCAGAAAAATTCATTTGGGGTAGCGGTTTCGTGCGTACTACTACACCGTTTTATCTATAAACTAAACATTTCAAAAACTATAAAAGTTAGAATTTTATTTTTAACCTCGCAAACAACAACAACAAAAGCATTACAAACTTTTCGCTTGAACAAAAAATAATACGACTTTTAACACTATTTTAATTTTTAAACACAACACGAGCCACATTTCGCTTCGCAAATAGGTAACACAAGACGGCATGCCAAGCTCAGTCAACCCTGTTAACCAAACTCCCCCATCCGCTCTATCTCCTCTGAGGAAACAGCACTGTTAACTTTTAACCTGAATGACTCTATAATTATTATAATTTATTCAGATTATAAGAAACGACCTCTATTGAAAAATTTTTAATTTTTAATTATTGTTGTGAAATAAAAAATATTAACTCCCCCAACGGTTGTGGTTTTCCACCAAATAACCAGTGCATTGCCATTTCAGCTTGCGCGAAAGGCTATGTTGGTGACTTTGATTCAAGTATGTCATTTTTATAAGTTATCAATTAATTAAGGTTTTTGTGAAATAAAATTAAAAGTCTAAAAAATTTGGATTTATGTAACATTACTTATTAAATTTTCCTCTCATGGTTTTTCTATCACGATTTTCCTTATAAAAATTAATGAGCTGCGTTCCTAATTTTTTTTAAACGCGGCCGATTGCCTCAGAGGCACTTTTTAATTTACTCCCAACGGGCTAGATCGGAATTGCGAAGCTCGACTCGATTTGTTCACTCGACATCTTTTATAAAGAGAACTCGGAAATCGGATCGGAAATTTGTGTTAAGTGGTCTCAATCGTGAATTGCAAAAGAAGAGAGACGAGAAAAGCTTTTATAAATAGTTTTGTAAATTTATACACATTAACAACCTGCGCCAGTCCACTGCTGGACATAGGCCTCCTTCAAATTTGTACCTAACATCCATAGCTTAAATGCGTAACACCTTTCGGTAGCTAGCTAGCTCCTTGCATTCTCTATGCGTATCCACCATTGAATTTTGTTTTAGTTGGTTCGTCAATTCCTTCCCAAAACGTTTTCTCGATTTTCCTGTTTTCTATCTACCTTTAATTTTTTCTTTCTTAATATTCAAAATGAAATTGTCATGAACTAAATGTCTTATCATACTTTCCTTTCTAAGAATAGTACGCTGAGAACAACGTGCTGTAAATTTTCTTTGTTTCTTTGTTCTTGTTATCTAAATTTGTTTTGTTAAAAAATTAAAAATGATAAGAAAAAAAGATATAGCTTATTCTAGAAAAAAACGTCTAGTGTTCATTCTCTCGTAACTAAGTCATACTTATTTTTAAACTAACTTCATTGTATTGTACATAAATTGATTACGTAAAGGTACGTTAATTTGTAATAAAAAGCTTGTTTCCTTAAAAAAGTGAAACGAGTGGGACTTGTCAAATTGAATTTGTCACGGCCGAACCGTTCCTGATTGAATTAAGAGTAATCAAATTATATCGAATTAATTACTGAGCTGGAAGGAGCTAACGGTGTTCACTTTGCGAGTGTCAAATAACATTAAATTGGCAATCTATACTCTAGTTTAATGCAAGGTATGAAAGTTTTTTTTTATAGCAGATATACGGGTCACCTGTTGATAAGTGATCAAAGTCAGACATAGGCACCAACACATCTACGACGCCTCCGGCGTTTCGCATGCCTATGGGCGACGCTGATCACATACCAGGTTTTCCCGTGTGCCTACTCTGCTATTAAAAAAAACATCCACAACGTCAGATGCGTCACAAATGCGTTGCCGGCAACATCATCATCATCAACAACCTGCGGCAGTCCACCGCTAGACATAGGCCTTCCCCATGAAGCGCCACCTAGCCCGATCTTCGGCTTCACGTATCCAGTTCCTGCCAGCCGCCCCGCGCAGATAGTCGCACCATCTAGCCGGGGGGCGTCCCACACTACGTTTACCGAGACGTGGTCTCCACTCCAACTCGTTTGCTCCAACGATTATCGGATCTCCGACAAACGTGACCGACGTGAACGACATTGCCACTTCAGTTTGCTAATTCGTAAGGCTATGTTGGTGACTTTAGCCGGCAACATATAGTTGCCGAAAGCAAAAACCTTCTATGGTACAAAAGCTAGTAAATATGCTTCCTTATACCTTACTTTTTAGATGGAATGCATAAAAAAACTAAGAAATCGTATTTTTTTTAATAAAAATATAAACCAAAAATTGCGAGTTTTTAGTTATTGTAGGGATCTGAAATGCTTAGTCCTATTAAATATTCATACTTTATTATTCGTCCAGTTCGTTAAGTCCATCCAAGAATTCAAATTCGGACTAAATCATCAATCCATATTTAAAATCCAACTTTTTGGAACTATTTGGCTAACCTAATTGGCTCAGTAGCGTAGCTAGAACATTCGATGACAACAGTCGCGGGTTTGATTCCCTCATCATTCTTCCACAAATGGGTAGACGTGTGCAAAGCAGAGAGACATACATGGGCTGTGTAAAAAAGGTTTTACAATGCCTATAGTGCTGCAGATGTCTATGGTAGGAGTTGATTGTCTTCCAACCGACTACACGCTTGCTCGTTTACCTTCATATCCTACAAAAAGTCATTGCTATTTTTTTACGGGATAGGAAGACAAACGAACAGACGTGCGGGAGTGTGGTTCTTCCCCGGACGAGCCGGCCCATTCATGTTACAGACAAATATTATACCATTCTTGACAAAGTATTCGTATGTAGCGTAGCTCTACCACTATTAAATATAAATTGCTGAATAACTTTCAAGCTTATTAATTCACAGACCATGCGAACAATGTAAATCCTTCCCCAACTCACTCCTCGAACCGTTTGTTGACAAAGTTTGCGCGGAACAATGTAGAGGGCTGAACATGGAAATGATTGCAAAGGCTCACGCTTCATTGAGCGCAGAGTGCAATGAGTGGGGTTTGTCTGCTCGGCGTTCGACTATCTGTTGATTTCATTAGAGATGGCTCAGTGGCTCCACGAATTATGCGCACTTAGTTATTTTTTTAAGTTTAATAGTAATACTTAAAAAAACTGTGTTGTGTGAGATGTAAAAACAGGATCGTTAGGTATAGGGATCAATGATCTCTTTATCAGTCGCATGGTGCCGTTCAAAGAATGAACAATATTTCTAATTTTGTATGAAATAAATAAATGTTGAAATCGATATTTTTAAAATTTTAAAATAAAATACGTTACTATGTGTAACAGCGCCATCTATTTCCCCTACTTTATATTACTAAATAGCAAATCGAAGCTGCTTATTATCCCTTGCACGAGGGTAGTTTATAGGAATAGATGGCGTTGAAAATACTTTTTTTTTGTTAATATAAGATCATTGTGCTAGCCTGAGGCCTGAGATCGGTTTTTTCGAATTAGACGTCGACCAAGACGTTTTTCATTTATTCTCCGCCCATCGTCAACCGTTAACCGGCCCTTTCACGAAAAGACAGATTGTATTGCATTTGGGATAAATTACGAGCAGTCAATTTTTTTAAAACTGATAATGATGACAGTCGGTATATAGGAAAGAAATAATTATAGAGGTGGTTTTATCAAAATCTTATTTGACCTAGACGATAACACTACATATTCAAATAAAAAACAAAGGAACACTTTGAAAGTGTCTGTTTTAATCTACTTTGTATAGTTAGCATGGGTATGATTCAGAAGTCAGCGTAACCATAGCAGGCGGTACTGTTTTCGCATGAAGGATCGCGTGCCGAACACCTATCACTCGTCGGCTGAAGTGTCTCCACTCTAATACCTCTGCTGACGTTAAGACACAATCTGTTAGATACGGTGTCATTTCTTGCGTTCTCTTAGTTTACTTTTTACTTTCACTGATATGATTAATGGGATCAGGTATTACTTAGATTTTACTGAGTTTAATATCTACCTTGCTAAGATCCACGACAAACGTGATCAGCTCATTGCCACTTTAGTTTGCTAATTCGAGAGACTGTGTCGGAGATCCGACAATCGTTGAAGCAGACGAGTGATGGAGTGGAGACTGCGTCTCAGCAAACGTAGTGTGGAACGCCCCCCGCCTAGGTGGTGCAACGATATGCGCAGAGCGGCGAGCAAAACTGGATGTGTGAAGCCGACGGTTGGATTAGGTGGCACTTCTTGGGGGAGGCCTATGTCGAGCAGTGGGTGGACTGCCGCTGGCTTTTGATTGAATGATTGAAGATCCGAGAAAAAAATTTTGATAAATCAAAGTATGTGCCTACGAATAAGTATACACACAACTCCACTTTTCAACAATATATACACGACACATGTTCCACCTCAACACGAGGTATTCTCAGGTGTAATAGAATCGACGGAAGACAAAAGTTGATTCACTGAACTGTTGCTTTACGTAGAGTCCATTACACTTTGTGTTCGTTGTCGGAAAGTTGTGTTGTGTGTATACTACTCAGTGTGCACATAATATTATTTTACGGATTTGTTTTTCACGGATCTTAGCAAGATAGATGTTGACTTTCCGTCTATATATATATGATTACTAATTTTGTTGTTTTCTTCATTACTTAAATTTTAAACAATCAAAAGTGAAGGTTAATTTTCTCTTTATTGAATATCGTAACGTAACATAAAAATAAAAACATTTATCAAATGATTGATGATTTACTACTCTCATAAACGAATGAAATAGAACGTCAAGACTTCGAGGGAGACATCATAGCAAAGAAATAAATTTCAATTTGAACGCGTGAGGTCCTCACAATAGTTAACATACAGGATCCGGAGTTTTATCAAAAAAGGTTTTGTGTATATAAATAAAAGGTTTTATTTCTGTCATTCTCCTCAAACATTATTAAATCAAGAAACTTCTAAAGTTCACTACACACATGACAGTTATGCGAAATGTACAAACTTCGCATTATGACGCGCGCGCTGTAACTCCGGCTTTGCATTTTGCAAAGTTATCGTAAACCAGAACAAATGGAATTAATGTCGAGCGATACGTTGGCAGCCGGCTCGTATACAACAGAAATTATTGCGAATATATCCGTGTAGCTTATTTCACGTTTGAATCGAGAGCCTTTTTAGCATAAGTCACTTACTGGCAGGCCGAAATGAAGTGTTCGCTACAATTTATACAAAGTACAGTTTCTATTTTGTATTTACAGGGCCCCGACCTACACCCACTAAGAAATCTGACCTCAATTTCAGTTGTCAAGAAAACAAAAATATTTCTATGTTAGTCATACATTTTTTAACAGACATACGTATAATATTAAGTAGCAATAGCGCACTTGATAAAGATAGCACTTACAATTTCAGGTTCAGGTTCGATTCATCCATGAGACTAACATTTCGTTTCGACAGCTAACTAGCTTACTGAACCAGTTGGCTGTCGAAGCGACTGTAAGTTTATTTAAATTAATACATACATAACCGAAATGAAAATACATAAACAAATGTGTTACTAAATAAATAAAAAATATGTATGTGTACCCGCAGTACACGCTTCACACGCGTTAGAAGTGAAACCTTCAGAAAACTATACTTCCAAAAAATAGATAAATGAAAGATAATCAAGGTATCATAATAGGAGACACTATAATGTATATCATCTCATTCTCTTGCATGTATGTCTCTTTTCATTGTTGCGTTTTCGTTTCATCAAGTTTCAAATCACAAGAGTGCTAAAGAATTTTACATATACATACTTACATATCGTCACGCCTGTTTCCCGTAGGGGCAGGCAGAGACTAAATCTCCATCTGCTACGATCTCGAGATACTTTCCTTGCTTCTTCACACTCATCACTCTCATGCAAGCTCGTCAGTTAAGAGTACTCTTGACCTGGCCGTTCCTAAAAACTTCGAAAGAAAGAAAAGAAGGAGTTTACGCTTCAAAAAGTTTATAAGTATAAAATAAACTGGTCACGTCGTGTATATGGAATTATCCCTTTCATTGCGCCCAATACACGTGCCCAGAACTGACACAGATAATAAGCAATGAATTCACACAAGCACCGCTAAAGCAGACGGCTTATTTACTTACAGACGTCAACGTAACAAATAAATCTCACACTTAACTCGAATTTGCACCTATATTGTGTCACAGATTAAACATCTGTATAAATATATTTTAATAAAATGCAATATGATATTCGTACGAATGAATTGCATAACGCAAATAGCTTTTTTTATTTCCGAAACAATCGTATTTTATCTAAAGGTATTGAAATAAAACAATAGACACTTTTTTCTATGGGATAGGAACACAAACGAGCAGGAGTGTCACCCGATGGAAAGCAATCAACGCCGCCCATAGACATCCGCAGTACCATAAACATTACAAAAGCGATGCCTATAGCAACTTTGCGTTGTTATCAAATTAGAAGGTGTTGGTACTTGGAAGCTCCGGCCGCGGAGCCAATGGTGTCGGGTTCGATCCCCGCATCGGAATAAATATATGTATGGATTTATAAACATTTATTCCGAGTCTGGTAACCCCCCCTAATCTCCATTTCCTTTCTTCTCTATCCTTTTTCCCTTCCCCTCCGCCAATCCACGGTCTCCCGGGCCGGTCAGCACGCTTAGTCGCAAGCGTGGGGATAAGCGTGAATATATAAAAAATGATGTAAAATATTGTATAATATCGCGTTATGATAATTATGTTTCCAAGTAAAATTCGATTCAAACGCATAAATTTTGATTAAATATGATTACAACAAACCAAAGTAGAAAAAATGCGAATACGGTAGGTACGATAAGACAGTTTATCCAAAATTATTTATTCGAAGGCCAAAGCGAGAAAACTTTACACAAGAAGAAAAGTTTCAACAATTATTAAAAACTCCAGTGAGTTTGAAGTTTTCATTCGGTAAAGAATTTATAAGTATTGGAAAGGCAAGTTTCCGGTCGAGACGGGAACTAATACCCAAACTGTCACCTGTGCGCAACGAAACTCGGAAACGACTTCATTCGAGACTACCGTCTTACGAGTGTATGGAAATTCGCACTTAAATATGTTCTTGTTTGAATCATTACCGACGTTATCCGATTCAAAGTTATTGTTCGTCGTATATCAGTTGTATTAAATATTTGAATACTCAATTTAAGTTTGCAAAGATAGGAATAACTCTAATTCGAGTTTCAGTACCAATAACGCCTTCCCCCAGAAGACTTAATTCCTTCGTTTACTACTTTCTTCCTCTTCCCTTAAATCTATTAATTTTTACAATAATGGTAGAGCCATGGTAGCACGAATGGGCCAGCTCGACTAGGGGAAAACCACACCTTCAAAGGATATGACCGTCAAGTGGTAGTATTTTGCTGTTCTACCGCGTTAAGAACGGTGAGTATTAAGCCCCACTTCCGTTCCCTATCGTTTTTTCTTCACCTTTTTTTTTCTTCTCTCATTACTTTCTTCTACCCTTTTTCTTAAATCCTTCTTCCCCTCCATTATTCACATTCTTACTCTAAATACTCTTCGCAATGTATCTGCAATGCCCTTAGTACTGGAAAAGCGTTGGCGCTTACCATCAAAGTACCCGCCTGCCCATGCCACTATTTATAGCAATGGAATGTTACGGCCTTATTGATTACGATGAAGTTCAACTTCTGTTATCTTGTTCCAATGTAATACTTAATTATGGATATTCATTATTGCAAAATAATTTCTTCTTTCGTCACTCATCGCGGCCTAATATTAGGAAAGAGAAATAAACCCTAAAACGCAGTATTCTACTAGGGCGAGTAGTTGCCAACACACTTCGTGGAAGGAAGCCAATACGATGGCTAGAAAAAGATTAAAGGCACACTGCAGATGCCCATGCAGGAAACAGTACAAGCAATAATGAGGAAATGACTAGCAAGTAATTTTATACAATAATAATGTAAATCTAAGCATCCCTTTCGCAACTTTTATCACGACCCCTTCTTTAACTCTACATCGCTCTTTTAAGATATAAGAGAGCGATGAAGAGTTAAAGAAGGGGTCGTGACATTTCTTATTCTATTATTCAAAGTTACACCACACATACTTCTTAATGCTCTCGTTTCCACCGCATTCAGTCTGCTTTCATGATTCTTCTGCCAAACTCAATGAATGACCAAAATGAATTTTATAAGTTGCGCTGCGCTTCATGTAAGGATTAGGTTATAACAAAAAAAAAACAGTTTTTTGCTTGCTGAAAGAGCTAAGAGTGTTGCTTACCATTGTGCCAGGATCACGCATTAGGCTCGAGGGAACAAATAAGATGAATGATGTCATAACTTTGAAATTGTTCATCTTATTTGATTTATCAAAGAACTAAACCCCATGAAACATTGACGAAGTTTCAGACAAGTCATAGTTGCCCCATAAGCCCCAAGCACTCGCCTGGGCCATAAAGGCAATTTGCATAATTGAAGAGAAACGTGCACTGGGGATAACCGTTAACTAGCAAAGACATTTGGATGCTGTTACGTTAATAATTTGACTAAATTAACGAAAAATTTCTTTTATACTAAATTATTTAACTGAAAATAAAATTAAAATAATAAGATACCGAGATAATTTATTTAATTAGTGCTCAATTATTGGGAAGAGTAGTAAAGAATTAAAAAAGAGTAGTAAAGAATTAAAACTTATGAAAAACATGTTAATATATAGTTTTTTTCGTTTAAATGCATCTTCATCATCATCATCATGAAGGCATTACAGCCGCGGGTGGGCCTGAGCCTGGTCCAGTAAATTTTTCCAGTAGAATCTTCGTTCAGCTTTTTCTCTCCAGCCCCTCACACCGATTGTCCTTAAGTCGTCCTCGATTCCATCTAGCCTTCTGAGCTTAGGCCTTCCGCGGCTTCTACGACCATCTGGATTGCCGTCAAGTAGGTGCTTGGGTACTCTAGCCTCTTCCATCCGTACCACGTGCGAAGCCCAACGAAGGCGTCCAATCTTGATGAATTTGATGACGTTCGGACGGCTCATTGTACAGCTCATATAGCTCGTAATTGTAAAGAATACACCATCGCTCATTTTCCAACACAGAACCAAAGATACGCCTCAAAATTTTTGTCTCAAAGGTGAGTAGAGATCAAATGCATCTTGGTACAATGATAATTTACGTCACGGTCTTGACATAGACTATTATAGGAGGCATATTAAAAAAAGGTTTTCTCGTCGCCCATACCTCAGAGTTTGAAGACGAAAGTCTTCGACCAGTGTGTCCTACCCGTACTCCTCTGGCGCCGAAACGTGGACGCTGACAGTCCGTCTGCTTCATATGCTCAGAGTCGCTCAGAGAATTATGGAGAGAGATATGCTCGGAGTTTCTCTGGTAGATATGATTCGGAATGAACAAATCCGCCAGAGAACTAAAGTCACCGATATAGCCTTTTAAATTAGCAAACTAAAGTGGCAATGGGCTGGTAACGTTTGTCGGAGATCTGACAATTGTTGGAGCGAACGAGTGCTGGAGTGGAGACCGCGTCTCCGTAAACGTAGTGTGGAACGCCCCCCGGCTAGATGGTGCGACGATCTGAGCAGGGCGGCTGGCAGAAACTGGATGCGTGTAGCGGAAGATCGGGCTAGGTGGCGCTCCATGGGGGAGGCCTATGTCCAGCAGTGAACTGCCGCAGGCTGTTGATGATGATGATTAAAAAAATGTGCAATCTATTTGTGGAAATAAAGAACGTCAACAACATAGCTACATCTTCTTTTAACATATGTAAATATACGGTTCAAGAAACCATTTAGATGCATTAACAAAAAACCTGGGAAATAACAGCAGAAATAATAACAATAGCAACGATTGAACATTTTCCTTTCTTCTTGATATTAATTTCATTTCGCATTTATTTTACATAAAAAAATTGAAAGTCCTAAAGTTCAATATTTTAACGACAGTCTACAAAAAGTGGGCAATAAAAATTACTTTTGCTCTTACCTTGCGTTCTAATTAGATTGTAATAAAAAAGCACAAACAATTTAGTATCGAATTTTTGTTGAAGTTTAGAATTCGACTGAAAGAAAAGGTAATTGTGGTGGACACGTATGGATAATACAAAAGCTGGCTTTGGATAGAAGTAAGTGGAAAGAGCCATATCGACAAGTGCTACGCACTTGAAGTATGAAAGGATGCACTTCGTATTGCAAGATACGTGCAAATGTAGCAATGAAGGAAAAACAATCCTCGATACAACCAAACCATCGCACGTAAAATAAATCATGCGTGCAAAGCAAACACAACATTGAGCCCCTCTTGCAGTACAACTAGGGGGTGAATTATTTACACGCAAAGGGTGGCATTATTGATATAAATGCACTGTGTAATGCACTCACGTACATTCACTAATATCGGCGTGAAACGTAACGATATATCATGCGTGAGAGCCCACCCCTGCCTCGTGCGAGAAACGCATTGTTGCCTCAGTTAATTAATTAAAGTGGGCGGACTATTGAATTCGTACGGTACGGTAATCTCGTGTTACTCGTGTAACAGTAATTGATTGTAATTTACTTATTATTCAATGTCCCACATATGCTGTTACTTCGTGTAGCTGTACGTACCATATGCATTCCTTATATATAACTAGCTTTCCATAATGTACAGAAGAGAGCAAATTCAAGGAAACCGTTTATGGTAAAATTAAATATATATACTTGTATCATTTTTATTGAAACTTGTTCATTTCCATAGGGGGACACATTTCATGTGCGCCACCTATTGTATACTCAAGAAATTCCCAGTGTCATAGCGATCGGATGAATGCTGAAGTAATATATATGTAATAATACGAGTGTATACTTATCGTACTTCAGTTTATACTCGTATTAGGGTTAGGAAACGGATCAAGAAGCTAACGGAACCAAATTTATTCGATTTCAAATTGTATGTATGGCTAATTTACTTTGCGAAAACTTACACAAAAATGTAATTTACACGGCCCCGCAGAAGAAAAAAGTAATCGTGAAATCCAAAAATTCAGGAAAAATAAAAATAATGAATTTTGTTAATAAATGCGCAAATAATTGATGTACCCATTTTATTTATTATATATATGAAAGGATGGCTAATTTTAATAGTAAACAATTTATATTAATTGAATTGCTCTATAAGCAGTAATTACAATATAATTTAGGAAAAAGCATAAGACCTAATTATGATAAAACATTTTTATCGGCATTATTACTTACGACTGTATTCGTTGGAATTAACGTAGGATTTCCTTGCAGTAATGTTGCATTACTATATTACTCGTCTCAATATTGTTTAAAACATTAAATAGCATAATCTTACGACATTATTTTTTCTTATTTTACTTAATTTATGACATTTAACAGGTGAAATTATTCACTGATATTTTTCATTAGACACTTTAACATAATCGATATGTATGGTTTCTTTGTGTATGACTATAGCCGGGTTGTTTCTGTAATAGAAAACTATTGAAGAGTGCATCGTTTACAACACGAAAAATATCGCAATCAGCTATCACTGTTAAAGATTATGTCTATTATTTTAATTAATAACAGAGTTCTACTTGTATATGGTTACTTATTATGCATATCTCTGGAAATACACATAGGAAAAACGTGGATAAAATTCACAAGATGTATTTTGAACTGTAGATGCCGAGTATGATATAACATTAAAAGAATCGTAATAGCATATTGCGAGTTTCTTTCGCAGTGACGAAGATTTGTAAACAATAAATGTTTTCGCGAAAAGTAAAAATATCTATTTAAATTCGCCTAATTTCGCTCGTCATCGGTCGGTTCCAAAAATATGTTCGTACCTTTTATCTACGAACGAAGAATGTTCTGTACAACAGTTTTCATAATGGTTTTTTATATAACCCCGCGGGGATCCCCTTACTATAATTCATCCACAATAAAAATCTCCTGGAACATTATTACCCCTGTAGCTGTGTTTCAAAGGAAAAAGGATTTTTTTAACATAGCGTTCATTTTTTAGTTTCACACCTAAATAACACGTTGAATTAAATGGACTTTTGTATGATACTTGATGACTCAAATGGCGGAGTGTTCGCTTCCCATACCAGGGGTCGTGGATTCTCTCTAATGTACTCGTATGATCGAATGAATAGCATGTGTTTTTATAATAAGTAAAATGATTTTGATAGCTCAATGGCGAGGTCACCGCTTTCTAATTGAATGATCGCGGGTTCGATACCTGTATCGAGATAAATATATACATATAATTCATATAGCCTACAGATATTTGTTCCGAGTTTGATGTCCCACCAAACCGCATTAGAAAGGCTGGAAATTGATAGGGTCAATTTCTCCTAAAAGTGGTACATATATAACTTTTAAAAAAAAATGTATTCCATATATGGGAATGATAATATGGGACGAATGGATCTTATTAATATGCGGTTATGAGTGTTAAGCGGTTTATTTGTGATTTTTACACACTTTCTACAATGTATACACTAAAATAAAAATATGTTCCTATATCTGAATAAATGATAAAATAATTTTGTACGTAATGACAGTTTATATCAGGGCAGTAATTTTTTTTATCACATAGTTTCTTGCTTTTGCAAAAACCTAGATTGACAAAAACATAAAATACTTTCTAATTATATCAGATGTAAAACAAAAGGCTTCAGAAAAACAAAGTAATCAGCGATGAAATTACAAACACCATTAGCTGAATTACCCTCGGTGCTCCAGCGAATTGAATCTTTTGAAGGAGTGTACGACGTAAGGGGTTGCCCGCAAGCTCTCCCTTCATTTGACGTTTCACCCCCTTTATGATATGAGTTTTGTCAACGTTTTGCTTGATCATATTTCATGATTAAATAAATCCATACTTTTTACACGTGTTTCATTTCGTCTACATCAATGGTATTGTTTTTGTTGTATTTTTTATGTGGTAGATCCACGCTGCAGACGAATACTTTATCAAGAATGGCATATTATTTGTACGTAGCATGAATGGGCCGGCTCACCCGAGGAAGTACCACACTCCCGCAGAAAACCGGCGTCTGAGTGGTAGCTTAGCTACCGCGCTTCGTACGGTGAGCGGACTGAGTTCCAGAGGCCCAACACCCTCCCCCTCCCCTTCCCCCTCCCACTCCTTTCCCCCTCCCACTCCCATAAAGTCACTTTCCTTAAAGGTCGGTCATGCTTCCGCACTGCCTATGGCACTGCGGATGTCTATGGGCGGCGCTGGGTTGCTTTCCATCAGGTGACACGCCTGCTCGTTTGCCCTTCATCCCATAAAAAAATTAAACCTGTCGGATGTCGTTTGCGTTAAAAACTTTTTCATGGTACCTTTTTATAAGTAGGTAGATAGGGGTTACAGTAACCCTAGGGTACATACGAATCATCACATTTCCATCTACTACGATCTCGGCACACTTACCTTGTTTCATCTACACTCATCATTGTCTTCATACAAGCTCACCCGTTAAGGGTAAATTTGACGTGGCCTTTCTTAAGAACCTTAAGAGTAGTGGCTTTTAATTATTTTTTTCTCTTATTCCCGGTATTCGTGTAGTTTTTTTTTTTTTTATATAACATGTTTTTTATTTTTAATATTTCTTATAAGGATTTATTACACACTCGTAAGGTAAGCGTGCTACAAATTGAAAACCTTTGAGCGATGATAACAGTTGGTTAAAAAAAAATTTGATTTTTTTTTAAATTCCTAGCTTAACATTCACACTAACAGTCTAACACACTCACAACTAAGAAATGGAGGTGAGTCGGACACGCTATACGATGTAAGTTATAATGAAGCCAACAGGCCCTCTGGTATCCGAAGGGATTGCAAGAGGAAATGAGGTTGCCCAGTAAGGAGATGAGAGGATGACCTCAAAAAAACAGCAGGGACAAGAGCACACACACATGCTGAACAGCAGACAGCAGCAGAAGATAGGATGCAATGGAAAGAGTCAGAAGAGGCCTATGCCAAAAGACACATTTAATATAGAGATTTCTTCTAATATTACGAAATAAAGGCTTTTGTTATTATTTTATTAAAACTATCGGCAAACCTATATTTTTATGGGATAGGAGGGCAAACGAGCAAGCATGTTGCCTGATGGAAAGTTATCACGCCGCTCACTTTAGGACCAAAAAGCATTACAAAATTTTTTTCTGTCTGTGAGAAATATGTTAACCTAATTTTTGAAGGTACCAATGTCGTATCGGTTCGGAAATATCTTTCCTAAATTCAATCTTAAAAAATAGCAAGACTGACAACTGTATCTTGCGCCCTAGGACGGGAACATACCGCCGAAAGTTTACCAAAACACTTGAACTCCCCTTTTAATACTCTATATTTAAAGTTGTTATGAAAACATGCCACCCCAGCTCGTATGAAAAAGCACAATCACGCGTCAAATCATTGCCGCTCCTCTTTAGTTCTCAAGCTTGTATGAACCAATGAAAAACATCATTAAATGCAGATGGACGTTGCTACGTCAGCTGTTGTTTACTTTAGAAGGTTATTTTAATTCCTAATAAACAATAGGCACAAAAATGTTAAATGTCTTTATTTTTTTACAGTCCATATATTTCTCACCGGTGAGCTCGGCGCCTCTCCAAATTTTTAAAAAGGAAATTAACCCATCACACTTTGCTGGTTTGGCGTACATATGTACGTGCATACACATATTTATCTCGATGAGAGAATTGAACCTATGAACTTCGACTTTCATAGCAGGGAACATCGCCACTGAGTCAATTAAGTCATTAGCTGGTCTTTATGATTATTTACGACCACTAAATGACTCAGTGGCAAGGCTGCCGTTTACGAAATCAATCGTCACAGGTTCGAATCCCGTATTGGGATAAATATATGAATGTACACCAATCTGCCATAGACAAACATGGTGGACTCTTTTCTTTTCCTCGTATTCTTGACAAATCGGTCATTGTTACTTAATGAGACTTTCACTTAATAACTGAGGAGAGGGGGTGATTTGCCTAACCATGCCTATATATATATATATATATATATATATATATATATATATATATATATATATATATATATATATATATATATATATATATATAAAAGAAATTAATTAAAATATTTGCAGGGTTTCTTAGCCAATGAAGGAACTCTTACAATGCCATCACGTTTGTTGCATAATTTACAATGCATATGAATTTCTTGCAATCAACTCCGCCCAACATTGTAGAAGCGTTGCCCGTCCTTGATTGAAGATATGTAGGCTTGTTTTGTGAAGATTCCAATGTCGTATCGGTACGAACATACCGTTGGAGATAGCTGGTTCCACAGAGCTATGGTGCACGGAAATAAGTTTGAGGAATACACCACACTAGAACGCAACTTACCTAGACTACTTCTTTCCAGACACAACCACCCTGTTCAACCAACTACTTTTAGCGGTATTTACGAACCGATACGACATTGGAACCTTCAAAAAACAAGCCTACACATTTTTAAAGGCCGAAAACACTACTGCAGTGCGTCTGACGTTGTAAATGTCTACGGACGGCGTTGATTGCATTCCATCAGGCGACACGCTTGCTCGTTTGTCTTCCATAAAAAAACGTAAAGGGAAAAAATCCATTATAAACAATCGTGATAGCGTCACACACGTCTCAACCCTCGTCAACCGTCAGCGAAACTGTAAATATAGCTATGGCATCCAACTTGCATCAGTCACACTCGTCCCGGGTCAGTCTTATATTTGGTTGAATGCTTAACGCATATTTTATTGTAAACGGAACATAAAGATTCATCCATCATGTGAAGGACCCTATTTTTTTTTATGGGATAGGAACGCAAACGAGCAGACGTGTCACCGAATGGAAAGTAATCAACGCCGCCCATAGACATCCGCAGCGCCATAGACAATGCAGAAGCGTTGCCGTCTTTTAAGGAAAGTGTCATTATGGGAAAGGGAGTGGGAGAAGGAGAGGGAAGGACTTGGGCCTCCGGTACTCAGCCACTCACCCTACGAAGCGCGGTTGCTAAGCTACCACTCAGACGCCGGTTTTCTACGGGAGTGTGGTACTTCCCCGGGCGAGCCAGCCCATTCAAAGAGACAAATGTTATGCCTTTCTTGACAAAGCATTCGCCTGTAGCGTGGCTCTGCCACTAGTAAACTACCCTATAGACAAATTTAAATTATACATAACTCACTAATCAATTACATAGTCAATACGTACAAATTAAATTATAGTCTCTTTAGTTTCGAAGCAACTACGTTTTGCGTAGATTAATTTGTTATTATAGTATTTTATTTCTGCTAGTATATTTTGATTTGTGCAGTTTGTTAAAACGCAAAAACTCAATTACTGATGGTTGTTTAATATGTTATAATATTCCTTACAAAGTCTTCTTCGTATATGCTCGTGTAAATCCTATTAAAAAGAGTTTTTCCGTTTTCAAGTCTAAATTGCACGAAATTTAGTATCTATTTTATTAGTAATACTTCAATAATTATGGTGTATATCAAAACCGAAGGAAAGATATGTCCTAAATACTACATACTCTTACATACAAGATATCTCTAGAAGACTCTTACATACTATTTGTATGATAGGAGCAGTCGATATATATATTGACATCTGTATTCTGAATAAACTAATATCAATATAAAACATTAGATATCAGCTCGTACTTACGTTTCCAAATATTGAAACACCCTGTACACCGGCTTCCGGTACACCAGGAATCCGTCGCAGCGCTCCATGTCTGTCACTGCTTCACCAATTATCTAAATCAGTGACGTCACTTCATATCACCACGACTCACCGATAAACTACTTTGTAACTCGTTACAAACAAACACCAGTCTTTGTATTTCGCATTGTAAAAATTTAAGGACTCGTTACACTAGTCGGGTAAAACATTAAGGCGTAAGTACACTAATAAAAACGATTACAAAACTCTAATTTTGGTCCTTTAAGGTGATTACGTGATTACTAACGTTAAGGCTGATTGGTTTATTGGTTACAGGTAGGTTATTCTTAATTTTTTGGTATAGAAGCACTTAACAACTAAACACTGATTTTAACGCCGTTTGGCGATCACAGTCCGATTAAATTTCGTCTAAATTTGGCAGGTTATAAGCTAAGTTGAGAGCGTTATTTCTGAAACAAAAACATTGAAGTTTAGTATACTGTGTGATAGTAAATTATCAGTGCGTTCGTATTTCCACGTGTTTTATTAAAATCAAAAAGACTCGATACATACCGAACTTGACAGGAGAACTTCGTCCATATATTTCACATTAAAGTTATTTAAAGAACGTGTATTATTCGTTCGAATTGAATACATTTTTGTATAATCAACGATGCATCCGGTGGATGCATAAAGTTCCGCTATAGATAAAACATACAAATATATCGCAAAACACGAGTCAATAGCAACGTTTGTAATGAACAATAAAATATGCAAAACTTTTTTTTTATTATTAATTTAACATCGAGATTTACCATGCATTCTTCGGTAAAGAAAAATATCGCGGGAAAACTTGCATAGTAGAGAACATCTCGTAGGCATGTGACTTCTCTGTCTAATGTGGACAATCAGAATTTTAGTTAGCTAATATTCACGAAATGAAATCCTTTCGAGAAAAATTCTTTTCGCAGATCAAAGTAAAATTCTGACCGTGTAAATAATAATAATAATTTCCGCAGCGTATTGTTATACCTTATCTTAAAAGTGATAAGTGTGCACATCTTATATCGACTGATAGAAGCTAGAAAAAAAGTATAAAAGTTATAGTCCAGACGTAGCCCCTAGTCATAATGTATTTTCTTTCCTAAATATTAACCCTTTCGGCCCGAGCGGTGACTATAGTCACCCAACGCCCGACGCTCGCTCTGTCCGAGCGGTGACTATAGTCACCCAACGCCTGACGCTCGCACTGTACGAGCGGTGACTATGGTCACCCAACATTTGACGCTCGTTATGTACGAACGGTGACTTGGGTCACTCGCGACTCTTCATGAGCAGAATATATATGTTATCTCCATGGTAATCCATCGCAAGTATTTTGCACTTGTTTTACACTGCCTAATAATAAACTGACGAAATGAGCAAATATTTTCTATTGCATTATGTTATAATTATTTAAGCATTTTTTTTACGAGTGACTGCACTCGCTCTGCGTAAGATAGCGTGGTATTGTGCGTCTGACGGGCGCTTGCAGTTGTTCCGCAAGTACGGACGCTTGCCGCGACTGCTCGGTCACCGGGGACGGCGCGACGTAGAATGCGTCCGTACCGAAAGGGTTAAGAAGAAATTACGTGGCCGATATGACGACAGTGAAACATCGAAATTAGCGATTGACACTCATTTTGAGAATCAAGACTAAGGTTAATTTTATTAAGGATTATTTATTTACATATTTTATATTATAACACGTTAATAAAGCAGTCAAGGAAGGTTATATAGAAAAATAAAACAAGTCTGAATATATAGTTTCCTATATACCTGTTGATATATATTTTCTTTATGATATGATAGCATCAGCATTATCTCAGTGGTTTATTATATACGTAAAACGTGACGAACATACACCATAAAATTCACATTACAAAGTTTCAAACTTTTGGACTCATCCTATTATCAACAAAGTGGAAAGAGAACAAACTGGCGCGCGATCACATGTCAATTATAAAGTAGGCGCGGCGTGCATTCCGTATCCTAATTATGCGCGTGCGCAGGAAGCAGGTGTCACGCGCGCCACCTGTCCTGCGTCGCGAATACCAAAAAGGGCTGAGCCTTCAACAGAACAATGACCTGTCTGGACACAACAACGTAACAACAAATATAGCCCGAGCATTTTGTGGCTAATTGCTAGGAAGAATCGCCCGCAATCAAAGATTTCGCTTTTATAAGAAGCAAAAAAGCAAGAACACTTGATATTGTCTCATAATTTGCTAATTATGAGACAATATCAAGTTATATATTTATTAATGACAATATCAAGTTATATTATATATATTAATATTGCTATATTTACAAGTATGGCAATGTGATCCATTCAAGTTAAAATAAATTTATTTAAACTTGTAATGGATGACACTTGATGTTAATAGCTATTTTTCAAATATAAATTAAATTTAATTAATAGTATGAATTCCCGCTTTTTATCTATGTTAGAGATCCTTTCTCCTTCCTTCTTCGACTCTCATTAATTACTTTCCCATTATTCATATTATTGCTCTCAGGTAGATAATGCATGTGCAGTGCTCTTAATATTGCAGATGTCGATGGACGACGGTATTACTTATCATCAAGTGACAAGTATGCTTGTTTGCCTGCTTTTTCCATAAATAAAAATGTAGACATGAAAATTTTCTTTCAAACAATTACAACACAGCATTAAAAAATACAATTGTACAATATAATTAAGTCATGTGTGAAGAATAAAAAAAATATTGAATTCAAGTTTTGAGTCAAGGGTTTCCGTTTTAAAAATCGGTGAAAACTAAATTTAAATTAAAACAAATGATAATTTGCAGATACCCGGTCATAATCTTACTTTTATCCTAAAATATAAGTTTTAATAAAATAAAAAAGTTAGTGAAAATATAATTAAAAAATATATAAAAACAACTACTTTTGAATTAATTAATTTATAGGTATATCAATGACCAGCTGTTTCCTATAAGGCCAGCTGACTTAACCAATTACCAAACACATGTAGCACTAAAGTACTGCAACTATGTGTTAATAAAAACTTTTATCGTGCTTTGCATAGTGTGAAACATACATACAGTAGTTACATAATATAGTACCATAATATAGTAATATAGTAGCAGTATATGTATAAATAAATTCCCTGACAGGAAGTTTAATTAAGATTCTATGCTCAATGCCTACATATTACAAAATCATTTAGACCTTAATGTTTCCAAGACTCCACAGGGATATAATTACATGGTGAACAGAACTTGATGATTAGTGGCCGCTAAGTAAACTTGCTTTTCTCGTTTTCCGCTCGGTCGGTGCCGATTCGAATCGCGATGTGAAACTTCTTGATCCGATTACCGTAACGAAAGTTAGGAATGAGGCTGGGCCATTACGAACACTGTCATTATTTGACCCCAATTCTAAATTTAATTCCCACTAAGAATGCAGTAGCATGATATAATAAGTTGTTTAGTTCAAACTTGCCGGTATATTTACTTAAATAAAACTAATGAAATATCATATGAATAGGACATATTAACATTATCCATTAGTCCACTTCTGGACTAAGTCCCTCCTCTAAGAAGAAAAAGCGACACCTATCCCATTCTTCGACTTCACGCATTCAGTTTCTGCCAGTCGTCCTTCGCAGATCGTCTCACTATGTAGCCGGGTAGCGTCCCACGTTTGCCAAGACGCGGTCTCCACTCCAGCACTCGTCTAATCTAGCGGTTGTCGGATCTCAAACAAACGTTACTATTAACATTAAATTAATAAATTCTCCTTTTTTAACAAATGTTTACCAGCGATGCGATAAGGTAACAAAACTGCAAAATTTGCCATTTTTTTTTAACTAATATCCGTCTCTACTTTTTTGAACTTTTGCAACGAGCGTCCGACATCTCAATTGCACTTTAGTTGATGGAAAAAGTCAGAAGGGTTCAGATTTAGAGAATATGCAGGATATTCCCAGGTATATGCTCCATCCCACCTGTATATGAGAGCAGGCATTAAAAACGTAGCAGAAAGTTTGAAATAGACAACATATTATAATACCATTACATAATATATCTGAGCTTAAATTCATATATTCATCATTCTCATCCCGTTACATTCCAGTAGTGAGCATAGGCCTTCTCCTTTTCTAATCAATATCATACCACATATACACATATATATATATATATATATATATATATATAGATATATAGATATATATATATATATATATATATATATATATATATATATATATATATATATATGTGTGTGTGTGTGTGTGTGTGTATAACCGAAAATGCATAATGATCGAATCGTCTCAGCCTAGTGAGACCTACTACGCTCCTTGTTTTAATAAATAAATAATACGTAAAGAAACACCTTATACTACTTTTTTTAGTACATTACGCGCATTGAGGAGTATACAATTTGACAGTTAAAATTAATATGGATATGGAGAAGGGGCGCAAAAAGATAAAATGTATGTATAATGCATGTACATATTTATGTTATGTTTGTTCAAATTTAATGATTTATTAAATTAACGTCAAATTTGAACAATGTGCGACCACTAGTGTTATAAAAAACAATATATTCTACATAATGTAGGACTAGTCACCCTGTAGGTACTTCTAAAAACTTTACTACTTAGGCGCTAACGTTTAATGCGGGGGGTTTAAAGCCCTGGCGGAATGGAGGCGCTTAACAGTCACGCTTCCTCAACTGACTACTTGTGTTGCGCTATACTGCTCACAAGGAATGAATACAAATCTTACGGTAAGAAGGGAAAAAAGTATTTCCTTCTTTCCCTCCTTTTACTATTTTCCTTTCCTACAAAAGGGAAAAAAGGAATTGGGCCTTTGAACTCCAACGCGCATCGTACGAACTGGCAAGAAAGTAAATTGAGACTACTTAACGCCGATATTATACAAGAATATAGTAATTCCCCGGTAAAGCCTATTCGTGCCGTAATCATTATTTAAGAAATACAGTTTCTATAACAAAAATTCTGAAAAATAGATGTAACGTATTTACAAATCCAATTTTCGAACTATAGTATATGTTTCGTAACTAATCTTTAACTAGTCAAGTTTAACGCCCCGAAAAACTAAATATAATGTAAGCGTAACCACGTGTTCCGTAACCGACCTTCGCCTTCAATACGTTTATTATTATCACAACTAGCCAGACATAAATACATAAATAAACGATGTATTTCTTGAACAAAATTTGACTATAAATAAATTCAAGCGCACTATATTTTAAAGTCAGTGAAATTCACACGTTCCGTATAATTATATTGTATTCATTGTTACACTGCGTTAGATAATGACCTAATTGACTCAGTAGCGAAGTTCTAACATCGGAATAAATATTGCCCAGAGTTATTTAATCTGAGATTGGGTATCCGCCAATCCGCCTTAGTCATGCATGATGGGTTGTCTCAAGAAATGGGAAATCACCGTGCCCATCTAGTGAAACACACATACATATAATACGCGTATATGGGCAAAGTAATACATTCACTACGCATTAATACTTTAATTACGTGGTAAAGGCAACGATTCATTTTTGAACTACCATGGTTATTGATATTGATATATATATATATATATATATATATATATATATATATATATATATATATATATATATATATATATATATATATATATATATATATATATATATATATATATATATATATATATATATATATTTGTTTAACATGAGAAAATGAAAAAAAAAACATGAACACGATATACTTATGCCATATGTTACTAATAGCAGCAGAAAATTTTAAACATACATAAGTTGAACATTTTTATCTAAATTCTTATAAATTTGGAGTTCACGTTTTATAGAGCCCGTATGAAACAAAAAGGTATTAACTTAGGTAGAATTAGAGATTAGAAATTAGCACGCAATCAAAGTAATTGTGGGATCATCGTGCGCGATTTTGTCATGTACGGTCTTATGGCAAAAAAAAGATGTAATAAATGCAAATTCTGTGCATTTATTATATGTGCATCACATACAGCGTATATAAGTAACAAAATTGTTATTCTGTAGTAAACAAAAAAAAGGCAGTCCAATGCTGGATACTAGCTTCCCTCAAAACTAAGGGGCATTGCCGCAATTTCCACACTGGACAAGCGGGTTTGGGATTCAGATTGGTTTTTTATAATTAAAGTAGACATTGATGTTCATTTACTTGTATTTATACCCGTACTCGCTTCGTACGACACAGCGGGAAGGAATAGTGTTGGCACTATTCTATGCCGGGAAACACACATCAATCGACACATGGATGATGGATGGCGGATGCATTGAGTTGTCTCACTTATTCTATGGCAGGAACAACACAGCAAACTAAAGATACAAAAAGGTAATACCGATTGCATTGAACTTCTTACCAACCACCACGCTGGTGAACGAGCTATTTTCCACGGTATTTCCGAACCAAAACAAATGTCTATGGGCGGCGTTGATTGCTTTCCATCAGGTGACTCGCTTTCTCGTTTGCCTAATGCTTCCGTAAAAAAAATGTGATAATAATATAGTGGCATATAAAATTTGACTTCACGATTGTCTTCAATATTACACCTGAGGATGTCGGGGTGAAACGCGTTGTTTATAGTGAAAAATGGTAATGTCTGCTTGAAGTTGTTATCGTTGGTGACCGTGGTATAGTGTCGGAGGATTTGCTGTCGGCCGTTTCTCAGTTACTTGTACACTCCTCTCTATACACTCCTCCGCAAAAACACAAAATATTAATTTTCCAATTCGTTTTCGCGGATCTTAGCAAAGTAAGTTTAACTGTCCATTTGGTATAGAAGACTGTCTTAAGATACTCTTCAGCAGTCATTCAAACCCAAAGTTTATTTAACGATTATTCAATCATTTGCATTTGCGACGCCTCCGGCGTTGCAGTTTTCTATGGGCGGCGGTGATTGCTTACCACCAAGTGACCCGCATACTTGTTTGCCCGCTCTGATATAAACAAAAATCAACCATTACCGATGACAACAGAGCTAGTAATATACAATCCACGCCGTCTCGTCTAGCAATCAGGCGACACAGGTCGTTGACCTTTGGGCTAATGACTCGCTGTAAAACTGCTGCTTCCCCCTTCCAGAATTAGCACAACATGGCGATATTGTCCGTGTTTATCGTGTCCTAGTTTCATTGCACAGTGTTTATAAAAAAAACAGTCGTTAATTACAAATATGAATCAAGAATGACGACGCGTTTTTAGCGTTTTCAATGAGTTTGCCTCGTTGGAATGTAAAATAGAACCTACATGGAAAAATGCTATCTTTCTCAGGTTATCTAAAAAAAATTATAAGGGTATGATTTCCTGCCATATATATTAAAAGTATTATATATACCAACTTGCGTGTATATGTGATGAGATGTATAACAACTTCGACGTGATTTTTAGAAATTTATATGGAGTAACAAGTGTAGTCTATTGCATTATTTTTGTTTTATTTTTTGTGTGAGGACTTATTTAAAACTTTAGTCTGCGCGAACCTTTACTTCACATATTATATTATTTTCAGCCCTTATTCAAGTCGTAGTCTTAAAACAAACACCATCCGTTTTTAATAATAAAAAAAGTTAGTATAGTTTTAGTAAAAGCTTATTGATCTTGGCAAAGAAACTAGATCACAGTCATGACATTATTATATTGTCATTGATAATTTATATCAAACGTAAAAAAATTTTTCAGAGTATTTGGTAGTCCAGAAATGGGTAATTACTAAATTTAAAGATTTCATTACATTCATACAAATGTATATACACGTCAAGCAACCGAAAGCGTATTAAATTATTGTTAAAAGCGCTTAACACCCACAGTCACAAACTAGGATTATATGTGACGTGGGTTTCATTATAACGTACAATGGACCTCAGATTCAGAAGAAATATCTGTTATCAATACAAATATTTGAATTGAAACCCCACCTCTAAAACCGGAAGCTTTTTACCTACTGAGCCATTTAGGTCGTTTGTAATATATAATTTAAAAGAGCTATTAATATTTCCATACAATGTTTAAAATACTACGGGTCCATGTGAATATTTCAGAGTTATATTATATAAAAACTATAAGCAAGCAGGTCACAAAACGACTACCGTATTGTATAACTTCTCATAAAAGCTCTTTGCCGCGATCGAAGTGCTTAAGTGAGAATCGATGTTATGATTATGACGAACTACATTTACTTTCCTTCGCAGACCTCTCATATTTTAGCTTAAGGCGAATATAACACTTAAGTTAAAACTTGTTACCAATCGTCTCCCCAGAGAACTAAAGCACTTATTAAAAATCTTAGAATATATTCAATAAATTAATTCCCTTATTTTTCTTTTTTAAATGATATAAATCTTAATATTCTTCGTCAAATACTTTATGATGAAAACTTAGCTTCTCGCTATATAAATATAAATACACGCTCATATAAATGAAGGAGACGAGTGCTGAAGACCATATATTGACAAACCTAGTGTACGAATACACTGCCAAATAAACCGTCGATTTTTGCAGAGGCGGCTAACAGAAGATAGACGAAGATCGAGCTAAGTGGTACGAACTAGAAAGGTATACATTAGACAGTCGCAGACGGATGAAGACTACAAATACATACTAGACCGTAAAATTATATATTTTTATGTAGTAATGTGCTCGACTTATTCGATCACTCGTCGTCACCATCATTTAGGTCGTCAAATATAACTGAAATTTTATTATGAGTGATGTAAAAAGGCTACATGTGTTTACAAATAATTTAAAATTGATTTTCCATAGTTACATTTAAGAATGTTCTTACATATCGAAAAACAAACCTGAAATCTTTGCAGATAATGTAAGAGCGGAAATTTTACACTCATATGGCATGCGTTAGCCAAACTTAGTCGTCATCATCATCAACAGCCTACAGCAGTCTACAACTGGACATGATTCACCCAACACGACACCTAACCCGATCTTTACGCATCCTGTTTCCGTCAGCTCCCACACTAAATTTGCCGTGAACACTACAGAACTCGACTACTCCAGCGGTTGTCGATTCTCCAACAAACTTGACCTGCCCATTACCACTTCTGTTCAATCAGTCTGCTAAGCCATAAATGTATTAAAATTGTCAGAGAACAGCACACGACAGTATAACAAAGCCCTTAGTATTCTTGACACGCGACACTGGCGTATCGAGGGTAATCCTCGGGAGACGTCTGCGATAATATAATGCATTCCGCCGGGAAGCGGGCTGGCGAACAATGGACGTGGACCGTCAATAATAGAGGAGCCGTCTCCATGTGATATCATTAACGTTGGATGGCTTTTGCTATCGTGGACACAACGTGTGAACGGTTGGAAGTAGGAATGAGAAAATGTTACGCAAATTCGAACGAAAATATCATTCTGCTCTACAAGCTCAAAGTTTCTATCCTATGAAGAGGACTATGCTCGGAGTTTCTCTGACGGATATGGAGGATAGGAACGAAGAAATCCTTCTGATAATTAAAGTCATCGATATAACTCTAGAGGGTTATATCGGTTAGCAAACGGAAATCGCATTGGTTGGTCACGTTTATCGGAGAATCGATAACTAATGATGTACATAAGTGTTTGACCACATAGATAACCGTAGATAACCACGTCTTGGGGTAAATTAGCTAAATGCACCAAGAGCATGTGAGGGTGACAGTTGTGGCGTTACGATATGCTTGGGGGCATTCGTACATCCTTAACAACGTATAAGGCAACAATTTGAAACAATAACATACATATCGCCACGCCTGATTTCCGTAGGCAGAGACCACAAATCTCCATCTGCTACGATCTCAGCTTACTTATACTTCTCTTGCTTCCTCCACACTCATTATTCTCCTCATTTAAGCCCGCCGGTTAAGGGTACTCTTGACCTGCCCTTTCTTAAAAACTTATACGTAAATTTCTTTTGCCAGCGGTTTTTTATCCATCTTCTCTAAGCACCCTTTCTTTTCACACAACACCTTCTTCTACTCCACAATGCTCTCTTATATCTTCATTTCTTATTCTATCATTCAAAGTTACACCACACAGACTTCTTAATGCTCTCATTTCCACCGCATTCAGTCTGCTTTCATGACTCTTCTGCCAAACCCAACTTTCACTAGAGTATATTAAACTCGGAACAAGCACCCCCTGATAAATCGCCAGTGGGGCCATTTTAGACACATTCTGACTTTTCATAAAGGAATTTGAAACAATAAAATCAACAAAACAAATAGATTTTCATAGATATAAAACATAAAAATGTAATAAAAAATACTTTAAAGCTGTTATTTCAATCGCAAACAGCAAAGCAACAGCTGAGAGTAATCCTCTCACGCCGAAAGTGCTCCGTGATGCAGGCAGAAACGTTAGCAAAAACTGGAGGTGTAACGCCCTGCATTTAACCCTCACTTAACCAGCTCGGCTTTCGCGCTCAAAGTTTTTGCACTACATCACGCTGCGAAAAAGCTGAGAAAGCTCTAACCGTTGTTTCCTTTTATTTTCGCTTTACTCTTTATTTAGTAACATTTCCAGTCGAGAGTTTGTTCGTGAAGTAAGATTCTTACATTTTATATATGTACCTTAATTTCACGATTGCTTGATTCCTTAATGACAGTATCTAACAGGCAAAAGCTAATTGGGTAGTTATCGGCTGTTATATAAATTAGTAGACTTTTATATACGAGATTGGGGTTTTGTCACGTTGTTTTCCTTCATCATAGGTATACCGCTTGTAAAATAAAACTTAGTTTAACGGATATAGCAAAAAATGATACCAATGAAAAAATAATTGATGAGATTAAAATGAAAAATGTTATTATATATAAATATATTAAGAAGTACATAGTTTTATGGCAACCGAGCAAGCGAGAGGAGAACACTCAATGCCATCCACAGACACCTAGAACACCAGCAATACCTATGCGTTTACCGCTTAATTACTCGTAGATTTAATCGGTCAATTAGTTTGAAAGTAAATAGATAGTTTAAAAAAGGAAATTAATTACTTGAAAGTAGATACTTTAAAAAAAGTAATCCCTATTTATTTCTAAAAATACTCCAAAATATATTTTACTAATCGCCCTAACAGTTGCGAGTTTCGTTGTCGTTTGTAGGGTAATTTTTGTAGGGTAGGGTAATTAGGTTGAGAATGAGGGTAGGATTACCTCATGTCTAGCAAAACATGAGGAAAATCCTTATCAATATATAAATAACTGTTGCAATGGAATTTAAACAATACGTTCTTTCGTATAAATATAGCACTAACACAGTATCACTCGCGTGTTGTTTTCCTCCTTAGGTACATATGAAAATTAATTTATTGATAGATGACACGCATATAACGAATGTCAACTCAATTCGTCGCGAGATCAGACAGCTCACAATCGCGTGCCGTACCTGCTTAATAAGAAAATTATGAAAACTTTAAACAATTCACATATTTAACCCAATACCCTCGGGAAACACGATGTCTAATTCAAACTACCGGATACCACGTTATGCGGGGAATTATTTTACAAATCAATTTTTTTAACGGAATACTAACAATGTTTTTATAGTTACAAGAATTCTTATTAATCAAGTCCACTAAACTGTGTGTGTATGGTAGGAACATATGCTTTTTATCAATAGTGCAAAAGTAGAATGGCACCCACTGGAATTTAATTTATAAGTTACATACGTACTACTAGTGTTTATAAAAATTAGAAAGAAAGACTTACTTACTGTAAAGAAAGGGAGGAATTTTTTTACTTTCTTCTTCTCACATTACTTTCATCTTTTCTCTCCCTTTACTTCCATCTCCCCCTCTCATTATTCACTCTTTATCCGTAGGTTGGCAATGCATCCCTCGTGCTTTTAGTATTGTGTGCGTAGTACTTCATGGGCTGCGCTGGTGGCTTACTTTAACGACCTCAGCTATAAGCTTATAATTAATAAATTAACAATAATTGCGCCATTGCTACTTATGTATGTTATGTACTCCTTTATGAAAAGTCAGAATGTGTCTAAAACGGCCCGACTGGCGGTTCATCAGGAGGTGCATGTTCAGACTCTGATGTACGGTAGTGAAAGTTGGGTTTGGCAGAAGAGTAATGAAAGCAGGCTGAATGCGGTGTAAATGAGAGCATTAAGAAGTATGTGGGTATAGCTGAATGACAGAATAAGGAATAATGATATGAGAGAGTGATGTGGAGTAAAAGAAAAGTAAAAAGAAAGAGATGCTTCGATGGTTTGGGCACGTAGAGAGGATGAATGAAAGACGACTGGCAAAAGAAATTTATGTTGCGAATGTAGATAAAAGGGTCGGTAGAGGAAGACCACGGAAAACATACCTTGACCTAATTGCTGAAGTTTTTAAAAAAGGCCAGGTCAAGAGTACGCTTAACCGGCGGGCTTGCATGAGGAGAGTAATGAGTGTGGAGGAAGCAAGGAAATTATGCCGAAATCGTAGCAGATGGAGATCTGAGGTCTCTGCCTACCCCTACGGGAAACAGGCGTGACGATATGTACGTATGTATTAGTTATACAATACTTATATCTTATATATGCCGTCACAAAATATGGGGTTACATCACAAAATAATAGTAGGTTAGGACTAAAGCATTAACCGTGTTGGCGATACGGCACGTTTGCCGCGAAAAATATGAAGCTTAATCCGGCAGAGCCTGCGGATTAAGCTTCATATTTTAACCATACCACCAGATATCAAACAGTTTGCCGCATCAAGTAGAAAGTCAGCCGAAAATACGCTGTCCTCCATAGAACTTTATTGAAACGATTCTGAAAATCTACTTGATAAATATATGAGCTCCGAAAAATAATGGGATTAATAATTAATTTAAGCACTATTTAAATTAAATTAGATTATAGGTCGAATAATCCTTGTTTGAAAGCAGTTATTAAGGTTGAAAACATAATTCTGTCACCGGATTTCCTTCATTTTTAACAACCACCAACATAACCACGACTGCGATTTCTTAGACACCTTATTTACGAATTTCTTAATCTACCTATTATTACGTACATTACACTGCTATATATAAAAAGCATGCCTTACGTCATTAAGAAGAATATATAAAAATAAAAAAAAATAGTTTGAGTCTCTGCAAAGAAATTGTTCTCTTATTATATCGATAAAAATGTGTTCCATTGGATAAAGAAGTATTCAGACGAAAAATGTTTTCTTTGTTCTCACACACTCTATCCACTAAAATAACACATTGTTTTTACCCACATAGATACATAACAGTTGTAAACAAAGAAGTACATTTAATTATGTTATTTTTATAATAAATATATAAATATATTTTAAAGGTAAATTTAATTTTTTATCCCTCTGTTTGTAACCTTAGAAACAGTGAATCGATTTAGATGAGAATTTTAACAAATAATAAATAACTGTGTAAAATAATATATCGACAATGTTCACCTTGAAAATTTATGTCTTGCACAAGAATACATAAAACCTTAAATTCTCACTCGCTTTCCAATTCGCGGACAACATTTCATCTTTTGATATTTTCCAACTGTGTAAGGAAATAGAACAAATCCACAGTAGGTATTAATATCTAGCGACAGTGACTAAAATTTCACCCGACAGTGACATACAGTTCTATTTCCCGAGCTTTAATGTAAGTAAGCGCAACTGCAATTTATCACCTTATACAAACAAACTACACAGCCGCGATCCATAATCTTACGTGGCTTTGCAACCGTGATATCTATCAGACAGTTAATCTGACTGAACACTTAAATAATGCAGGTATTAAACTATAGTTACTTATAGTTCTCAAGAAAGGCTTTTGATAGTTTTTTTTTTATGGGATAGGAGGGCAAACGAGCAAGCGTGTCGCCTGATGGAAAGCAATCAACACCGCCGATGGACAACCGCGACACCGCAGGAGTCGCGGAAGCGTTGCCGGCCTTTTAGGTATATATAGGCTTAGATAGTGGTAGAATCACGCTGCAGACGAATACTTTGTCAAGAATGGCAAAATATCGACGAATAGCTCGAAACCGGCAGAAAACCGGTGTTTGAGTGGTAGCTTAGCTACCGCGCTTCTTACTGTGAGCGGCTGAGTTCCGAAGGCCCAACACCCTCGCCCCTCCCACTTCCATAATGAACACTTTCCTTAAAGGTCGACAACGCTTCCGCACTGCCTATGGTGCTGCGGATGTCTATGGGCGGCGTTGATTGCTTTCCATCAGGTGACATGCCTGTTCGTTTGCCTTCCTATCCCATAAAAAAAGACCAGGTCAAAAGTACCCTTAACCAACGAGCTTGTATTTGGAGTGATAAGTGTGGATAAAGCAAAGAAAGTGTGCCGGGATCGTAGCAGATGGATGTATGTATTAAAATATTAAATTTTAATAAACTAATATATATTTTTAACTAATATATTGAAAGAACTATTTTGTATAGCAGCCATACTACAGACAAAATCTCTCTCTATCTTGTATTAAAAATATAGAAAAAGAAATCAAAATATAGAAGTCAAGATTAGAACGTTGTAAGCGGCAACAAACTAATAGGAGTCCGGTGGTAGAATTATGTTTTCAAACTTAACTACTAGTTTTAAACAAGGATTATTCGACCTATAACCTAATATAAATGTGGTCGAATAATCAGGACGTAACGGGTGGCAAATCATGTCACCGTCACTTTTAAACAAGTTAGGTTTATTAAAATTCGTCATAGTGAATCCCACAAGCCTCAAGGTAGGATGGAGGTCGGCCCCAGTAGAGCCCCGTATGCTGAGGTAATTCTGTTAATCATATGCGGAGTAAATGCAGTGTAAGCATTTTAAAGTTAATTAAGGGGCTGTATGTCCATCACGTTCTCCCTTATCTGTACGACGGTCGCGTCTGTCCCGCTTTATCTTCCTTCCGGAAATAACGTAATACTCTATGAACAGCGAGACGTATAAGTAATGAACGCTGCGTAAATGTTTATGTTATGCTCTACTTTCCATATTACACGATACTCATTTGCTTGGGTGAGAAGCATTTCGTCTGAAACAGGGAAGCAACATAATTTATCTCGAGAGATCACGCGTCACGTTACTTAGGTGGGCTTTGCGTCTTCTTTTTAATTTTATATAATGTTTTTTTTACGGGATAGCAAGGATTTTGCCAGAGATTGAATACGTGCAGCCAAAGATTGGACTAGGTGGAGCTTCTTGGGGGAGGCCTATATCCAGCAGTGGATTGTTGCAGGTTGTAGATGGTGATAACGGGATAGTAAGGCAAACAAGTAAGCAGATCGCCTGATAAAAAGCAATCAACGCCACCTATATATATCTGCAACACCAGTCATTACAGAAGCGTTGTCGGCTTTTTAAATGTGTAAGCTTATTTTTTGAAGGTTGCAATGTTGTATCGATACAAAAATACCGCTGAAGATAACTGCTTCCATGGAGCTGTGGTATTTCTTATCAATACGTTGGTTATCACTCGCAACATCGACGCTTGCCAAATATGAACAATTCATAAAATAACGGTGCGGGCCCTATGTCACTAACGGCACTTTGGAACGTACCGCCCGCCATCCGCTCACGTGATGGAATTTAAACCAAATTTGTCTAATGGTTAACGATATTGTAATGTTTATCACATACGATTGGAAACACTATTAAAAACATTGTTGCCGACACAAAAAAGAAAATAGTTTATCAGCAAAAATTCAACTTTAAAGTAGAAAGATGATGATGGTACATTATATATAAAACTAGTTGAGTTATTTTCACAGTGGTCGTTCGTAATTCAACCGTATTTTCGACCGTATTTCATCAGTTTTTTATTGTTTTCTATTCCACGTGAACTCTGCCAAATCTCACACTCCTCGGTGCGCAATGGGTTAAAAAGGGGATACAAAGTTTTTTCTTTCAATATTATTAAATCGATCTCTAGGTCAATTTTGACATTTCTACGAGTTTTTTTATATGTAACCGTAACAAAAATTATCCCAAAGATAATTTTTTACGGTTCCCTCATTATTTCTAGGGTTTTATTAATGGTAGCGTCGATCAAACCTCTGGTCAGAGATCATCTACAATACGTAAAGAAATTACAATAGATAGTTTACAAGTGCCTACTTATAAACTTTCTAATATTATGCCCAACAGTCACCATAAACGACACCATAAACAATTTATTCTTTTTTTATAGGTAAGGAAGACAAGTGTGCCACCTGATGGAAGGCAATCAACGTTTGTGTTTTCAGACTAAGATATAAGTAGGCTTGTTTTTTGAAGGTTTCAATGTCGTATGGAAACGAAAATATCACTTCAAGAATAAATAGTTCCATAGAGTGGTGATGCTTAAAATTAAATAAAATATTTAAAATAATTCGAAATCGAATTGTTTTATCAGTCTCTCGTCCAAATTCTTCGCTATCCAATGGAACGAATTTGTTTGATACGATTAGTCATTATAGAAAGTAATTGACGTCGCTCATAGACGTCAGCAAAACAAGAGGTATTGCAAAAGGGTTTCTCTAGTGGCAAAGCCACGCTGCAGACGAATACGCTTCGTCCGGTGAAAAGTTGAGTTCCGGAGGCCCAAATCTTCCCCCCCCCCTCCCACTCCCCCCATAAAGACATTTTCCTTAAAGGCCGGCAACGCTTCTGCACAGGCATGTGGCGATGCGGATGTCCATGGGCGGCGTTGGTTGCTTTCCATGAGTGACACATTTGGTCGTTTATCTTCCTATCCCAAAAAAAAAGGGTTGCCGGCCTTTGAGGTAGGCTTGTCTTGATGTGCCAACGTATCAGCTTGAATAGCTCAACGTAGCTGATTATAGTATGTAGTAGCTCCTGAAAATTTTTTAGGAGAAAAGCAACATACAAGAATATTTATTTACCTTAGCAATAACAACGAAATACATAATGTCATATAGCGTGTCTCAATAGCATTCTTATAGTACAACGAACAAGTAAAACGATTCAGGTACAAGTATAATAAGATTTGCAGAAAGCAGCGTTTTCAGCGCTCGGAAACTCACACCGCGGACATC
The DNA here is from genome assembly GCA_031353405.1 of Baronia brevicornis. NCBI lineage: Eukaryota > Metazoa > Arthropoda > Insecta > Lepidoptera > Papilionidae > Baronia > Baronia brevicornis. The sequence continues at coordinate 49,480 of JASFAT010000674.1, forward strand.
GCCCCGCCTCGTTCACGGAATAAAACAAACGTCTCTTAATTTACAACACGACGCCATTGTCCATGCTAATTGTACTTTTCATAGTAGCCAGCGCCTCTTTAGAAATAAAGCGCCACTATCCTACTAATCCTACTAATATAATATAATATTATAATAACAATATAATACTAATTAGTTTTAATACTAATATTATAAATGCGAAAGTTTGTGAGTATGTATGTTTGTTACTCTTTTACGAAAAAACTACTGGAAGGATTTGGATGACACTTTACAGTAATATAGGTTATACATCGGAATAACATATAGGCTATAATTTGTAATGATTTTATGTAATTTTTTTGGTCGTAATAACGATACATGTTAATTAAGTCGGAAAAAATCTGGCCTCTGAGAGCTATCTTGGTGTACGCTGCCTAAACCATTGGAGTTACATAAATATGATGTACCGTAGGATTGTTTGTCTTGAATAGTTCTAAATAAAAGTTCGCAACAGCATATATCTACCTTTTATGTGATAGCCATTATGACCAAAATTGTGAACCATAAATGAAGTAAAAAAATATATATATTTATTTAAAATGATCTGTCACGAAACTTAATGTGGCAGACCAAATTCCACGCGAGCGAAACCGTGGACAAAAGTTTATTGCATACGCAATGTACTAATTGCGTCAGCCCACTAAGACTTTATTTTTGGTAAATTAAGGACTCCTTTTTATGGGATGAGAGGCAAATGAGCATGTGAGTCGCCAGATATAAAGCATACGCTGCTGATAAACATCTGGATCTTCTGCATCGAAATAGATTTCTACACTGCTGGATATGGGCTCCTGATCGCTTGGCGGGGGATTAAGGATCGCAGAATATTTTTGTAACTCAAGTAGACTCTGCTACCCATCTTCTAGTAGTTGCTTTTAAAGTCAAACATAAAACACATGTGGAAATATGACGTGGCTCTATTCTATGAGAGAAAATTCTCTTTTACTCGTATCAAGTTAATATCATTGGGTAGGAGAAAATTCCGACGAGAGAGTACGAGAATGAATAAATAATTTAGTCAGCTAACACAACCCTCCGGGGTCTGCATTTTTTTTTTAAAGAAGACTAACGTTTTAATATAAACATATTAATAAATATTAAAATATTACTAGAATTCTTGTTAATCATTGGAACTTAACTTATAATGATTATGCTAGGAAATGGTTCACATCAGTAATCCAATGGAGAATACGAATTCACGGCCTTAGATCGTAGGCACGATCCTTACCAACTGAGCTATTACTGCTCTTATTTCTTTTTTTATGGGTTAGGAAAGCAAACAAGCAGGCGTGTCACTTGATGAAAAGCAATCAAAGCCGTCCATAGACATCCGTAGTGCCACAGTCATTGCGGAAGCGGTGCCGGCCCTATTTTGACGCTTCTGAAGCTTGTCATGTCACCGTAGCTAACTTGGCTTAGAGAAAATTATATTCTTTAAACATTGATATAAAAGTGCTTCGATTACACACCATTCTTTAAAATTTAAAACATTGTACCTACTTAAAACAGAATGAAGTTACAACTGCAGAAGACTTTTTTGTCCGTGCTAAAGTACTAGATACACAATAGAGCGAAATTCAACATCTTCAAGTTCTATCCTTTACACTAGGATAAAATGACATTCAGAGAGTTTAAATTTATGAGCTCAACATCGAAATTTAAATTTAGGACCGGAATCTTAACCTTGAACCCTCGTTTGAGACAAGCTACCGTCAATAAACATGACATTCATTCAAAACGTAATATTAATTCAGCGTTTCTCACATTCGCAAATTTTCTACGTAAACTTCCAACATGTTTATTAATTCACTAAGCAATAAAAGCAGGTCTTAATTTAAAACAACGAACCGGAGGACCGCTGTCCACACTAATTGGGATTTTTATATTTCAAACGCTGTGTTGAATTTGAAAATAGAATTATTTTTGTAATTTACATTAAATTTTATATATATATTTTTTTTAACATTTACTCTTTCGTACGCGCAATGTGTACAAAGGTTTTATTTCATGTATTAATATTTCTTCATTTATAAAAGGAAGACAAGCAATATTTTTAAATATTACTAGAATTCTTGTTAACCATTCCAAATGAAGCTTATAATGCTTGGCTAGGACATTTCCTATCCTTGGCTAGACCATTGTCCATATCAATAGTCCAGTGGAAGATGTCGTATCTTTCGACTCACAGACTAACAGATCGTAAGGCTGAGTCTTCCAACTGTCGCCCGAGTCGCGAATGCCTGTCACCCCGTTTCGGCTTGACGTTGAGTTCTGGGACCCTATATATAGTATAAGTGTTGATATATATGATATATATGATAATATATATCAACACTTTATACGTTAGATAAGAATAAAGCGACCAATAAATAGAGAGCGGTTCAGAAACGATTATAACAAATGAAGACTTGTTTCAACGTGACCCAAACGGCGAACCAGAGAACAATAGCGGACAATTTGCTGACATTAACATCGAGCGCGGATCCTCACGGACTGTCGTCTGCGAATTAGAAAAAGTACACATTCAGGCAGAATTAATTTCTCCCGAGTCTTTATTACTACGCTAGCATCTTCCCCATTTCCTTTACAACTTCATCGTAACAAAAAGTGGGCAATGAAAGACTTTAATTGAAACTGCGCTCAAAACAAAAAAATGATAGAATATATATCCAGTAGTGCTGTATTTTACTAGCTGTTATTGCTTTTTCTGGCATTACAATTATAAATATTCATTATAATTTTTAAGACTTTTGCTTTTAAAATATACTAAGGTAAATCTATAATATAAAGTGATATGACATAAAACAGTGTAATTAATTTATATAATATAGCCATATGTATATTAAAAAGTTGCTTTCTATCAGGTGACACCCCCGCTCATATGCGTTCCTATTCCATAATAAAAATAATTTCTTTCTCTTAAGAAACAAAAATAGTTCGATGCCTAGAGATCTATCTTGATGTGGAAAATCAATAACATAACCCTAGTTCTATTGCAGTGCCGCGGTCAATTCCAATGTACGAACCACTTCGCTGCACGTGCCTCCAGCCATCACGAAAGGCTTGCCTAATACGTGTTTCAACCGGAGTTTTTGCGCTGACCCGACTATTTGGGAAAACTTAACAGATTGCCTTCGATATAAGTACACAAACGATACGTTGAGCTTGAGTTTGGAAATAAACAAAAGGAATAGCCTTAAAATTGTTTTATGTAATAATAACATTCAATTATTCAAATAGTATTTCTTTTGTTCAATATACAAATATAAGTATACAAATATACCTATCCTTAATAACAGTACTAATTTACAATAATATATCTCATGAATTAAAAGAATTGAGCGCAACTTTATTTAAAAGAAGATTACATAAATGGCTAATAGATGCCAATATTTATAATATTCAAGACATTTTTGCTTTAAAGAGTCGATCAAATGTAAATAATAGATAAATATATAGTGTAAAGTAAAAAGTGATATATAAATGTAATAATAAATTATAATTTTAATGATCTTATAATAATCTAGCTATGTATTTAGATTTGTAATAATTGTTTTAGTTATTTCTAATAGTGTGTCATTATTAATGAAATTTGTACGCCGTAAGTGGAAATGTGATGGAGCTTTTATACGTCTCTTTTTTTTCATCTTGTTATAACCTCACATTATACAAATAAAGCATCATTATTACTATTATTATAAAAAAATGTCATTATACTCGTACCATAAATACCATTGTGACCAAAAAATATGCATAATTTTTAAGTTAAAGGCAAACAATTTTGCTTAAATATTATAAAATATACACACACACACACACACAATATATATATATATATATATATATATATATATATATATATATATATATATATATATATATATATATATATATATTACTTATGCATGTATTACCCCGCAAATCCGCATTGGACAAGAGTGGTGGGTTAATGTTCGTTCCTCCAGAAATGAAGAGGTCCGTGTCCACGTCCAGTGAGACGTACATGAGCTGTGGCATAAAATTCCGAGGGCAATGCATCAAGAAACTAAGTTTTAAACATTTAAAGCATTTGTGATTTCAAGATGTGCAAAGTATTTATGCGTTCGCTTCCAACTCAAGCCGTATAATTGTACAGTAGTGCAGTTGGCTCAACTACACCGTACACTAAGTCAGTAGCTAGCGATTGTCTGAAATTACATTGCAATAGTCTTGTCGCTAGAAACGAGAACGTTCGATACAAAAAGTTACTCGTGAAATGAATGCTCCATTGTTTTAGGTTAATGCGACGTGAAATTTGCCATCAACGTTTATTGCTATGAAGACATCAGAATACATTTTATGAAATTAATTAATGCCCAACACTGCTCAGTTACAAGATATACAGACGATCTATTTATCTATAAGTACAGTAATACCACGGACTTATGCGATAGGTGGAACCGAGCGCTATACGTGTGAGTCGAATTCGCGAAAGTCGGGGTACAATTTTGCATATAAAGACATACAAAGTATGTTTAATTGGGACCGGAGACTAAATAAAACAATAATTAAGGAAATAAATGTAAAAATTAGAAAATCGTGTAACTCCGAATTCGCGTATGTCGAGGTAGCGTAAGTATTACTGTACCTGCTCAGCGTTCGTCCATATGGCAATTTCCATTTTCGACTATCCAAGGGCAGTTAGTTCCTTTGATTCTCTAAAGGTCTTCTTCTTCTTTATCTTCTTCATCATCTTTGCTTTTTCTTTTAATTGGGTTGTACCAACTTTTTTTGTTGTTTGTAACTTTTTTCACTGTCATCCAGCGTCGTCGTGGAACAGATTCCTTCTCCCTTCAAGTTTTTCCTCTTGGATAGTTAAAACAAAGTTATTATGATGAACCAAACGCCTAATCATACTTTCCCTTTTATTTTCAATGGATTGTAAAATTTACCCTTTTGTTTAATCCTTCATAGATAAGATATAAATAGACATATTTTTGACGTCATAAAAATATAATTTTTGGCGCTGTTATACGGTTAATGATTTAATGGAAGACGCAAACTTATGTGAAATGTAAACATAACATATAAAGATGTTATGTAACTTACAGCTGTTTCGGAGCTCGAAGAGTTTTAAACGCCTTTACAAATAGAAGACAAACGTCCATTCAGTGCCTTGAATGTGTCGTTATTGCGAGTTTCTTCCTGTTATTTGTCTTTGAATAAATTTATGCAACGGAATTCTTCGGACAGCAGTGTAGTACAAGGAATTTTGCATCGCTGTTGAAGTTTTCACACTACGGTACATTTGTTTTCTATTATCTTCATAAAAAAAATTTGGTAGTTTCTTTTTAATTTCTATTCATTTGCTTTCTAACCCAGTTGTGAGTATTATTTACGAGTACATTAATACTTGACTTTTAAAAATCACAATCAAGACTATAATTCTGATATGTCTCCGGTGATCTTGGATATAGCATATTTCATATCGAAATCAAGAAAAGAATATACACCTACTAAACTATTAAGTATTTGTATTTCAAAATTATGAAGCGTTTAGAATTCCTGGTGCTGAATACCAAACTGCACAACTTAGAAAGGTTTTATCCCTACTATCTGGAGGACTGACAATTTATTAGTATGCCTAAACTTCTTTCCGCGCACCATCACTTTGTGTAACCGGCTATCTTCAGCGGTATTTCCAAACTGATGCGACGCTGTACACTTCAAAAAACAAACCTATACATTTCTTGTAGACCGGCAACGCTTTTGTAATGCTTCTGGTGCAGATCTCTAAGAGCGGTGTAATTTCTTTACATCGGGCAATACGCTATCCCATAAAAAAGAATCAAATCCTATTGTGGAATCAAAATATTTTTTTACGCATACAGAACTTAAAAAGTTAATATTTTCCGCAAAGGAATATAAATATGGTCGTTTGTCCAAATTCAATGAGCGTGGTAAGTAAACCGGAGCTTAGAGAACGTGGGAATAGCGAATTGAACACAATTGGGTGGCGACTTAGATATTATCCGTTTGAAGGCCAAGTAACTGCTAGATTTATTGGATATGATAATACTGTTATTTAGCTCGTTAGCTCAGTTTCTGATGTATCTGTCCCTTTCACTGCAGGTTGCAATTAAAGTGGTTTTGAATATCAGATCTTTCTCAGATAAGTGTTTCAAATTAGAAAATGGAAATTTACGGAACTATCAAACCTCGATAAACAGTTAGTCTAGACATATTATATTTGATATGTGTTTTCAGTTATTTTTTATATTAAATTGAGGCGTCTGTTTGTTATTTTATAAAAAAAAGTTTAGCATAGTAGAATTAATTCTACAACTACTTTTAGAAAGCTTCCATATTTTTGTCCACATGACTACCTCACCTTTTTTCGATTAACTTAGAAAGAACTTAATCTAAAATGAACTGAATCTAATTTGAAGGTGTTTTAGAGCGAGTTACTTTTTTGGTGCATAGAAGACGAAAGAAAATATTTACAATTAAAAGTGGGAAGGAAAATTGCTTAAAGTAAGATTTATTGCAGTAGAGAATCAACATTTTTTGTATGTATTTTAGCCCTTGATTATTACACCAACATCGACTAGACGTCTCAACAAGTTTAGTATTTGTTCTATCTAAGTACGGGTATGTCAAAGGAAATGAAAAAACAAGCGACATTGTTATAGAAACGTTCCTATAGTTAAAAACTATACCAACTTATATTACTATTAACGCGCGTAATCAATCATAGCATTTTTTGACAAAATTCTCAACAAAGAAAAGTTTCATCCAGATAAGTCGCGATCTAGTAAGGTGTGTTTTCTCCGGAAATTTCTTCCAACGTACCCATAACTTTGTGTAAGCGGTATTGCCGACGCGATATTGAAACGTTAAAAATAAGTCCAACATATTTTTTTACGGCCGGTAAGGCTTCTACAATGCCTGTAGTGCTGCAGATATCTATGGGCGGCGTTGATGGCTTTTATCAAGCGATACGCTTACCCGTTTACCTCTTCCTATCCTATTAAAAAAATGTCATAAGAAAAATATTCAGCAATGCTTATGTAACATCTACAAAATGAGATTTTCTGAAAGATAAATTAGAGTAATAAGCTGGAGAGAATTTGCAACAGTATAATTAACAAATCGCAAAGGACGGTAGCGGCGACGGGAGCCGCCATTAAGTGTATAGTTAGAGAGATATAAAATGAAACAAGGCGGAATTTCCAAGAGTGCCTTTGTAAAAACGGAAATGAGTTCAAGCAATTCTCACCTGCTTTAAAATTGAAGGTAATGGACGTCAACTCAAAAAATATGCTTTTTTACAACGTTACATTACAACATTACATTACAATACATTGTAATTGGGAATTAGTTTTTTGTAAACAATCGATGTTTACAAAAAACTAATTCCCAATTACAGTCACATTTCGCAATAAACAAAAACAATATTTGTAACACGTGTTATGTAATTCGCGGAATTTTTTAAAAATGTAATTAACTACCGCTTTCTTTCACGTCGAGATTAGAAGCTTACTCTTCTAATATCTAATCTAAAATCTTCTAATAGGTAATGGGTTCAACACGATAATTTTAAAGTATTAACGAAGAAGGTAACCATATATTAAAGAAAATGTACATTGTTACATCCAGAAGTGACACGAACTGATCTTATGGATGACCATATTATATCATATTTAGGATATATCATAATTAACTATTAATTATATTATAATATAATATTTATAGAACAGGTACCATAAAAAGCAGGCAGGACCAAGAACTTAAAGTGCCGTTGCTAGTTAAACTCATAATTTATAGAAGTATATAGCGAAAATTGTTGCAATATTGAATTCTTTATTAATGAATTCAATATTGCAACAATTTTCGCAGAAAAACATCATACCCGAGCCGTTTACAGTTATTGGCGTATTCTTAACACTATATATAAAACAAGACAAACATTTTATTAAAAATCAATAAAAAAGACTAATATTAAAAAAATAATGTTTTATAACCATTTTAACCTTTTTATGTTTAGCATTTATGACCATATATGTCGCACTGCAGGTAATTCGGCCTCTTTATTTATGAAGAATGTATAGTAATCGAGCACACTTGTATAAGGCAGACTGGCGGGACACCCAGACTCGGAATAAATATCCGTAGACTATATATGTATTTACTGCGATGCAGGATTTTTTCCCCACGATAATTGACCTCACACATCATAATAATTTAATGTTGAATTGATTTGTACTGCGAAATCTTTCAGACCATAAATTAACCCTAAATAAAAACTTCCAACATCAAACATTTCGCGGCTTGTGTACAATGACTGCAAAACAGCATTGGAACACCTAATTAAAATTAAAACGGGGTCGCGAATTCCAACTGTAAATTGAACCCAGTTTGTGTCATCAATTCCGGTGGCGGTGACGTCATCGCGATCTGATGGTCTAAAAATGGCCGGTGTCGGGTGGCCCACAACCGAAGGACGACCGCCGAATTTCAATTCCAACAACATTCATACACGCACGCTTCGAGTAACAATATAGTATGGTTTGCCATATATTCATTCCCTCTTTATACTAATTGTCACTACAAAAAGAGGCGTTAGGATAGCTACCAGCTATACTTACATGCATATTATATAGTCCACAGTCAGTGGAATTGCGAAAGCGTTGCCAGCCTTTGGAAAACGTGTAGACTTGTTTTTTGAAAGTTCCAATGTATAATATATATCGAATGAATTGAGATTTTTTTTTTAATTTAATTACAAACAAAAAAATATACAAATTGGTAATGAAGCGAAGACCAGATGGAAGCTGGAGGTTCCTGAAGAATGCTGAAATTTAAGAGTCAATCAGAATGACACCATTACAATCAGAAATATAAAGGCACATAGATTCCGTTGCCTCGAACACATAGAGAGGAAGAAAATCGCGCATCCAAAAGGAGTCTCATGAGAGTACCGTCTAGTCGACGCCCCAGGTATGGATGTAGCGATGCAGAGATCGCTGATTTAAACGAACTTCAAGCAATCAACTGAAAAGGAAACGCACAAGACCGTGACTAGTGGCGAGTTCTCGTATCGGAGGCCAAGATCCACTTTGGGTCGTTGAGCAGAGTAAGCAAGTATATTTGTACATTCATATAAATAACATTTACATTTTCAACACGTTATTGAATTTCAAAAGCCCGACAAAACTAAGGATTTCGTTCCCAACATAAAATTTACAACGTAATATTTTTGTTAATTTTTGTCCAAAGTTCGACGAACGAAAAGCATCGTGTGGTGTTAACAAGTATTTTTTTCAATAAGCCTTATTACAGTCAAACTGGAATGCTGGTTTTTTGGTTACGACCGAACTGACTCGAAACTGTCAGAAATATATAAATAAACATGAAGTTAAACTTATTAATGGAGTCAGGCGTTACTTTGCGGAAATCCATCACTATATGGACAGTCAAAAGTTTTACTTAGCTAAGATCCGCGACAAGCAAAACAATAACAGAAAATTAATAATGTGTGTTTTTCCGTTGGGTTTAGTGGATTTATTTGGAACTTAAACCAAAAACTTACCGAAAATCGGCCATCAACTCTCCACCCACCAACCACTATACACAACGCCAAACACACACTATCACTTTTCCATCTTGTACACGACACGTGTTTCGCCCCAACACGAGGCATCTTCAGGTATAGTAGACTCTACGGAAGACAACCGAAAAGTGAAGCGAAGCTTTTCGGTTGTCTTCCGTTGGTGGTTGGTGGGTGGAGAGTTGATGGCCGATTTTCGGTAAGTTTTTAGTTTAAGTTCCAAATAAATCCACTAAACCCAACGGAAAAACACACATTATTAATTTTCTGTTATTGTTTTGCTTGTCGCGGATCTTAGCTAAGTAAAACTTTTGACTGTCCATATATGAAGTTAAACATTTATAGCATTTTGGATATGAACTAATTTGTAGATTAAGCCGAATTCCAAATTGAAACTTTTCAGTTAAGTTTTGAACTGTTGAACATAAATTTATTTATTTTTTGGAAAGATGACCAGCAATGTTTTTTTTTAAAATTATACTGGAATTCTTGTTACGATGTACACTATTCGATATACTTACAAAAAAGTTAAGTCAAGAGAGGAGGATGCCCTCAAACTAACAGTAATTCAATGCTAGACGAGAGCAGCAGAAGATAGGAAGCAATTGAAGGAGTTGGGGGAGACCTATGGCAAAAGGAACATTGAGATTAGAGATTGAAATCTCTCTGAAATTTGAAATTAAAAGGCTTTCCAACTAGGCTTGTGCTAGAAAATGGTTCGCATCAACAATCCAATGGAGGATACGAATTAACAACGTACAGATTGTAGGCCCGAGCCTTGCCAAGTGAACTGCTGCTTCATTTTCGAAACAAAAAATTAAATTTTATTTGTCAAATATCAGTCCGTCATTACATAAGCTTTTACAACCGTTTCTCAATGAGGTGCAGGTTTTTGTAGTGGTAGAGCCACGCTGCAGACGAATACTTTGTCAAGAATGGCATATTATTATTTGTCTGTAGCATGAATGGGTCGGCACGCCCGGGGAAGTACCACACTCCCACAGAAAACCGGCGTCTGAGTGGTAGCTTAGCTAACGCGCTTCGTACAGTGAGCGGTCTGAGTTCCGGAGGCCCAAACCCCTCCCCTTCCCACTCCTACTCCCCCTCCAATACCCACTCCCAATCTCCCTCCCACTCCCCCTCCGACTCCCATAATTTCACTTTCCTTTAAGGTCGGCAACACTTCCGCACTGCCTATGGCGTTGCGGAAGTCTATGGGCGGCGTTGGTTGCTTTTCATCAGGTGACACGCCTGCTCGTTTGCCTTCCTATCCCATAAAAAAAAGGTGCAGAGAAGAAACGACTAAAGAAACTCGGTCCGAATAGCTTAACCATGGAGACACTTGGATCGACAAAAGACACTTAACAACAAAACTTAAAATGTTAAAGAATAACCTATGTAAGCGTTTGGTACGAACTATATTAATCTTAATTGCCAGGATCACTTAATTAATTCACGTAACAAACTAACTTGTGCTCAGGAATTCGGAGTCGGTCGGTAATTACGTGACCCGCCCGCACCACTCGGGTCGCGGCAACTTAGGCAACTGACGATAGAAAAGCTTTCAAAACTTACTTCCACAATACGAAGTTTAAAGAAGCATACGATTTCTCAAAAAATTATTAGCTACGTACAAAAGACCACAGAGCTCCATCCGCTACCATTCATCGCAGCGAAACGGCTCTCCATTGATCGCTTTTAGCCACGCAGGACAGGAGATTTAGGACGGTCGGCACGCATCCATACAAAAGTTGCAGCAGATAAACTAGTTTTTGCTTATTATCCTTTGAATATCACACTTATTTATGGGATAAATTTTTCTAAAATAAACCTTAACGATTATTAAAGGCCGGCAATGCTTCTGCAATAACGCCTAGGGTGTTGTAATGTATAAGGATGTGTGACAAGTGGCGTATGGATTTTCATATGTTCATTCAGTGTCAAGCTTGCTCGTTTGCCTTCCCATTACATAAAAAAACAAATAAAAAATATATTTATGTAACACTTTCGACTCTAATAATTTGACGAGACTACAGTCGGCACGGAACGTAACACCTATCTCAAGCTATAAAATATATCCACCTGATCGAAAGCACGTTCGGCGCCTTGTAATTACACGTACAAAGGTACGTGAAATCAATTACCGGGTTACTGCTTTCTCCCGCATTCGAAACTCCAATCGTAAAAACAATGTGAGACCGAAATTATTGGGAATGGGACGTAGTGAAAGCGGAAGCGGGAGCGGGTGGAGCGTTAAAGCACACATAGATTTCAGGGCTCAGTTACATAACTAAATATAATTTTAAGTAGATTAACAACATACTTTTAAGAAACTGAGTAAAGCGAGTTCTTTAAAAATATATTTATTTACAATTCATTATACACTGAAATAACTCATTTTATATTTTCTTGCCCTTTTTGAAGAGTAAAAAAATTCGATGGTGCTAGAGCCACGCTCCTGACGAATACTTTGTCAAGAATGGCATATTTGTTTGTAGCATGAATGGGCCGGCTCGCCCCGGGAAGTACCACACTCCCTCCCATAATGACACTTTCCTTAAAGGTGGGCAACGCTTCCGCACTGCTTATGGCGCTGCAGATGCCTATGGGCGGCGTTGATAGCTTTCCATCAGGTGACTCGCCTGCTCGTTTGCCTTCCTATCCCATAAAAAAACACTATTATTTAACATGCTTTATATATATTTATAACATTTAATTTAAACAGAGTTATTAAAATAATCCACTAACCCGCTTCCGCTAAGACTATAACAGCAAACGAAAACGATAGGCAATATTTCACAAGTTAGCACTTTGTTAAGGCGCTAGGCGTAAACAGAACGTTTGGAAAAATACAGAACCAGAAACGACCTGGGAAAGCGGGGTTAACGGAGTATATCAACATTATAAGCTTTTATCATGTTAGAGAATCAAGGTTTTATGATACTTTTTTTTAACAGTCCTTATATGTTCCCACTACTAAGCACGGGCCTATCCATTTCTGGAGGAACGGACGTTAATCCACCACACTTGTTCAATGCGGATTAGCGGGGTTACCAGACTCGGAATAAATATTTGTAATCCATACATATATTTATTCCGATGCGGGGATCGAACCCGCGACCATTGACTCCGCGGGTGGAAGGCCCCGTCACTGAGCCAATTGGTCGTCATGACACTAAAACAGATAAATTCAATTGTCTAAATTATGAAAATTGCCATTCTTACCAGCCTACGATTAACCCAGATATAATAATGTATACGAATGAGAAAAAGCCATGCTTTTAATGTACTTTACAGCTTACCTACAAAAATACTATAAAAACATTCCATACTCGTAGCCCTACAATAGGATTCCGTGTGTTGTAGACAATATTATAAACACACAAACGACCAGTACAAACTCAAAATGAATAACTGTAGGCCATACAAACATTTATTGCAAATCGGGAATCGAATCCACGCCCCTTGACTCAGGCAGCTAACTCCTCGCCCCTGCGCCTTTCAGATGTGTTTCGGGAAAATAAAATTTAAATATAACTCCTTCACATTTTTTTTATTTTAAACCTAAAATCGGCAATATGTAATATGTTTAGAGTTGCGCTTACGATTTGGCGTCGTGGGTTCGATAAAATGTACCATTAGACTATTGACGTGAAGTTTATTTCCACTTATCTATTAGCTTATCGAAATTAAAAAAAAAGTATGAGCCGTACGTGCCCGGAGAATTTTCATCTTTTATATGATCATTTATTGTATACCAGGGTTTTTGGACCTTCAAAATTGTTATTTACATAAATACAGCGATAACAGTCCACGACTGGACATTTTTTATGATCGAGGAATATTGTCATAATTCCCATGCCTGGCCGACGGATTGAGGATCGCAGATAGATTTTTATTCTCATGTAAACGCTACCCCCGACCTATTCGCCTCATGCGACACCCAAGGGAAGAAATAGATAACCCTATTTTGAGCCTGAAACCACACAGATTAAAAGAAGAACAAATTAATATGTACTTATATATTTATGGAGGTGGCTCCCAAATCGAGGACATAAATCAAAAAGCGATCTAGCTATATCTCCATAATAATAATAAGCAAGAAATAATGCCCGCCGGGTGGGATCACTTCCACAAAAATGTAATAAAGACCCTATAGATAAAAGCGCCACAAATACAACCTATCTAATTTTTTGCAACCATCATTCGAAGAACATTAGGAACATGCCGGAGATCTTTAACGCAATGGATATTTCTTTATTTTTATATAGAAAACCCGACAGATATGTTTTAAATGTAAGGCATTTTTTTATGCAAGCCATAAGGCAAACAAGCAAGTGAGTAACCTGATGGTAACCACCGCCTGAACATCTACTGTACTGGCACTGCAGAAGCGTTGTTCATATGCTGAATAATGGGAGGGGAAGGATTTGACCCCAGGTGGGAGTAGGAATTGGGCTTCCGGAATACGGCACTCACTGTATGAAAGGCAGTAATGCAGTAAAACTTGACCCTTATATTCTGTGAAGATGTGGTACTTTCGCGGTCTAGCAGGCTCAATCGTGCTATAATCGCTCTATTATTATAATATGGTTATATTGCTACGGATAGATAAGAACCCCGATTACATACATTCATTTTTTATAGCAGTGCAGGCAAACGAGTGTGCGGGTCACCTGGTGGTAAGTGTTCACCATGCGCCTTTCGCGAAAACATACACTTTTTTCTTGAACGCAACTATATAGATAACACGTGATTAGAAGAAATTTCAAACGTATGTGAAAATTGTATGTTATTTTGGTAGCTAATTTTAGACTGTGAATTGAATTCAAAATCCGAAATTTCATTTCGAAAGTACGCTAACCACTGAACCAAACAGCTTAGTTCAGAGATTCCCAAACTTTTTCAGTCGGCAGCACACTTACAGGTATAGAATTTTGTTCCGGCGCTCTAACTAGTCGTAGATAGGTAGATAGGCTCAAAAATTAAAACATTCACTATATGAAGCTGCGTTTTATATTATTTAAGAAAAAATAGAAAATAAAAATAATAAATACTAAGAATGCGTTAATGGGTACTAAGGCTTCTTGAGTGAACACGTTTTTTTGGTTTTGTAAATGAGTTACATACTTCCTCCTAAAAGAATCACACCGCATGAAAAATAGCAAGCCAAAGTCCAATTAACTATCACGTTTCACGGCGCCACTCTTTGCTCTCTACGGCGCACACTTTGGGAGCCCCTGGCTTAGTTGATAACAATCTGGCTTACGATCTGGGGTTATGAATTCGTTTCATTCGAGTATTGATGTAAGCCATTTCGCATTATTAGCACACTTCGAAAATTTTGCTTATGTTCTTTTAAAAAAAAAACGTTTTAAATATACACATATATCACAATCTTGCATTTTTAATGTTACCTATCAATCATGTTAGATACAATAATTCAAATAAGAACATTCTAAAAGGACAACAGTACGTAATGAGAAGCAAAATTTTAGACTCAATTATACTTTGTAATGTAAGTAAATTTAAAGCTCTTGGCGGAAATCCTTCGTAAAAATGTAAATGAATTACCGGGAAATATGCTCGCTCATTTTTATGGAACTTAATTATTAAATATTTTTATGGGATAGGGGGCCATTCGTTCGTTTAACAACCGTGTAGCCTGATGGAAAGCAATCAACGCCGACCATTGCCATCTATAGGTATTACAATTTTGTCAACTAAGTAATTGCCGATTTGTTCAATAGCCGAGTTTTGTTTTTAATTGGAATGAACTTTAATATGTATTTTCCAATTTGTTTGATGACCTTTTTTCATCTCTCTGACAACATGAAAATTCCACTCTCGAAGAAAATCTGATTCTTTTCGGCCAAAAATTGAGATTTTACAGCTTCATCCTCATTGAGAGTTTTACCACGAAGGATGTTGTCCAGGGATCGAAATATGTGGTAATTCAAAGGCGCGAGATCAGGGCTATATAGTGGGTGTAACGTCAATATCCAACAATTTTTTCCGGGTGGCTAAATACGTATGCGGCCTAGCATTTTCTTGATGGAAAATGAGACTTTTACGATTGACTAATTCTGGTCGCTTTTCCTTGACCGGTGCATTCAATTTGTCCAGTTGCCGACAGTAGACCAACGGTAGAATCTAATACAATAGTGTTAGCGGCCTTTGTGATATGTATAGACTTATATTTTAGTTCTAAAAAGAAAGTTGTTACTTACAATATACTTTTAAACGACAGTTATATCGAAACGTAATTAAATTTACAGTTTTAAATATAATAACAAAAAGAGGACGTTGGCTCATAAAAATCATAAAGAGGATAATTAGAAATATATATTTAAATATTATAATCTAAGGGGCTGTAGACTCTAAATAAAGACAAATATTTTTAAAGTAGACGCTTGCACAAATACAGAAGGCACTGGATATCTCCGTTATCCAATGAAACTAAATACAGATTTAGGACAATTCAGAATACAGACTTTCTTTCTTCGTTAATGTACAGAATTTTGTGGCAATAGACTTAGCCTACCACACTTGACCAGACGGAATGGAGGGACATCCACAATAATAAATGAATACCTGTAAGTCATACATATATTTATTCTGATGTGGGAATCGTACTCGCGACTCCTGACTCCAAAGCGGTAACTTCACCAGAGAGATATAAAGATCGTCAAATGTGAACAAAAATATTTTTTTAAAAATATGCCATCAACAAAGGAAAACACCAATTAAACGCTTCCAATTATGAGCAAAATATATAAACGAAATAAAGAAACTTGACATCCGACATATCTACTGAACGTTATAAAATAAAGACGTTGGAAGAACACGCACGGTTAAATGTTTTAATTAAAACATCATTTTTCACGCTTAGATATGTTTCTCGTATGAGTACAACAAATGAATACTAGGAACATTTTGAATAACTTTATTTCACAGCCTTGTAATTAAATATCTTTAAAAGTGACGACGACCTAAATAGCTCAGTGGCAAAGTGATCGCTTTTTAAGCCTGAAATCCTGGTTTCGATTACCGCATCAGGGCAAATATTTGTGTGACCTACAAGTACTTATTCTAAATTTGTGTTTATATGTATTTGTAGTGGCATTCATGATGATACAAGGAATTCTAGCGTGAGATATTATGTGTAAAAAGTTTTTCTTTATTTTAATAAAGAATAATAGTTTTTAATTCTTATATTAACTAAAATATTAACCGTTTCCTAAAAAAATTTCAATTAATATCATATAATAACATATTTAATTTAAAAGACTAAGAAAACATAAATTGGCAGAATATAAATAATGAACTTGCTCAACTCAAAGAGTCTGAACAGCTTCTGCATTACTTTTGTCGTAACAGATGGCTGTGAGCGTTGTTGAATGCTTTCGAAGCAAGCGACACTTTTGCTCGTTTGCTTTCCTATCATATAAAAAAATAATGGAATGGAATATTGGACCCCAAGCGGGTACAATCTTCCATTCCATGTAGCTACTAGTGACTTTACGTACGCGTCACCACCACAGAAGACTAAAAAAACGTGCAATTCATACGCGGTAGAAGTGAAGCTATCAAAAAATAATAGGAAACACTGTATGTCTCTATAATGTATAATATAAACAATAAAGTATGTATTTTAGGTCATTCTCTTGCAGGCTAACTCCTTTAAGTTTTCTTTAATGTCGCTGTTGCGTTTCATTGAGTTTCAAAGCACAACGGTGCTAAAGAAGTTTTCATTTTAAAAACATGTGTGCAATTCAAACACGGTAAAAGTAAAACCTTAAAAGAGGATATATATATATATATATATATATATATATATATATATATATATATATATTTAATGTTCTTTTTTAGTTCCATCGAGTTTCTAATCAAACGGTGCTAAAAATTTTTTCACTTCAAAACGCGCAGTCTTGTAAATGCAATCATTTTTGTGTGAACCTTTGTTGTGAATAATACATTCGCATCTTACCTAATTCCATACTTCAATATTGACTTCGTTGCGTGCGTGTAGCTTATAAAAAATTGCTACTATAAATACCGACACCAGTCATTAAGACCTAAATAGGCAGGGTGGATTGTATGCTAAACGTGTCCGACAAACAACAACCACTTATGGAATATTCATTGATGCATTAATTCATAGATAGATTGCTCGCTGCACTGAAAGCGAATCGCGTACAATGTAACCGGCGAGCACTCCTACCGCACCTACGCACCTCGAACGACGTATCGTCCAGCTGTTTTTGAACCATCATAGACTAAACTACGTACTTTGGAAACAAAACGTATAACATGGCACCGTCTTTTATAGGCGATGTGGCACTACCACCCAACATCTACAACACTAAGGGCCTAGTTATATGCGTCCGCGCGGCCAAGCGGGTATTAGTAGTGGTAGAGCCACGCTGCAATTCACGCAAGTATTCGTCTACTTTGTCAAGAATGGCATGTTATATGTCTGTACCATGAATGGGCCGGCTTGTCCGGGAAAGTACCACACTCCCGCAGAAACCCGGGGTCTGAGTGGTAGCTTAGCTACCGCGCTTCATGTACTCGTAATTGGTAAAGCGGCAGAGTCGCGGCCGCTGTTTTTTGCAGCCGGGCTGCGCGAACGCGCCGCTTCACCTGTTTAGGCTCTAAGGCCTCTCACACTCACACACACCTTTTACTTTAGCATAAAAAGAATACCATAAAGCTTTTTATTTTACAATGTCCGGTCTATTACTTAATCTTTGACCTCCTCCACTTCTCTCGCCAAATCATGAATGACTCATCGATACATTAGCTAATAATAAATAGTACAATGCATAATAAACAGGGTTCATACAACAGTATGGTACAGGTCAACGCCCCTCAGCAGGGGGGTTAGGTAGCACAGTCGACTACGCGACCACATGGTAAAACTGCTCATCTCATTATGCTTTTTATTGAATCTTTAATATTATCTATATTCACATGAATACAGATAATATTAAAAAAAATGTTTAAAGGCAGTATCATGTTGCGTCCAAACACGCTTATTCCCTAACGATTTAATCCAGTAAAAAAAAATATTATTTTATAGTAACAAAGATTCAATAATGCTAACACTAATAATCCGGTTTTCTTTTTCTTCAAACTCTTAAAGTAATTTTTCACCAAGCACGCTGCTCGGCTGCTGACTTCTCTATTTTATAATAAAATATTTTTTAAGCGAAACTCGTTAGTCACTCCGTATTTACCAGATATTGCTCCGTCTGACTATCATTTGTTCCGATTTCTTATAGCATTTATTTTATATATAATAATCCCTATCGTTATTATTGGCACTTAACACCATACGCCAATTTTATTAATTATTATAGTAACTGCACCTTTGATATACATACATACAATTAAACTAATAAGATAAACTCATATCGACCTTACAATGTCACTACGAAAACACATGAACTCCAAAAATATCTACATTTTTACAACCAATAACTGACAACGAGTCGGAGTAACTTTTTCGTACGTGAATACATCACCAATTCTGTGGAGTTTTATTCCGCATCTCGAGGGGTGCGTTATAAAAATCGCGGGATGAATAATGGCGCTGAAAGCGTATCGGCTGTTAAAGCGAAACTCGATTTTCGAAAAAAAATCGTTTATTTGTTTGATTCTATATTTAGCAAGCATATAATTTTGTAAGATAATTAGGGACATTTTTATAGCAAATATATGTTCCACTGCTTGACGCGGAGCCCCTCCATTTCTGAGAGGATAGGACATTAACCCACCAAGTTTACAGGAGGAGCTTCTAAAGAGAAATGTCGATATATCGATCAGGTATTATTGTTAGTTAAAACTCCAAAATTTTGTGATATATTTATTTCTTGGTTTTCAATTTAAACTTAGCGGGGTATTCAACAGAATAATCATATTTTGCGGCCTACATATCGCACGATTTTCAAAAGTATGTTTACTCGGCATTATGTAAATCTAAAAACTTTTTAGTTTCTTTATATTTTTTATGAAATTTTGGGAACATAATATTAAGACATTAATGAGTGGTATTCCCTTAAAAACAGAAAATACCTAAAATTAAGCTGGTATGGTATTCTTAGGAGGTTTGATATACATATTATTGGACAACTTCAAGAATCTTGGCATCGACCATGGTCGATACTGACTTAATATGTTCATCAGAACTTTAGTTATATCCAAACATATAGACAAGTTGATCAGTCGAGAGGATTAATTTAGGTTGTTCAACAATTCTTGAAGAACTTGAATGATTGATGAAGTACAAAACATTTATATAGTGCAATTTATAAATCAATACATACACACTTTAACAAGACTTGCAATGTTTTATGTTAATAGTCCAATAGTAGAATCGAATCTAAGATCTTAAATTGTAAGCATAGCCCTAATTGAGTCATTACTGCCGTTAAATTACATCTTATTAAGTGACTAGAAAAGCATGAATAAAATAACATTATGAGAAACCCAAATAACGCTGTGGCGAAGTATTTGCTTTCCAAGCTAGTGGTTCGATTTCTGCATCAAAATGAATATTTGTATGACCTACAAACAGTCTTTTTTGGATATTTGTTAACTTCATTTGAGTATATATAATGGTCTTCTTTGTTTCGTAAGCGGCTCCTATATTTTTCCGACCCAGTACTTCGCCACTGCAATAGCAATGATCTATAATGGTATCCACGGAACAGGGAATTCTAGTGTATTTCTAATTGTAAAGCTTTCATATATTTTCTTTTTATTTTATATGATTGGCTCTCTCCATATATTACACGACGCCAATAACAATAAACGTTACAGCTGACAGCAAAGATAACATGGTTGCTTCTATTTTTAAATGACCCGACTTATCTGCAAACCACACATAAAGGCACACGACAATGCCAAACACGGGACAATAAATCACTGGCGAGCATGTACGTGCTGTGAAAAAATATTTTCATAGCCAACTCGACGGTACTATCGCATTATACCTATGAAGATCTAAACAACAAAGTGACATATATTTTATACGATTTGCTTTTTTGTTTTTATATCATTTACAGCGTTTTTGCGTTGACATATCCAACTGAACACGAGCCTCCCCATTTTTGAAGTAACGAACATTAACCCACCACGGAATGAATATCTGTATAATATGCATATATTTATCCCTGATGCAGAATCGAACCCGCGACCAATGACTCCGTAGGCGGCAGACCCGCCAATGAATGCCAATTAATGGTTAAAAAAGTGATTTACAATAGTATAGGTAATTACTATTAATTGGTGTGTAAACTCTCTACTTCTGACGACCAATTGGCTCAGAGCCTTAGAACAGGTAACATGCAAAATGATAAAAAGACACTCACTCAAGTTGTAGATGATCTATGGAATTACTCTATCTATATTACTCTATATCTATTTTTTCAAATTCAAACTTCAGATTCTTTATTTCGTCATAAGTAATACCACTTTATTTCACAAACGTCAAAATCTCTAGACGGAGAAGAAACGGGAAAAGTAAATCCGCGGTTATGCTCTTTTTTGTATTTTTTTTGAACCCTGTTCCAAACTGTTTATTCAGATATTAACCGTAGTAGTATAACAATGTACTTACAATGAATTTACTACAACGCTAATATTTATCACTGCAAGAATTTGTATATGCACAAGTAATAAGATATAAATGCTTTATTATCATCAGTCTAGGGCAGCCGACGTTAGACATAGACCTCCGCCAAGGTCTCTTGGACCTTTTTTATGGGATAGGAAGACAAATGGATATATTTTATAGCTTAAGGTTTTACGTTCCATGCCGACCGTAGTCTCATCAAAATATTAGAGTCAAAAGTGTTTTTTTATAGTAGTATTTTGTTTTTTTTTTTATAGGATGGTAAACAGGAAACCGATGAGAAGCATTCAATGCCGTCCATAGATAGCCGCAGTACCATAGTCATTGCAGAAGAGTTGCCTTGGCCTTTAAGACCTGACTGGATGTGAGAATGATGTGGCACTGGCAAATTTTACTTGTCATCAACCTACACCGCAACATACTAAGCTACATCGACTCCGAAGGCGGTAAGCAATGAACCATTTAGATCATGAATTTGTTTCCTAATCAAAACTTCTTTATAGTGCTAAAACGTAATTTGTTTACGTGAATCATATTGAACTAAACACGTAATACAAATAAATACCTCAATAACTAAAAGAAATTACTTTTTCAACGTGCGCAACTAAGTTCGCGCTGTTTTTTTATAAAAATACAACTTAATTGTGCAAAAATGATTACATATTAATCAAAGTATTGCCTATTGCTAGCTACAACTTTTGTCTTTCTTTCTGGCAGAGCTCAAATACCGTTACAATAAAAGTGTTCGTCTTTTGAGGCTATCCAGAAATCAAGCTTTATATGAGCGGAACTACTGATCCGCCAGATCATGTGCCATCGAACGAAGCAAGTAATAATCGGACGGCGCAATATCTGGGGAATATGGCGGGTTGGGTAGAATTTCCCATTCGAGCGTTTTAACGGGTTTGGCAACATGAGACCGAGTGTTGTCATGCAGTAGAATCACTTTTTCGTGCCTTTGCTCTTATTGTGACCGTTTTTCGCGCAGTTTTTGGCTCAATTGCATCAACTGAAGCCGATACCTTTCCTCAGTGGATGCTTTTGAATCATTCCAAGCGCATGCAATCGCTAAGAAATAGTTTGGCGAGTAACTCCTAATACTGAAGCAAGCTGTTCTTGCGTTTGGCACGGATCATCTCTCTCCAATTTCTCTAATTCAGCGTCTTCGAATGTTTTTTGGTCTTCCTTCCTGCGGACAGTCCTCAACATCGAAATCACCGACTTTAAAGCGACGGAACCAATCGCGGCACGTTGTTTCACTTAGAGCAGAATTTCCGTAAACTTTTGTTAACTCGCGATTCGCTTTAGCCGCCGTTGTCTTTCAATGAAATAAGAAAAGTAACTCAGACAGTCAAAATCAGACATTTTCACACAACTAAAAGTATATGACGCCACAATAAAATCACTAACGTGTCATTGCGGTTTGTTTACCATATATGTAAGCTTGGTTCTTGGTTCATGGATGATTTGGATATGTCAAAATCAACGAACACTTACTGCTAGAGCCATCTAATCACAAACAGCGAGAACTTAGTTGCGCACCTAATATTTCCAATAACATTCCAACAGTACCGAGACTAAACGAAATGCCACTACCGGGCAGGCCTTCGTCAAATAATCAATTAATTAAAGAACATATCTGCCGATAACACGTATTGGGTTTAGAAGTCAATGTCTGACAACGAATTCCGATGTCTGGTTGAAGACCGACAACGATTTATTAATTTGCAAAAATAAAGATAACAGAGTTTTTTAAAAAAAAACAAAGTGGCGACGCTCGCGAATTATGTTTAATTAATCGTCATAAATTATTGTTAATTGTCATGTTTATCCCCATACAAGCTACGTGAACCTTTTTGCAAAGGAAATGCAATTTCAGTAAACGAAATGTACGCAAATATCTGAAGGAAGTTCACATTTAAATTACATTAAATCAAACCTATAATATTCGGCTTAACTTACACATTCGAAAGTTAAAATAATAAAAATTAACTGTGGAAACACGAACGTCAAATATAATATGAACAGAATACAAATCAGAAACTTGCCTATTAAACACACAAATGCATCAAATTCTCGTTGACATCGCACTGAACTGTAGTATAAACTGTTAAAGATACTATACAAACACACTAGCACTCAAATACGATATTCGGTAAAAAAATCGCACGTACACGGGTAGCGAACGAACGTTCGTCATACGAAACCTACCGCAACGCGACGCATGTTATCGAACGAACTGTTCGCGAATGTTCTCGTACAAGAATTATAACTACACAAGCATTCGAGCCGGCAACCGGCGCGGCACTGCGGTGCGGATACCAGCCATCCGCGTGTGAGCCCGCACTTAGTCCAAACACCTTACGACTTATCTCCACACGATACCAAACAAATACCAACCTTAAAACTTCAAACAAAACAGCTAATTTCGCCCTAACAACACCGAGCATGCCAATCGATGCTCCTGAAACAGGACAACAGATCTTTCCGCCTCCGCTCCTGACAATAACAGCACATTTTCGCTAATTTGCTTTATATAAGGCGTTAATATAAAACAAAAGGGACACTCATAAAAAATTCGCGGTGAAGTGAATTTTGGATCGAAGTCTCTCTGATCCTTCTCAAATTTCATTATGGTCGGTATAAAAATAAAGATTCCGTGGATGGCGAAAGTAATAAGCAAGTCATAACATTCGTTAGAGAATTCTTGCGTGACATTTTGTCGTTTATTACTTTACACGCCCCACATGCATTTAATGATATTAATATTTTCTTTTGTCCTTAACATATTCTTAAAACTTAACTTAAACTTAATATATCCTTAAACTGAACATATTGTTCATTTAGTATTTTTCACTTCTTCATAATATTTGGTCAACTCCAAAACTTCTTTATACGCTAAACAAGTCAGATCTTTGGCACTTAAAGTGGTTCATTTCAGCGAATTGGCCTATACTTCACGTACCATGTCCTCATTTCAAAGATAAAGCTTATTGTTCAAATTCTTTGAAACGAAGTCAAACTTTGATATTAAAAATAAGGAAACAATGTTAAAGTGAGTAAGGCGTGGTTTGGTTGGATCGAATTGACACGGAATTACTGGTACTGTTTATTATCAAAATCGTTGTCGTTGTTGTTTGTATATCTTCACTGTACGTTACAAAGTAATAATATAAATAAAAGGTACAAAGGGATGATTTATGTCAAAGACAGAGCGCAATTACATTATTTCCTGATTTCATTTAAGTTATAATTATTAAAAAATGCAGTAATGTACGTTTTTTCCGAAACTCCTTTGTACGCACCAACTCTCTGTGGAACTAGCTATCTCTAACGTTCACCGAACCGCTACCAACATTGGAACCTTCAAAAACAAGCCCACCTATTGCTTAAAGTCCGGCACCGCTTTTACAACGTCTACATTATTGTAGTGTGCTTTGACTGACATCCATCAGGCGACACGCTTTCAAATAATACCTCATTTTTTTTATTTATTTATATATTCACGCCTATACCCCGCAGGGGTTGGCAGAGACCACAGAGTTCCATCCGCTACCATTCATCGCAGCGAAACGGCTCTCCATTGGTCGCTTCTCGCCCTCGTCAGAATCAAGACGTGACGGGTGGCGAACCACAACAAATTCGTCTTAGTGAAACCCACGAGCCGCAAGGGAGGATGGAGGTCAGCCCCAGCAGAGCCCTGCATGACCTCAGTTTTGACGTTTTAAATAAAACTTGCAAATATTATATTAAAGGAAGCAATCCCAAAATCCAACAAAGGCAGAATAATTGATATAATTGGTTGAATTCGCACGAGTCAGCTAAATTCAAACGCCGCATTACACGAAGTACCTACTACTGGCTTGAGCCTTTCAAAATACGAAATTAGCTTCGCAGCGAAAGGATTACATCGGCACCTGAATGGGGAGTAACGATATTAACTCACAAAAAGACTCCCTTAGCGTTTGTCACATAAACCAGTCCGGGTCGAGATAAATAAAGTGATTTAGTGGCATTATGAAAATACTCGTTCTGCGTCTGCGCCTTATTGATTCTTCATATTTCAGACTTAGTGCCTTAACCGCGGTGGTCCGGGTAAATTATATTGTGCGATAAATACGGTGCGAATATCTGCGCAGCGCGGCTGGCAGAAACTGGATGCGTGAAGTCGAAGATCGGGCTAGGTGGTGCTTCTTGTGAGAAACCTGTGTCCAGCAATGGACTGCCGCAGGGTGTTGATTGATTAATTGATAAATTATGAAATGAATATTAGACCGCCATTTGTATATAAATATTATAATCGTTTTTGGTGTATAGTAAATAATATATCTACTTATCTATATTTATCCCGATGAAGGATTCGAATCGCGATCATTGACTTAAGCTAATTAGATAGATAGATAGATATATTTACCGAAACCAATCCTAAATAATATACGCTACAGTTAATGAGAATCGATGTCTCAGCTTTCTACATGACCGTGTCACCTAGATGAGAAGTTCCGTGTTTTCAGCTGTTCTGCATAAATGCGTAACTTTAGAATTTCGTAAGACGTAAGCGTACGTGACAGATATTATATTCTTCTTAGTCTTCCTAGCCACAGTACCAGACTTCAGTCAGGGCTGAGTATCCGGTTATTTCCTCCGGTCACTTAACGCGGTCTTACTCATCATCCATTTTGAGATGGATGATGCATATGACTGATGATATAAGGCATGATGGCAGGCAAATCCCTTTTAACAATATCATGTAAGATAATTCGGCCATCTAGAGTCATATTTGTGGCCTCCGCGTTCCCCGGACCTCCAAAAAGTGAATTTTTTTTTATTGGGGCTGCCTCAAATAAAAGTTGTATGGTAAGCCAATCAGAGCGTCGGAAGGTTTTCTTAGCCGTGTCCGGTAGCCGTATCAACGATAAGTGACCGACGCTACACGAGACTGCTAAGGAAAGCTTTCTCAGATGCAGATCAGATCCGCAGATGTAGGCTCTGCATCAGAGTGAATGGCCAACGATTTGAACATTTGTTATAAAAGCATGCCAAATAAACTAATATTAATGTCGAATATTATTCTTTATTAAACAGTAAGTATAAAGTACAATTTATTGTAAAGAATATCCCCATATTGTATATTCCATAATATTTTTATAAAGATTATTATATTAATCATTTTTATACCTAAAGGTTTTTAACTATAGATCACAAAGAATCGGAATTTTCCCGTCAACTTACATCAGTGAAGTGTTTTTATTTCATTTTCATAATCTTATATTATTATATTATCAGTTATATTGTTAAATTGTGGTGATGTATTGTACAATATAGTTCGATTAAGGCGTATAACTGAAGTGATATGAAATAAATGCGTGTATCGTGACTTTTTAAGTTGACTAAATAGCCATCATTTTATCAAGAAATAACGTGATAAGTTGACTAGTTATATTTCAAGAGGTTTGGAGTTATCGTATTTTACTTGACACTGGTGTAATAGTAATAACTAATTGCCATCAAAGAAAAGAAAAAAAAGATTCACACATATAAAGATACCACTTACTTTTGACAAACAACTTTGTCATTTTGTTTTATAATTCAAAAAAAATATTAGTTGTGTAGGCACATAATTCACATTTTTGTGACACATTTGAATTATAAAATTTTGAAATAATAATTTAAACTATATATAAATATTTTACAAAGTATGTGAAAAATATTGTAAAATTATGTTGTTAAAAACAAACAATTTTATACCGCCTGTAATACTTAAATAGCAAATATGTTCATATAATTTTTATGTCTATAAAATAATGTAAAGTATTGTGTGATTTGATAAGTTAAATATATAAGTAAAGTATAACCGGGCTAATGAAAAAATGAAGAAAAAAACAATATATATATATATATATATATATATATATATATATATATATATATATATATATATATATATATATATATATATATATATACATATATATATATATATATATATATATATATATATATATATATATATATATATATATATATCAATTTGTGTGTATTGTGTTCGTAATAAAATAAATACAGTAATAATTTATATTGAAATGTGCCACATTTGATTGAAATATGCCACATTTGATTGTAATGTGTCGTTAGACAGAGAATTTTAAGCTAATAATTTGACATATAAGTAAATAAGGGCAAGTAGTTGAAAGCCCATGAAAGGTTCAGAGATATGTTTTGGTTCAAGTGAAATGGGTCGTTTTTGTAAGAATTTTTAGCATTTTCCTGTGCTCTCAAACTCATAAGGGGAGGCATCTACATAAGGCGACGGATCTGACCATTCGACATGGTTCCTTTGGTGTGAGAAAAGATATATTTAACAACTAGTTCAAGAAGAAATGGTTCAATAAAGGGTGAAAGTTATGCCCAAAATTAATGTCGCTAGTATAAACTTGGACGTGGTTCCTGCCCTGTGTAAATTGTTGTAATTGCATGGACATAGTTCCTTTTTTATAGAATAGGAGGGCAAACGAGCAAGCGTGCCGCCTGATGGAAAGCAATCAACGCCGCCCATAGACAACCGCGACACCGCAAGAGTCACGGAAGCGTTGCCGGCCTTTTAGGTATGTGTAGGCTTGTTTTTTGAAGGTGCCAATGTCGTATCGGTTCGGTAACACCACCGAAGGTTTAATAATTATTGAACTTTGTTTGATCATACATATATCTATTTATGTTTCTCAATGTAACTTTTAATGTGTCTTTATGTGAATATACTATATGTGGTTCTGGGGGTTTTTTATTGCCCTGTTCGATGTAATGCTGACATCGAACACGTTAATCGTGCCCGGTCGTCGACCCATTACAGATTACAATAATTTATATAATGAATGAACACGATGATAATCAGTGCACCTTTGGTAATCGGCGCGTCCGGGCGCATTCTAATATTTCAACATTAACGTTTTAACATTTAGTTCGTTTAACATTACCATAAATTTTTTAAACATTTATTTCCTTGTAATTCGAAACAATAAAGGGTTTAAAACATACTTCCATCCGTAAACCATCATACCCGATATGGAAGAGTCCATTAATATCGAAGTCTAATAAACGATAATAAACTTAAAGGCAATTGGTGTGAGGGGCTGGAGGGATAAAGGTAAACGAAGATCCGACTGGAAAAATTTACTGAACCAGGCTAAGGCTGTAATGCCTTGATGATGATGATGAATAGATGATAATATAGTGATGCAGAAATACGGGCACTGCCAATCTATATTTATGCCCTATAATTGGTCACTCATGTTTTCATATATTTTTTTTATATCCAAGGACCTTAAATTTCAAATTTAAAATTTTTTGGTAACATTTTCACGAAGTTATTAATTTATTCTTTGTTTTTTAAAAAATGACTGAAACGGATAGTTGTACCATTTACTGGCCATCTATCTGCACAGTTATCGTAGAGTAATATTGCATATTTAGCATTAATAATTAACTCATTTTCAGACGTAGTAAAGAATAAGCTAAAGTGAGGTAAAAAAAGTAGTCTTTAAAAAAATCATGTCCAAGATCTAGAATCTTCTATTATTATCTAGTCTACTAGACTATAATATAATAGATCTAGTATTATCAAAGGATATATTTTTTGTTGTTTTTTCTGAACGGCCATAAGCTCGTCTATAACTCATTTTAAGGCCGCAATTTCTACATTCCGACCAAAATATATTTTTTAATTTTGTACATTAGGGCAGTTACAATCCTTTGAAAAAACCTAATTTCCTAATCAAAATAATATTTCATGTAACCCGTACTAATTGCGCATTATTCGAGCCGAATGCACCGATCCCGACTGTAATCGAATACGGATCGTGTTCGACACTGCAATCAGATCGCCTCGTTCCGATCGGCCGGTGCTATGGAATGACATCTTTCAATATCCAGTTATTCTTATCTACATAGATTTTACATACATCTAGTATTGTTTGATTTATTTATGAAAAACTCTTCTAAATTTTTTTGCTGTTACCCTAATAGCGGGATTATTAAGCATTTCTGGAAACTAGTCCAGAAATGCTTAATAATAACTAAATTATCGCGTATCCCATTGGAATTTGTCCACATACATCCACTACTATATTTGTGCGGCCTGAACAGGTCTCATCTTCCAAGGATTCTCAACCTCGCTAGCATAATTCCACTATTCTAGCTGGGTTGTCAGATTTTTCTTCTGACGTCTTCCAAAATCCTCCGTTTTCAAAATTCCTGCGTTTTTCCCTTATTTACGAAGTAGTATGTATATAATGAAGATGTTTAATTTGATTAAAAGTACCGATCTCGATTATGTGAACGATTCAAAAAGTGTAACAAAACTAATGCCATAAAACTTTATTTGCATACTAATTAGCGATCACTTAACTAAATGACCTATTGGATAAACAATTAGGATAACAGAAGTCCCATGAGCTCAGAACTTTTCAGCCGCCCCTCGTAACTTGCGTTCTGATCCTTACTTGTCTAAATATTCGGTTTGTACTGACTCACATATGTATATGACATGTCGATTGAACTGATTGATTAAAGTTATTATTAACTAACATAATCTGTCCGCAGCAGTCTATTGCTGGGAATAGTTTTCCCCTAAGCCACGCTGTCTAACCTGATCTTCCACTACACGCATCTAATGTCTCCAATACAGAAAAGTTATAAGTCTTTACTCGGCTAATTTCTTTACTACAATTCGTAAAATATATTTATTAAAAAATGGAGAGTAACATTGTTTTGATATTACTAGAATTGATATTAATCAATCAAGTTAATAGTGCTTATGCTAGAAAAGTTTGGATCACGTCAATAGTCCACTGGTAGAACCTTACCCACGAACTTAGATTGCAAGCACAATACTTACCAATAGAGCTATCGGTGCACGTTTCTAACACATCCATTTCGAACCGGCTCCGTACTGGCGCCTCTAACAACAATTTAAATACACCGACTATTTGCATAAAAAGGCGGACATTTCATTTGAAATTGAATTCTACGTAAGCGTTAGGCACAATTGCAATTTACGGCGGAATTCAAGCGCCGCCATCCTGCGCTTAACAAAGGCACCGCCGCGTCCCGTTTTGATAAAGGTGAATGCTTACAGGTTGCGTTCTTATTTAATAAACAGTTATACGCTAAAATATTTTTTTTGAAAGACGTTTTAAGAAAGGCCAGTTCAAGGCTACCCTCAACCGGCGGGCTTGCATGAGGAAAATAATGAGTGTGGATGAAGCAAGAGAAGTATACCGAGATCGTAGCAGATGGAGGAGATCTGTGGTTTTTGCCTACCCCTACGGGAGAGAGGCGTGACTATATGCATGTATATTTTTTTGCATGGATTGGTGTTTGCTTTAATGCCTTTTCAAATTGTCGGGGAGTCCCGCACGACCACGACGATAACTAGACGACGAATGGTCCTCCTCAGCCCTCGATACGGTGTATAGCACTTAAAAGCAAAGTTTGGGATAACAGACAATTATGGCATAACCGTACAAGTACTTCTACGTAAGTAATATACATATGATGTGTATTAAAGCGTTGATTGTTTTCCGTCATCGTCATTATCAAGGCGACATGCTTGTTCGTCTGCCTTCCTCCATCTGCCTTCGTCTATAAAAAAAAACAAATTAATTTATCGAATCAAGACCAACATACTTGTGTTACTTCTTTCTTTGTGTCTTTTTTTTTACACGTGCTTACCATCATGTGATTCGATTGTTTGTTTGCCTACTTATTTTATAGAAAGGCTTAATGTCCATTTTAGAAAATGAAAGTAAAAACAAAAAAAAACAAATTCTAAATAAATCTCATGTGATTTTATTTCTGATATTGCATTTTTTTACGCTCATTTCAAATGCTCATAGTCTAAACGCACCTTTATCGAACAGTTTTACGTTCCGCTTCACGCATTTTCGAGCCGTGGGAACTATTCAGTTGGCCTCTAACGTCAACCCGCTTATTAATTCGATTTTCATCCTTTTTTCCACCGTATACTTAACAAAGTAAAACTCAAATTCGTACTAAAAAAAAGAATATTTAATGTCGACTTACCTATTGTTACATTATGATAATAGCGTCAGCTGTTCAATATTTGCCCGCTACGATAAGCGTATAGATTATCTATGAAAGGTAATGTAATGGCGCCTATTTTATCTCGTTATTCTTTCGAACGCGCGTTATGAGTCGACAAGTTTGAAGATATTTATCTATAAATAGTCATTTACAACAACACTTGTTAACTTGCTAGACGATTAGAGATCCTTAACTACAGAATATTATTAAAACGATGATAATATTCTCGTAGATCATTCGGCTTAGACGATATCTGGGTGAGCCCAGAAGCGGCATTAATTTCTTTCCATCAAGCATTACGTTTGCTCGTTTGCTTTTCCATTTTATAAAGAAAACAGCGTAAGGATGTACCTACATACATTTTCATACAGTAGTAAGAGAAAATATATTATTTGTCCTATCCAAGTAAGGTTAGTAATAGTAAGGTAACACGTTCCGTGCCACGTGGGGCATATATGCCCCACGCTTTAAAACTTTATTGTTGTTTCTCGCGTATGTGTTTTCTATTAAAATAATTAATAAACCATAATAAGCAGGGAAAAAGTGTACTTTTAAATTCATAACACAAAGCAATAAATGTATTTTCTTAGGAATTACTTTAAAAAAGAACATGCGGCCTGAATGAAAATTCTTCAAACAACGGCCTGGCAAGGAACGTGTTAAATGACTAATATTTCAGCGATAAATATATGATATGTGGCGAATTTAAGATACCAAAATTACTTAAAAGCCAACCATAACCTAAAATAAACTATTCATAGACTGATTCGGAGATTGTAGCTCAAACTAGAGCAATATCTTCTAAAGGCTCTTTGCGAATTAGAAACGTCGCTATATTTGCCCGGGGAAATGGCTTTGTCTATCCGTCTACCAAACCCACGTTATCTATTCAATTTCCTCATAGACCCGTCTCCCGTCTGTACGGACATCAGTGTGACTGTACTCATCCATAATAGCAACCATTATTGATATTGCTACGCTACGAATTGCTTTTAGTTTCAAATTGAAACTTCACTATATAAACTAAATTAATTACTATTTGCAAATTGAATTAGTTCCAACGGAAATGAAACTTGCATTTTCTAATTTAAAACACTGAAGTCTCGTTTACTTGAATCGGTATAATTTGTGACATTAATAAGAGCTTTTTAGCTAAATGTGTATGCGCGTCACTTGATGAGATACTTGATAGATAAGATACGCGATGATAAGGTACAGAAGCTGCTGGATCTGCTACCAGTAGTTTCAAACCGAAGGACGACCCCGAGAGTAGATCTCCAAGTCGTGCGGGTTCATCCGTGGGGCTCGATCCTATACCTTGCAAAAATGCGTTGCGCGGGGCGTGGATGTTCCACATTATTCGTTGTTGATAGTAAGTGATCACCGCCGCTCATCAGACATCCTAAAACCAAAAGGCATCACAAAAGCGTTGCCGGACTTTTGGGTGATTACATATGCTCTAATCTTTATATACCACACTATCTAACATCTCAATGCATTAATTGTTCGGAAATACGGTAAGTAGATCATTTCACAGTTGCATATTTATTGGCAAAAAATTTCAACCGTACGGTGGCGGACTAACAAAAAGACCAATGAACTAGCACATTACGACCATTAATTGAATAAAATAGTAATGACTTGAAAACGCATACTTTTAAAAGATTAATCCCTAAAATATTAATGACATATGCACCGATATGATGCGATTCTCTCAAAACTTATTTTCACGCAAAACCAGCTACTTTCAGCATTATTACCAAATTGATACGGCATTGGAATCTTCAAAACACAAGCCTATACCTTTCTCAACCATTGTGCAATGGCTGTGGTGTGTTAGATGGCAATGTGCAGCGGTAATTGCTTTTCATCAGTCTTCTAAAAATACGATTCATATACATATATCGAATTAAATCTTATTACGTCAACAAACGCAGAAAATGTGTAAGTTCGAGTTTTTATTTCGTTTTCGTTTACAAATCGATTAATTACCTCAATTAATCGATTGTATAAAGACTGTTTTAAAAACATTAAGTTGTTTACATAGTCTTAAGCAACTAGTAATATAATTCCTAAAAATTTTCCTTATTACGTATTCGTAAGCTACAGCGGCATTTAAATCTTTTACATAACAAAAGAGCTACAAGTCACTGTACTGCACAGTAAGCCGCTAGGCGTACGGAACCTAACAGCTAGTTGGAACTTGCCCCATACGTCAACGCGAGACAATGAATATTAAACCACTAGAAATGATTATTTGAACATGGAAAAAAATACCGAAAACTCATCTCACTTAGAATATCTTAGATCTTTTTTCATCATTTTTGAAAATACGTGTGCAGCCACACTACGAGGAAGTTACGTTCGCGACATGAATGGACCAGCTATTCCGGGGCTATACTGATTTATTTATTCAGATAGTCTATTTTTATAGCAAAGCAAGCAAACGAACATGCGGGTCAGCCGGTGGTAAGTAAAGATAAATAGACGTGATTTAATCTGCACACACATACCTTTTCAGTTAAAATAAGTAAAGAATAAATCCACTTAAAACTAGAAATATACATTATAATATTACTTTTTCAATTAAATTTGCTTTACTTGCTGTGTTCTGAAATAAATTGATAAATATGACTTTATATACAATGTGCCCCAAAGTAAGACAACTTGTATCATAGAGCAACTTTTTTTTTGTTGTTCTT
Organism: Baronia brevicornis; assembly: GCA_031353405.1. Classification (NCBI taxonomy): domain Eukaryota; kingdom Metazoa; phylum Arthropoda; class Insecta; order Lepidoptera; family Papilionidae; genus Baronia; species Baronia brevicornis. The sequence goes on from JASFAT010000674.1 coordinate 83,552, forward strand.
TAAGAATTGGTAGGGAATTGTGTAGATCGGGACTTTTAGCTGTTTTTAATTCTACAAATTCTAATTACGTATTCTACGTAAGATTGGAGTACCAGTACTTAAAAAAATACAACCTTACAAGTCACGGAAGAATAATGTCTGTATTAACAATTGACACCTGAGTTGGATTTCGTTCGAAATGAATATAATAAAAGAAGGTGACCAAAGTTGAGAAAGGGATGAAATGGTTTGGGCACATAGAAAGGATGGATGAAAGATGACTGGTAAAAGAAATTTACGTTGCAGATGTGGATGGAAGGGTCGGTAGAGGAAGACCAAGGAAAACATACCTTAACCAATTTTGTGAAGATTTAAAGAAAGGCCAAATCAATTAACCGACGAGCTTACATAGAGTGATGAGTGTGGAGGAAGCAAGAAATGTATGTCGAGATCGTAGCATATGGACATCTATAATCTCTGTCTACCCCTACGGGATAGGAGGCGTGATATATATGCAGATATATAATCGAATATATTCGCCGGTGAACCGAATTCACCGATATAGCTCTCCGAATTAGCAAACTGTAGTGGCAATGGGCTGGTTACGTACATCAGATAGTGGATAAATGTTGGATTAGACGAGTGTCGGTGTGAACGTGCGTATTGGCAAATGTAGTGTCCAGACTCCTCCGGTCAGCTGGTGCGACGATCTGTGCTGGACGGCTGAAAGAAACTGGATACGTTAAGCTGAAGATCGAACAAGGTGACGCGTCATCGCGAGAAAGGGCAACACCAACATTGAACTGCCATAAGATGATGAATGCAAGTATAAACCTCAGATTATAAAAGCAAAAGGCTTTTCCTTTTTCTAACCCCTAGTCTTAACTTTTGACCAATTAAAAGAATTTAGGGCCGTGATTCCCAAAGTGATCGATGTCGAAAAGTTTACTCACTTAACCGACCGCAAAGTTTTTAAATCGGTAAGTATTTTGTATCAATAGGAAAAAGACTAGAGATAGAATATTTAAAGTAATTTGGCTATGGGGGTCTGCTGAGTTAATTTTAGAAAAAATTTTGTCCTGAACTTATGTCACACCAAAACAATTCTAAAAAATGCAAATTAAGTTTAGTTTACTACTCAAAATAGTTACGACTAGTTATTTAGTTAGCCACTTCCAGTAGTGTGTGTCCAATGGTTATAACACAAATATTACAGTAACTACCGACCTCCCGTTAGGCGACTGACAAACGGTTAATTAGATCTCACAATGACGCTACTAAGAGCATCACAGATTACATTAATTACATTTTGTTCCCTGCCACAGAGATAAAAGAAACGTGCGGAGTGTGAAACAGCACCATCGCGGAACAATAGCGCCGTTTGTTCGGTTTCCCGACAATCGCAGACTGTTAAAAGTTTTTAAACTTGTTTAATGGCCCTATTATCAGATAGCTTTGAGTCAAAATAAAAAATAAAAAACAAATATATATATATATATATATATATATATATATATATATATATATATATATATATATATATATATATATATATATATATATATATATATATATATATATATACTTTTAATTTATTTTTAGCCAACTAACAATAAAAATAAAATAAAAAGAAGCCTTCGTCGCCGAGTTTCATCATCGTCGTCGTTATCAACAGTCCGCAACTTGCGGGTCTTCTGCTCGTGAGTCTTTCCGATACAGATATTTATTCCCTAAGGACGTCAACGAAAACAACAAAAAACTCTGACGTACAATTTTGATATAATATTTAAATAAGCACTAAGTTTATATTTATACGATATCAAAGTATCATTATCATCATATGACTTAGCATACCAATTTTGTGATAGGTACAGGAAAATGAAATAGATTTAGATTTCGACGGTTCTTTGACAAGACGAAATATGGTTGAATCACCACGAATTCACGTATTTTAAATATTTTGTGTCATATTAAAATGAATAATAAAAATTCAAGAAATTCAATAAACGCATTGCACGTGTTACGCACATCCATAACTTTGGCACATTGAAACGATACGCTCATTTTTGGCGCGAAGCTTTTTGTATTACTTTTTTTTTGTTAGCTGCTATAAAAACGGAAGCAAGAATGGTGAGCAAAAAGTGACGACGAAAAAATAACAATAAAAACGAAATATATCGAAACGCTTCCAATGGATGTGACGAATCGATACGTTTCGATACGAGCATCATTATATTAACAATAAACTTCATTTCGATTAGTAATCGATGTTGTGTCATCGTATTGTATCAATTGAATCGAAATATGTAATATTTAAAGAAGTAATAAAAAATATAGCTACATAACTCATTTGTATAACATGATAAATTGGTACAGTCATCGCGCACATTTAATTGTTAATTAGGACTTTTTGTTTGGATTATACGTACAAGTATATTACATATTTAAGTTTTAACCAAAACTAGTATTTATAACAGTGAAAGATTTTTTTCATCAAGATACTAATAATGTTATGGTGTTTCGAATAAAATATATATAAAGGAAATAATAAATAAAATTCAATAATAAGTTATTGAATTGTAATTATATTCTTTGTAGTTTTTTTATTATTTATGTTTGGAAACCTAATTCTGCCACCGGACACTCTTTATTTGACAAAAAACAAATGTTCATATATTATTTTTGGCCTCTACGTCTCTTACAGACGATTTACTGAGTAATATACGAGAGGCTACGTTTTTGGTGACAATAAACCGATGTGAGAGCGGCGTTTGTTGCAGACCTGACAGGAGTGTCGGAAAGTGGACATCGAGTTGCCTTGGCGACTTTTTCACTATCTTGTCATTGTGATTGAGCCCTGAACGAGGCTTCGTTGCTAAGCTTGCGATCCTCCAAGAATCAACAACAAAAAAGATTTGATATATGTATTTTCGGATGAAGCTTTTTATGTTTCTTGATATACGAAACATTGATTGATATACGAAACACTACAGCTATTAATACGTTACCGGTCTTTAAAATACACATACGATAGTTTCTATGTTACGGTGTTTCAAAATGTAGGAGAACGCAAAAATACACACTTCCGGTGTAGTTCATATTATAATATTGTATAAATAGCCTTAGTATAATGACAATATATTATATGGCTGATATTGCCCCACAGTTACTTAAATGTGAGATGGACTTATAATTAAATATCTGGTGTCAATTGAATGTTTAGTGTCTTTTCTAATTATTAATATATATAGCCGGTAGAAGCCGATAGAAGGATTCAACTAGGCTGGGCAGCATTTAGGAAAGTTCGTTAGGTCTTCTCGTCGCCCATACCTCAGAGCATGAAGACCAAAGTCTTCGACCAGTGTGTCCTACCCGTACTCTCCTACGGCGCCGAAATGTGGACGCTAACAGTCCGTCTGCTTCATAAGCTCAGAGTCGCTCAGAGAGCTATGGAGAGAGCTATGCTCGGAGTTTCTCTGGTAGATATGATTCGGAATGAACAAATCCGCCAGAGAACTAAAGTCACCGACATAGCCTTTCGAATTAGCAACCGAAAGTGGCAATGGGCTGGTCACGTTTGTCGGAGATCCGACAATCGCTGGAGCAAATGAGTGCTGGAGTGCAAACCGCGTCTCGGTAAACGTAGTGTGGGATGCCCCCCGGCTAGACGGTGTGACGATCTAGCCGGGGCGGGGCGACGCAGGGCGGTTGGCAGAATCTGGATGCGTGTACCCGAAGATCGGGCTAGGTGGCGCTCCATGGGGAGGCCTATGACCAGCAGTGGACTGCCGCAGACTGTTGATGATAGCCGGTAATCTTTAAGTTTTATTTTAAAAGTTTCTCTTACCGCCTGGGCACAGGAACGAGAGGGGCGAATTGTGGGGCGGTGAACGGCAGCGCACGGTTTGCAGACCACGGGAACTGGCAGTTGCCGCTGTGACTAATATTGACAACGGACAGATTGACAAAACACAAAAAATCTTTTATAGTTATTTTGATATTTACAATACAATTATAATAATGGACGACCTTTATAACGATTTGACATATTATATTTAACTCATTAATAATTGCGTTGTCCGGCAAATACAACTAAACTATATTATTCGCCGCGTCTGCCGTTCGACCTCGTGGCATGCTCCGTACCGATTCATTTGTGTCTCTAGCCCGCCACCACCGCGATTCACCCGTTGACTTTCATTTGCTGCTCCCGCCAATCGCCACTGTGTGTAGCATACTTAGTAGCACATTTTGTACCAGTCGCCAGAAAAAACCCACCGCGATTTTTCGCCGCAGCGAACATCCCGTAGCCCGTAGGCGGTTAGCCTTAATCCGAAAACATCAAGTCAACATCGAGACACAAACCCTAGTATTGAGCTTAATCAATATGTCGTATCGTATAGTTGCTGAAATAAATAGGAAGAAAACTGCCTCAGTAAATAAAAAAGACTAGATAAAAACGGGGCGATTTGGTACCGTTTAAAATTAAGAATATTAGATACAAATGTACAAAAACTTACCAATCCAATTGGTTTGTAGCACCAATGAAATAACACCTGAAACGAAAAATAAATACAATAAAATGTAATTCTATTTGCAAATTTCGCTCATATACGGACACTTAAATACCCTATTTCAATACAATTTAAGATAAGTGTTGGAAAAAATTCCATTTTTGTTCACAAACATGAATGTGTTTACAAAAAATTCATTTAACCCATTGCCGCCCTCTGTACCTGCACAGGTACAACTACTTAATCGATAAATTATGTATTTTATCTGTGGTAAGTGTTATAAGTAGTTAGAAATTACAAATCTAGATGACACTAGTTACCATATAATAAATAAAAATAGGCGGTGGCGCGAAAACAAATGTCACTTATTTTGTAATAAAATACGGAGTCCAGACACGACATACAAGGTAAGATTATTTTGTTGGTTTTTATCAAAAATAGTGAAATATTTCAACTTCTTTTTTTATTTTTATGGAGTCTATTTATTTGTGTTGGTAATAATAACATAAGAATTAAAGTTTATTACAAAACTTGTAAAGTAGGGTTTGTTTCATTTGTTGTACACAGGCGGGTACAGCGGGCAGATTCGTACTAAAATTACGTTTTGTTTACAGTATTACTTATAAGTTGAAATGGCCAATCGGAACGTATTTACCAGCTATAAGAGACTGGAGGAAGCCTTGGAATCAATTATGGCTGATGAAAGCAATGATGAAGAGTACGATATGGTATTAGTGCCACCAGATCCGGCTGTGGTGAGTGATGAGGAAGAAGGTAATGAAGATAATTTGGCGGCTTCAAGATTCCCTATGGACGTTCCAGGGACTATTGAGGTAGGTCGGCGTCATCCTGACTACGATGTTTCGGAATTGAGCGACAGTGATGATGAGCCGCTAAGACCTATTCCTGCAAAACGTGCCAAAAAATGTGATGTACATTTACCTGTATGGAGGAAAACTCAGCCAACCTATAGTTCTACTTATGAAATTACCGATATCATACAAAAGAGACAAAAATACGTTGTTGAAAGCTTAGCAGACTGCAATCCCGTAATGTTGTTTGAAAAAATATTTGATCATGACGTAATGGATTTGATAACAACTAACAGTGTCTTGTACGCTAATCAAAATAATAGTCATGGTTTTGAACTTGATAGTGCATGTTTGAAAAAATTTTTTGGTGTACTGATACTGACCGGTTACCATGAATTGCCATCTGAACGTGCTTACTGGAGTTTGGATGAAGACCTTGGTGTTCCATTGATTGCTAATTGTATGTCACGCAATAGGTTTTTGGAGATAAAAAGAAATCTTCATTTTGTGGATAACGGTCTAATAGATGGTTCGAAAGATAAAATGATCAAACTCAGATCATTATGCGATTTGATTCAGCGAAACTCTAGTCAGTGGGGTGTATTTCATGAAAGCTTGTCTGTGGACGAGTCCATGATCAAATATTTTGGGCGTCATCCATCAAAACAATTTATACAAGGAAAGCCTGTAAGATTTGGTTATCGCAATTGGGCTGCGACAAGTTCAGATGGTTATTGCTACGCGTTTGATGTTTATTGTGGAAAATCCACAGAACCTTCTAATGATACCCTTGGTGCGAGAGTCGTGAAATCTTTATTGGCTAAAATGCCTGTAGTTCCTAAAGAGCATATCGTTTATTTCGATAATTTTTTTACCAATCATCAATTGTTGCTCGATTTGGGTAGACTAGGTTTTAGAAGTACTGGAACCGTTCGAGAGAATCGGACGAAGAAATGTCCCCTGATCACAGTAAAAAATATGAAGAAGAAGCCTAGGGCGGAATATGATTATAGTTTTGATACAAAGAATGAGATAACTATGGTACGTTGGAAGGACAATAATGTCGTTACAATGGGAACTAATTTTGATGACATAGAGCCTCTGGGCAAAGTCAAACGATGGTGTAACATCAGAAAGCAAAAGGTTGACGTAAATATACCTAAAATGTTTGTCAACTATAATAAAAGAATGGGTGGAGTTGACCAAATGGATCAGTCTATCAGCCTCGGATTTCAATAAAAGGAAAAAAGTGGTGGTGGGTTATATTTACCTATTTGTTAGATATGGCGATATCAAATGCTTGGCGACTACATGTTTTGCTCAGTAAAACTAAACAAGAGATAACTTACATGGACCAGTTATCTTTCAGACGAATTATTGCACGGACTTATTTACGTCCAACGAAAACTAAGAGCCGTCCGTCATCCTCAGCGGCACTAGGGGGTCGGAACAATAATGGTCATAATCCTGAACGGATGGAAAACCCATTGCGATGTGTTATCTGTCACCAAAGAATTCGCTGGCGTTGCGAAATATGTTTGAAAACGCTATGTGTTGAACGACCTTGTTTCAAACAATTTCACTCCTAAAGCGCCCATTGTACACGGCTGAGTACACCCCTAAAACTTGATATGTAAATATATTTTTTTCATTTTATTTTCTTATATAGCATATTTTATCCCTTATGGACTAATAAATAGAAAAACAATAGAAAAATATACTGCAGTTTCATTTTGGGCGTTAATGGGTTAAACAGAGACCGTCGATCTAATCGTTAAACCCGTGTCCCATTTCAAAGTGACTTCACCGGACATTTGAGGAAATAAACGCGTTCGAAGCTTCCGATTCAATCAAATGAAACTGCTTGCGTTGTATTGTTTTCTATTTTCAATTCTAGATAGACTAACAAAATGCAAAATTGAAAAAAGGATACATAAAAAACTTAAAAAAACAATGATACCTCAGGAGCGTCTTTCTCGTTCAGAGGTACCTCATTGTGAAACACTAGTAAAAACAATTTTGACCGTTAACTGTTTTAAAAAAAAAATTGTATCTCAAAGCGAAAAAAAATTTTTTTTAAATAATTGGGCTAACTAATTTTGTTGGCGCAGCGCCCCAAAATGGATCTTGGCCTCCGAACAGATCTTACGCCACCGTGCCCTGTCCTGCGCTAACCCCTGCCAGTTGCAGACTTGAAGGTTGTGCAAGTCATCCTCGAGCATGTCTCCCCAGCGGTACCTGGGGCGCCCCATAAGACGTCGTCTAGTTGGGCGACCCACATACGCTCCCATCCTCTCAATGGGCTTCACGAACGTGTTTAAATTTTCTAAAGAAAATTACTGTTATTAAAATGATATTATATGTTATTATATGATCATCAATACGGCAGTAACACTCCTGCATATTGACGTCCCAAACAATTTAGGGTTGTTGATGTAATCTTCATGATTGGCTGATTACAGATTGGTTTTTATTACTCGGTAGACAATGCTGCCCCACTACAAGGATTTACTCCCACAGGCGCAAAAAATCATAATATTTGTCAAAGACCACAGCAATTATAACAGTACACATTTTTCTGTAAAATTGCTTTCAAATATATTCAAAGCCTACAGTTTAGCTTTCATAACATCAATGTACACTTCATTGCTGACAGTTTCCTGTAAGGCGCGACGCTGGCGACGTAACTTCCGGTAGATACGCGGGGAAATGGGACATCCATTCTGAAACAGCTTGTCAGTAATATATTTGTATTTTCGTCTTTAGCTTTAATGTACAATGCCTTTATAAAGGACAGTTTTACGTCACATCTCAACAAGCAAATACATTTTGAAATTAGGTAACATGTTTCATTTAAACACTATAAATAAAATATATTATTTCAATTAGGGCCTTCCTAATCCAAAAAACGTAAAGAACAGATATCCGTAAGGTTCAGTGATTACTTATCATTATCCCAAAACAGACTCACATGACATTATTATATATTATCAATTTAAAATTTAATATGTACCATTAATGTTTACACCCAATTTACATTAAACTAAAATTATTCATAGTCAGATTCCTAATTTAATGATTTCAATATTCCACCATTTTTAAAGAAAACACAATTCTGTAATGTGATTATGAAGATTTTTCATACCAGGTAGTAATAGAGAGAATTCTCTGAGAGAATGAAAGTCATCTTCTGTATAATGAGAAACATCTCTTAGTTTAGAAACTTTCAAATGAATGTCAGGAATTACAAAGCAAGTATGTGCATAGTTTTATCTAAAATTTAAATGATTCGCATCTTAGAACAGTATTAGAATTTTTTTACACAGTCTAGACAAATCCACTGTTTATAATTCAGCTAGGATATTATTAATAAATAATTCACATAGGATATATTTTAGTGATTCAAATCATATATGATTTGTAGAGATAATTTAGCATGAGAAGTTAAAATAATTCCTATTGAGAGGAAACAAGATAAAAAAATAGATCAATGGATGAAAAATTTAGTACCTAAATGAGTCAATCATTCCAAATGTTTGAAAATAAATTTCTTAATATTGACTGAACAACAATGCAGAAAGTAAATTGGTGAGTTTAGAAGCAAGAAATGTTACATAACAATACCTTGTATTACATAGTTTTCAATAAGAATTTCTAAAAATTCATTATCTTAAGTGAAATGAATTTTTAAAAATCTTCCTTACCCAAATCGACTAACAAAAGTGGAGATTTACAAGCCATGTAGAGCACAAACACTGAAAAATGGTGTAAAACTGTCAACAACTGGTACCCTTAAGATGGTAAAAGAAATAGGAGATGTAAAATGAGCAGATTGGAAGATGAATAAGTGGAATAAATCTAGCAAATTTTGCCTAGTAGCAGAATTGACCCAAGTGAGCCTTTCTTCAAAGATACTCACAAGTAAGAGACATCCTATGAAAGCTATAGCACCAAAACCAGCAATGTTACAGATTTCCAATATCTATAAAATTTATATTTTTAAAAAGACAATAAAAATCCTTTTTATCACAAAACTTAACTGGCTTCCCCCCCTCCATACTAGCTGATGCATATCCTGTGAAATGTAGTGTATGAATGAATCAATTTAAAAAATATAGTTTATTGTAAAATAAACTGGAAACTGCTACAAAGGAGATAAAATGAACACTATTGTTATGAAAGCAAACAGATGTGTTATTATTATTAGGGATTTTTTGGAAACTTAAGAAAAGATATGGTCATATACTTTTATAATAACATTTAATATTTCTTTTATTTAATCAGGTAAGAGATCAACTTGTAGCTTACATAATGAATTAAGCCTACTTTGTTGTCATCGTAAGTAAGAATAGCTTAAACTGTGAATGAGAAATTATTGTATTTTAGTGAATCAAATTTAAAACAAGATAAAAATGAGATATTTATTGTGGCCCACGAGCATTAAGACTTAAAAAACCGGTTGTATTATTTTTGACATTCAAGAAGTCATTGCGATTGAAATTAGAAGCTTACAAATTATCTAAAGAGCATAAGAAAACACTGTATAAAATAAAAAGAAAATTGTGTTATAAAACAAATCAATCGAAATCCAATGGGATTAACGAATGATTGCTTTATAAAAAAGTCTTATATCTAGTGTGTATAACAACATAAAAGGCATTCGCTTCCATACCTTTGATGATAAATCACTCAACCTGAAATTATATTTACAAATAATTTATTAACTACTCACAAATGAAATAAAAATAATAACATACACAATCGAATCAAACTATTGACATGACACCCATAGAGTACATAATAATTACTAAGACCATTGATATGCTGTATAACTTTGCCATGTTTTATGTTATTTTTTTGGTATTTATTCCGTGTTTGGGTGTCCTGCCTTGAATCAGCATAAAAGGTTAGTACCCATGCCTGACGGAGAGACACCGTGCCAGACCGTGGGACATATATGCCTTTGGTAAAGTGACATGGTCCTGTACGTGGTTAGATTCCTAGAGTGATGTTACAGGACAAAACCTTTCAGCTAAGATCCTTGGCGTCGAAATCAGTTCAGTTACGCGGCCGATAAACCCACTCTGTACTCTATAAAGTGGCCTCTAAGAAGCTAGGTGTACTCGGTAAAGTGAGACAATATTTCACGCCAACTGATCGCCTCCAACTTTATCAACACAAGTCAGATTACACATGGAATACCGTTCTCATCTCTGGGCCGGGGCAGCTCAGTGTAAGCTTTTTACCCTTGACCGTCGGGCTATTCGTATTGTCGATGATCCAAAAATCACCGAAAGACTAGATTCATTAGAACTGCGGAGGGATATATCAACTCTCAGCATCTTCTATCAATATTATAATTGAAAGTGCTCTGAAGAATTGTTCGGAATAATCCCGGTCTTTGAATTCTACTACCGTACAACTCGCCACAAGGAAATATTCATCTCCACAATCTGGATGAGTAGCCATCCAGGACGGTGCGTTTTTCAAGAAGCTTTTTTACACGCACTACTACTTTGTGGAACCTATTACCTCTTGCGGTGTTTCCAAACCGATACGACATTGCAACCTTCAAAAAACAAGCCTACACTTTTCTTAAATGCTAACAATGCTTCTGTAGTGCTTATGGCGCTGCGGATGTCTGTGGCCGGAGTTAATTGCTTTCCGTTGGGTGACAGCCTTGTTGGTTGCCTTCCTATCCCATAAAAAGCATTAAAAACAGGCTGCAACAAAGTCCTCGATAATTATGAAATAGAATGGCATAACATTGTATAACGTAGCCGTACACCTCATTATTGTACGTTTCTAAATCATTCTTTTGATTTTCATTAAAACAGTACCGCAACAAGATACACCGCCAGTTTGAATAGGTTTTAAGCTAGCCTCACTGTATGACGTAATTGAAATGACGTAATTGAAAATATTCTTTTATGGATAAATATTATAAAATAAATGTTAATAAATAAGGCTTCCACATTGCTCTTCGACATTTTTTTATATTTTAGTAGACTAGGTATATGTTGAAACTTAATTTTTTATTGTATAGCTGTCATTTTATAGACATGACGAAAACAATATACAAATTTTATTGAATCTATGGTAAGTTCTTGTAGTCCAATTGAATTTGACCAATGAGTTATAGAGAAGTTATTTATAAATTGTAAAACCATAGTAATTACAATGTTCGGGTTGTTTATTAAGTGATGTATAAAGTGGTTTTGCAAGTTATTAACAGATTTTTCCTTCCTTAAATGTGGCGTCACTTTTAATATATACGAATAAAAACAGTTTTCTAATGGGAGTTTAAGGCTAAAATAATTTAAAAATTTTGGATTTGTACTTGTTTCTCATAAACTTTTGAAAATAATACAATAATGAGTCAACCAGTGCAAGATTTTGAAGTTAATCCTAATCCTAATTTGTCCAACGCAGCAGTTTCCAACAATGTAACGGCGCCTTCGTTTAGAAATGCTATACGTTCAACATCTACGGGTAATTTTGGACCACCAGCACTTCCGCCTCGTCCTGAATTTAGTCTCCAACAAAGTTATGGAATGAATTCTGGATATCCATATGGCATGGGAGGATCCTATGGTATGGGTGGATATGGTGGTTATAATTATGGAGGATATGGAGGTGGTTACGGCATGGGTGGACTAGGAATGGGTATGGGAGGGCCTTATGGCGGATTCAATCGATTTGGGCCAATGTATGGTGGTGATATTGAAAGCAGGTAATAAACTTTTATCAGCAAAATACTAAAATTATATATTTTAATTTCTGTCATTTGCTGATACAAATGAACATTTATGAAATGATCTTATATATTGTACTTTTGCTTTTTTTGCATATATTGCTAAATTAAAAATTTCCTGACGAGAGTCTTATAAAACAAATAATGTATATTGAAATATAACTTTACTTGCAAACTTTAAATCCTTGATTCACATAATTTACAATTCAAATTATATCATAATAAAAAAAATATATTTAAGGTGTCTGCTTATCTTATGTAGCTCAATACCAGAGACAAGAAGTAACATCATAATTTTGAAATAAGTGAATATAATTTAAAATAAATACAAATTGAATTAAAATTATTTACTATATTATTTTGATAAATTCAAAAATATTTAGTAAAGTGGTGAGTTGGCTAAATCATTTCAAGGGGGCAGGTCATACCCTAAAAGCCCCCCCTCATATACAGTCATAATGACCATTGATAACAGTGACCATTGCACATAAATACCAATTACACCAAGAATACTGTAAATACAGTATTCTTGGTGCTATACAGCTTTATCTAAATTTTAAATTGTGGAAGGGGAGGTGGAGAAAAGAGAGATGAATATTTGCTATCAATGATTACTGAACATAATCATAGTAGTATATATACTACTCAAACATCAGTCTTCTGTGAGAATTTGGTATTTCCTCAAACTGCCCAAGTAGCGAACAAAATTATACCTCAAATGATATATGGAAATGTAATAAAGTCAATACCCTATTGAATTTTTAATGAAATTGATTCAAGTATTGCAGTTCATTGTATGCATATTTAATTTTTATTTTGAAATTCTTTACAAGTATAACTAGTTCAACAAACAATATATTTTTACAGTGGACATCATCTTTTTTATGACTGTCTGGCTCTAAACAAAGATCAGTCTAAATTACACACCTTAGGGGAAGCCTTTGTCTATAAGTGGGCTCCCATATAGTGATGATAATTGATCAGTGCACCTAAGCACAATTATAATAGAAACTTACCACATATTTTGTAATGTTAATAACTAATATCATTTTAGGTTTATTCAAATGGCAGAAGAAAGCTCTAGACCAGCATTTGATTCGATTCAAAGCTTGGTTCATGCAGTTGGCAGTGTAGCAATGATGTTGGAAAATACATTCTTTGCTCTGACTAGCTCTTTCAGAGCTATATTAGGTAAGTGTATTAACTTTTGGGTATAAGCTAGTGTTATGGTAACTAAAATGCCTTAGTGACTAAACGGTCTTTATTAATGGAGTCAGGCGTTTCTTTTGCGGAAATCCATCACTATATGGACAGTCAAAAGTTTTACTTAGCTAAGATCCACGACAAGCAAATCAATAACAGAAAATTAATAATGTGTGTTTGGTGTTGTGTATAGTGGTTGGTGGGTGGAGAATTGATGGCTGACTTTCGGTAAGTTTTTGGTTTAAGTTCCAAATAAATCATCTTAACCCAACAGAAAAACACACATTATTAATTTTCTGTTATTGTTTTGCTTGTCGCGGATCTTAGCTAAGTAAAACTTTTGACTGTCCATAAATGGTCTTTATTTCTTATAAGTAAGAAGCCTTATTGTGGATGTATATTGTTTATAAATTTTATCTGTGCCTTTTCAGACTATGATTATAATAATTCATAATGAGATTAATTCGAATAAATGATTATAATGGATTCTCAAACATTTTTTAAGGTGATGCCCGACCAATGTTTATTTTTTTTCTAAGTGATCTAAAGGCCCACAGTAAGCTTGAACTTACAAAATCTATTTTGTATCAGTACCTAAAAATATAGATATTTTTAGGCATTACTCTCCATTACCTTTGGATTATCTGTACGCTTTTTATCTTATTTTATTACAGGAAAAGATTAAATTTGGAGTGTTAATAATACCAACACTTAGAGAAAGGGGTGAACTGATTCATATTAAATTTATAATAAATAAATAAATATTGAAGGAACCTTTTTATGATTAAACACAGGTGTAGCGGAAAACTTCGGTAGATTGAGATCTCTTTTTGCTCAATTCTGGTCAACTTTTGCTGTAGTCCGAACGTTAAACTGGCTTGTGAGAAAACTTCTTGTTATGCTTGGTATCAGGACTGAGAACGAATTTAAGGTCAGTGCTTTGTCTTTGTTTTTCATATTATTTGTTATCTGTAGCGACTTTAATTTGTTTATAAACAAATTGTGTCTTTAATATGACAAATTTATGAGAACGGTTGACGGAAAAGAATCAAGCTGGTCAATCAGTCAATTATTAGTCAGATTTAAACGCGGCACCGAAAATGACGACGCCCGCGTAACGTCTTACGCGATCCACCCACGACACCAACACTCACACGCACCCCGGCTCTAGCCGAGCACGTAGAGTAGAGTACACTTCTACGCCGGTCGCTTACACGACATTCTCTCACGTACCCGGTCGGTGCTCACCCCTTGGTGAAAAAAAGGACTTGAAAAGAAAGGACTAATAGGGACTATAGTTACTTTGGTCCAATCCTCCTCTACGCGTTTAAAATAGCGTCATGACGAAATTAAAATCGGCACATACACACCTGTCTAACTCTGACACGGCGTCGAGTCGATGAAATCTGCGATTTGCGCAGATTCGCAAATATATTTTCCTTGTTTGATAAAGCTGTTAAAGGCAATAGGCTACCAGCATTAACATCTTCGAATCAAGCTAACAAAAAAAAATTCTAAATCCTGATATATTTTTCTCTGCTCTAGACGACTATATACACATATATATATACACACGCACTATATAAACATATATATATATATATATATATATATATATATATATATATATGTATGTATGTATGTATGCATGTATATATATATATATATATATATATATATATATATATATATATATATATATATACATCCCTGTGACCCCGATAGAAGTGACGCGTAGAAACACCCACGGGGCTTTAGTCGGCAGAAGTAGTCGAACATAATCCTCCGGCCTCCCCCAGGCAGAAGATCAGAATAATGGTATTTGGTCATTAGAAATAGGCTACGTATACAGTTTCACGTAGTAAATTAAGTGATTTAGTGGCAAGACAACTACTGCTTTTGGTCCAATGGACGCGTGTACAATTACTACATCTGAATAAATATATGTGCGACCTACAGATATTTCTTCTAAGTCTGGGTGTCCCCATTCATTCTTGGACAAGGGTCACCACCCATACCCACCGGGTAAATCTCCATTTCTCCTGAATCCGAAAAGTCCGTACCCAACATTTGGACATGTATGTACATTTAAAATAAAAATTCAGCATATATATATATGTATATATATATATATATATATATATATATATATATATATATATATATATATATATATATATATATATATATATATATATATATATATATATATATATATATACATAATATAAAGAGAATTTCACGTTAACTGTAGTAAAAATGATAAAGGCTACAAGTTTTATTACATTTACGTGACAAATCTGCTCAAATTTAATACAATTTATATTTCACATGGTTTTTTATATATGTATTATAGTACCCTACTATCGAATTTTATTTGAAATCCAATGACGATATGGTTTATCAGTGTTTGAACTTCTTATCAGTTCTCATACATATTCATATAGCGAAATTATCTTATATGCTTGTTCTGTCATCTGTTTTATTTTTGTAGTGATAAATAATTTCCTTTTTTTAAGTGAATATTTTATAGATATGTATGGTAATTTAACGACACCAATAAATACAACACAAATGCAAGATGGCTAACAACATTTAAGATTTTGTACAAAATATATTTTGTAATAGGTATAATGAAGTGATAGACAATATTTTTTTTCATCAGGCGTGGGCAGAAGCAGTAGCCGCCACGCAGTCAGGCACAGCGACTCCTGATCAGAAAACCAGGGGTTCTAGTTGGCCCATCCTTTTATTCTTCGGCGTTGTGGCCGCTGCTCCCTACATCGTGCTCAGAATGTTGAACGGATTATCTTCGAGCATTAATGAAAGATGTAAGTTTCAATACAAAAAAAAGCAATAGAAATCGGATACTGTATCTTTTAGATACAATAGACATACACAATTTAATGTGTAGAACCCCAAAAGAATGTTTTTTAATAAATATCAGTTTCGAGCCGAATTTGAAACTATAAACTCCTGACCCAAAAGTTAAGTATATTTTTTATATTATAGGATATATAGGATATTTGTTAGATTATTTGAAAAATTATCTCATTTATCGTTAAAAAATCGATTAGATAAGGGAAAGGTCAGAAGGTACAAATTTATTTCCTGCATAGTTGACGCTTCTAAAAGTTTTAATTCTTGGCAATATATTTAATATTAATTCTAGAGTTCGATTCTATGTAGTTTACCATTCACGTCAACTGCTTATCATAACCTATCTAGTATCTAGTGAGTTATATAATTTCGTTGATATTATCATAAATATATTTATACCTATTTTCTGTTTCTTTTTCGCAACCTTTCTTTTATTTGTCGTCAATTTGCTGCAATGTCTCATATAATCATATAAAACATAAGATTAGAGTGCCAGTTATCTAACACATTATTTTACTTTGTTCGTCGAGTTGAGATAATATGAGTTGATATATATACCTTGCAGATTCAGAATACCACATTCAAAGGCAAATTCACTTTCCCATTCTATAGCGGTGGTTGACGCTCGCCAAACAAAAATTGGTTTAACTATCGCTGTCACTTGTATGCAACTGTGTGATAAAGAAAGAGCATTATCCAATGAATAGCTTTTCTTAACCAATGGTACGGCTTTGATTAATACAATCGAAAGAGAATTCAAATGCAGTGCTCTAGACGTAGTGGATAGACACACAATAAGATGTTCCCAAGGATCCGAAAAATAATATCAAAAAAAAAATATTTTTGTCACGTGACACATTATTAAGATTTAGAATAGAATATTCATAATGAAACGTAAGAGCGTAAGTAAGATGTTTCCACTTATTACACACACATCTATCTTGCCAGCTTAGCTCAACGTTGTACGTACAAAATACAATCGTACAAACAAAGTACGTACAAAGTAAAATCAGTCTTGATGCGGTGAATGTGAATTATTTGCTCCAACATTTAATAATAATAATAAATAACAAAATTTAAAAAATAATGAAAAAAATATCATTGGACTCATTTATACTCTGGTCAAAGGGAGTAGCTTTTACTACCGCAGTATGGGACTCTCCACATAGTACTGGTTTCCAGCGACTTCCTTCCTGCTAGATCGGCTATGCTCAACCAGTGGCCCGGTTTTTGGCCCATCTAATTTTACTTTGTTTTCAACTATTTTGAATTTCGCGCCTATAAGAAAAATTGAGAGCGAGCTGAATATATAGCATGATGATAATTAAGTTATAACAGTACATATTTGTTAAATTACAGTAAATGACCCGACATCATGGCAAAATCCACTACGCGCGGTCGCCCAACACGATTTCCAGGCCACATCGTCCCAGGAGATCAGCTTCAACGCTAACCAAGTGCTGACCCTAGCGCCTCAACACTTACAAGGCCATCTATGGAACTCTGGTTGGCTAATGGCCTCTACAGATAGACAGCACGCCGGTCTAGTTCCTGTCCCATACATAAAGGTTATAAGACCTAGTAAAGAAAGCGGACACAACGAAACCAAGGAAAAACCAGTCGAAGCTAATGAAGATTTAGAGAAATTCTACGGGCAAGAGTTGTAGAAATGAAAATGTATTGAAAATCTTTATGGCGAGGAGAGGAGAATTATTTTGTGTAGGAGACAAAACTAAATTTGAAACATAAGTGTTGATATATATAGTTTTTTTCGTTCATTCAATGTGAATCAATATAAGTCCGCGGTAGTCCACTACTGGACGTATGCCTCACTCAAGGCTCGCCACCTAGCTCGGTCTTCGGCTACACGCATCCAGTCTCCGGCTGGCGGAGACTGGATGCGTGTAGTTTGCTAAGATCGTCGCTCCATCTAGCAGGGGGGCGTTCCACACTACGTTTGCAGAGGTCGCGGTCTTCACCCCAGCACTCGTCCACTGCAACGATTGTCGGTTCTCCGACAAACGTGTCCAGTCCATTGCCACTTCAGTCTCCTAACTTGAAGAGCTATGTCGGTGACCCTGGTTCTCTGGCGAATTTCTTTATTTCGAATTCTATCTACCAGAGAAACTCCGAGCCCTCTAAGCGACTTTGAGCTTGTGAAGGAGACGGACCGTCAACACCCATATACATACATAATGTCCATATACTTATTATTTGAATTTAAATTACTTCGTTTTAAAATTCCATATTGTTTATATGTGAGGTTGTATCAAAAACGAAACGTTTAAAAATATTACTTATTATTTTTAACGTGCGTAGATGAAGGTCATGTAATTAATCTTTGTCGCAAGAAGTAAAATTTATTTGAAGGTTGTATATTATGATTGTTATTTTGTATTTAGATGTTAAGTACTTGAAATTATTACGCCTATTGAAATCATGTAGGGAAAAGGTTAGCTTTAATTATAATAGATTTAATTTGGACGTGGCATTTAGTCGAAATTGATTCGTTTAGATCAACGGTAGTCAACCTGTTCTCTACCACAGTAGTGTGCTATTAGATGTTTCAGCTTTTTCCGGTATGCCTCTCTATCCTTTGCCAGTTTCTATACTTCCCAATGCGACACAATAATTAATAGTAATTGTTGTTTTATAAAAATGTATTTTGGCAAACTTAGCTGAAAGACATCATAAAGTATTTAGTAATTATTATTATTGGCTTAAACTTATAGTAAATCTGTTATTTATTTTTCATATAAAATTATTATTATCCATATTATAAAGAAAAAACTAATAACATATATTCAAATACGTATACTATACACACAGATAAAGTGTGGGGTAGATATGAAAAGGTTGACTACCCCTGGATTCTAGATAATTATATTGATGTTTATACTCTTATAAAACATGAAATTGTTTAATTTTTATTATATTCAATGTATTTAATATAAAATTATTATTTCGGTTTCGTTTGGTTGTTCTATAGTTTTTGCTTATTTTAAGTAAATTTAAATGGAAAAATATTGTAAAAATAAACAGTCATGTAACCATTGTTTAAGGATTTAATTTTATAATTTATTTCAGAATTTAGCCCTCAGTTAATATAATGGAAGATTCTATTTTTTTAATGACTGAATATGCATTTATGGGATTATATTATTTTCGAAACATGGTTTATTTGACTATGGTTTGATTTGCTCTCTTAACTATTGTATGTAAATTTAGTAAAATATGTATAAAAAATTGTTGCCGTAATAATTTGTGTACAATTCTTATGAAATATAGAATAGACTGATTTGGTCAATAAAAGGATTTTATATATTAATTTTCAATTACTGCACTGATCAGTAGATATTAGCAAATCATTTTCATCAAAAGTTTCTCTAATTAATTTGGTAGGAGTTAACCTATAATGCCAACAGATTTCTAAAATGATTATCTATATACAAGTATTCCTTATAATACAGCCAGGAAGTATGCAGGTCACCCGATGATTAGTAATCTCCACTGCTCATAGACATCTGCAACGCCAGAGGCATATCATACGTGTTGCCAGTCATTCCTGAACTCATATGCTTGTCTCTTATATGTCAATATTAAATTGATATGGGAACACCATAGGTAGCAGATAATGCTAAAGTTACAGAAAAATACATTAGTCAAAACATTTTATTTCTTCAATGAATGATTGGCTATATATTTTTAGAAAATACAGTATATAGCAGGAAGGTTACCAGAAACAATGTGTGTAACTGAAAATCAGGCCACTTGAGGTTCCATGTCCAGTAGTGCACTGTCATATGCATAATAATAGTTATGATGTGTACTCTTACTGAAATATTTTGTTTAGATAATTTGAATTCGGCCTCTTCATTCAATTAAATATAATCAATAAGCAGTGGGTAGTTATGTATGACTTTCATATTTTTTATAATAGAAAAAGTCAGTTCTTGAGCACTCCACAAAACTACTAAAATAACAAAGCTACTAATATGTTAGTCTTTAGTTGTGATAGTTCCCCAGCATTTTTTGTTATGCTACAGACAAATTAACACAATTTCTTACTCTGATTTCAGTTCCATAAAATTTTCTAGAAATTTACATAACAGATCCTACTATCCCAGCCCAACATGCTTGAATTAAAATATTATGAAATGTGTCTTTTCTATTTTTTAAAATATTATGAAATTTCAATGAAATACATAAAATAAGTTTTTAGTTTTATTGTAAAGTCATAGTTTAAGTTTACAAGTAGGGCTCGGGGAATTCGAATGTAACTTCACGCCCCGTCAACTTCTTGTATACTGACTGGAAGGTATCAACCTGTAACAAAAAATTTTTACTTTACTGCTTGTTACATTAAATGTCAGCTTATTATTAATGGGACTCAGTGGTATATGTTGTGGTAACATTATGTTTAGATCCCAATTATTGAGTAAAAGGCCATAAATACATATCACTGGGAGGTACCTTTCACTGTGTTCTTGAGTTTGTTCTAATTGTGGCATTTATGATACCCCGCAATCAAAATCTACCATAAATTACTCTACTCATATATAGAAAACATCCTAATGTTAGGTAATTTTTGATTTCATTTGAGAGATTATATAATTCATATAAGTATTTTAAATTGGATAGGAGGGCAAACGAGCAAGTATGTTTGTTGCTTGCAATGCCACCCATACACATCTGCATTAAGTGCAGACACAACATTGCTGACCTTTGAGATATGTGTTGGCTTATTTTCTGAAATGGTATAAATAGGTTACAATATGATATTGATTCAGATATACCACTGAAGCTAGATGGTTCCACAGGATGATGGATTAGCGAAGAGAGATGACGGAGCATGGAAAGAAAGTTTGGGGAAAATACACCATACTGAACCATTACTCATCCAGATGGATCTTTGTTTATGGAGAATTTTGGAATAATTGAATTTTAACATAACATTCACAAAATGCCTGCTGCATCAGATTAGATAAACATTAAGAATAAATTTAACTTTTCATGATTGTAAGCAAAGTAAAGTGACGAGGGTATGGCAACATCCAATAGAAAATTGATGACCTCTACAATGGAGACAACATTTTGGGTAATTTGAGTCAGAACGTTCCATTTGTTCTGGTTACTTGTGCATTTACAAAGGTCCACTTAGGCATTCGACACAAAAAAGTGAATCTGTAGTAAAATGCAACAAATTTTTATATTGACCATAGAGCTGTTAGACAATTCGAGGAAGTATTTTCTTCTAATCTGAATTTGCAATAAAACTTGAAATCTGTGTCAACAATAGCATTTGCATTGATATTGCCCGTATTCAAGTGGAGCAACAATCTTTTAGGGCAGTTTGCAGAAATAAAATAGGTAGAGTAGCACACTTTGTGACAGGCCTATGTCTAGAAGTTACTTGCATAAGCTGCTGCTGAGAATAATTGCATAAAAGAAAAATTCTAAATATAACTGGAAATAAATGTGTTAATGGTACAATACCTTGTGCTCTATTGTAGTTTGCTGATTTTTATCCAGATGCACTTTGATGAGCTGTGAACCATCCAGCTTAACCCTAATGCGCTTGCCAACAATTTCAGCAGGGAACACCAAGTCTTCTAGAATAGCATCATATACTGATGTAAGTGTCCTGAAAATAAATTATAATGTAGATAAAATATTATTTTCTCTATATCATACTTTTCAATTTATGTGTATATCTGGATATGCAATAATCAATAAAAAATAAAATTCTCTACTTAGGAAGGATAGAAATCCAGTAGTGGACTACTTAGTGTCTAAGATGCTGATATCTATTTTAAGAAAACAGGCAAACACTGTTTTACAAATAAAACCAAATGTATGTTAGGTAGGTATGTTATAATGTAGCTATTTTATTAAAAGGTCACCTAGAGGATCTATCTAATGAAACACTATCTAACTAACACACACTGAGATATTCGAATTTGTCAACTGCACACAATACATATATTTATTTATGTGAGTGTAAAAACAAGTTACTATATTTTATCTGAATTCATATAATTTCATAATATGCTTACCACCAATATTTTACTTCTATCCTATTAAATGAGGTATAAAGCTATTCACTATTAGTAACTTAAGTTAAAATATCTAAAAATCTTGCCAATGAAATAACTATTTTTATTTTACATACTTATTTACTTTAACAAAAAACTTAAACAATTAATTACCTAGATCTTGGCCTCTTCTGTTTGTTGGCCACACGTGTCTTGTGGCTGGGTTTAGGTAAGATTTTACGGTCACCAATGAAAACTACATGCTTGCCACTGAATTTCTTTTCCAATTCACGAACTAAACGAATCTGGATTTTCTGGAATGCCTTCAGCTTGGGCATAGGCACATAGATGATGATAGACTGAAACATACAATTAAACTCATTGATTATTGATAATTAAATAAATTTATATCCCATATATGTCCCACTGCTGGGTACAGGCCTCCCTCATATTTTGAGGAATGGACAATAACCCACCATATTCAATATAGGTTGGCATGGTAACCAAACTTGGAATAAATATCTGTCAATCATACATACAACACATATATAAAATTTCTTTGTTTTTTCAAGTAATTCAAATGTTACCTACACCAATTTAATTGGCTCTTTAAATTTTAATACAATGATTACACTTGTTACTTAAAAATTTTTCAAAGAATGCATAGCATAAATGAAGTTTAATTTAGTTAAAATCATATTTTAAGATATTTAATATACTAGTACAATACTGTAAAATTGTGTGGATTAAATGTTTTCTTTAAATAACAATAAATTATATAGGTTTATTGCAAGGTATATCTTTCAATTCATGGGTAGTGTTTATTATAATGTAATATAATTTTACCTTTTTGTTATGAAGTTCAATTTCTTTAGCCTTGGTAATATATAACTCCCTGAGTTGAGCCTTCAGATCAGAGTTAGTTTCTAACTCAACTAACGCCTGTGAGATCGAAGTCTCAAAGGGGTCAGCCTCTGCGGCACTAGCTTTAATAATCTTCGTACTCATCTGTAAAGTACAATCATCCAATATGACTTCATTGTAGAGGTTATAAAAGTTTGAACACCAATATCGCAAAAATACCACATCCAAACAAAAAATAGAACTTCTCTTGAAATAAATATATATTTGATAAACTCATATTATAAGCTATATCAGAATTTTAACTCAAAATGAAACAATAACAACGTTGAACACGGTAGGTAGA
Source organism: Baronia brevicornis (assembly GCA_031353405.1). NCBI lineage: Eukaryota > Metazoa > Arthropoda > Insecta > Lepidoptera > Papilionidae > Baronia > Baronia brevicornis. The sequence continues at coordinate 106,936 of JASFAT010000674.1, forward strand.
AAATTCACCAAAATATATCTAAATAATCATTACCGTAAATAAAGATTTATATAAATATATGAGTTTCTACATAAATTGTTCACCATAAAACAAAAATATTTAACTATTATATGGCTTATTTTAATAAATTTAACTAAAAGATCCGAGAAAATCACTACCTTGAATACTGAGCGGGAGCGAAAGAGACAGAAACAACGGAGTAGATGTCAAAAATTATTCCGCCATATAAAATATTTTCCCAACAATTGTTTTACTTCTTCATCAATTTAAAATAAATTTGGTCTTCAGTTGTAGTGCTATAAATGGTATGAGATATGTAGTTTTAATTATTTACTTGACTAAATTTTTCAAATGGTTTTCAAAAAGTATAGAAAACTAATTTTTGTTGGGAAATGAGCATTTAAGTGGCAATATTATTCACGTAATGAATTAAAATTATTGTAAAAAATAAAATGGACAAAAGTTCATACATAGTTATAATTAAATTAAAAAGTGAAAATATTTTAATAGACAATAATAAGTAATAAAATTTTGTCTATTAATATATTTAGCAATAAATATTTTTTGTCTAAAATCAAAAGTGACCTGTTTTTGAACGGTTATTATTATATGGTATATAGGTATACATAAATACATTGTGTGTTTTGATTTGAATGGAAGTATAATTTCATTCTTGAAAAATTAAAATATTGACCGCGAATTACTTGTCTTCTTTAAGTTAAAATTTATTTGCCGTAGTAATGAATTTCCTATATTTGACTTTTATTGCATATAATGATTATGGTAAAGCATGTTTTAATTTTCTTGTAAATAAAATTTACCAAGTTGCGGGTATTACACACCTGACTGTGTTCAACAGAAATCTCTGAAATACTGAACATACAATACATTATATCAACGTCGGTATGTTTCAGAATTTCAGCATGTTCGCTACGTATAAACAAACCTTGAATCAATTTGAATCGCTTCACTTGTAGAAGCACGGTCACGTTGTTAGAGATAAATTGAAACTATGAAAACTCTCGAAACTGAGTAAGTAAATACATTTAATTAGTTTTGTAATTCAGTTATTTTTTTATTTATTTTATTTAATTTCTTACTTCATACATATAAAAATAGGTGTATAAAGTTTAGCAATTCGTGACGAAACTTCATGATGTGTTACTTTTTTATAATGAAAAGAGAGAAATTAGAGAGTTGTTCCTCTGCTAAGCACATATAGGTTGATTATTATTGAAAGTTTTCAGTTCTCTTAAAATGGTAAAATATAAATGTTGGTTTAATTCATATAATATAGAGTTTTATTGGCATAAATTATCTGTTTTTTAATAAAGGTCATAGTTTTATACCTAGATACTATTAATAACAATTTATTATTTATGTTTTGATATTTTGTCTAATCTAATATTTTTCTTTTTATTACAATACTTGTACATATTCTATAATTAGTATTATTAACATCATGTAAATGGATTTTTCTAATAGCTTTGGCTATAATCTTTTTGTATATATGAAAAATATAGAAAAAAGAAATAATTTAAAAGGGCAAAAGAAAAATTTTCATATCAATGTTATTTTAAAGCAGAATAAAAAATATATCAGTTAAAAAATGTCTGAGAAATTATGTGAAATTAGGAAAAATTAGTTAATATTTTTTGTGTGACTCAACAAAGATAAGATGCCACCCATTGCTTGTGTTGCATGACAACTATGGGAGCAAATACCAGTTAATAGGTAGGAATGTCTAGTTTACTAATATGTGATATATTACTAAGCCAATTATCAGAATTTGTAAGTCCATATGAGTTAATTTTACAGGAACAACAAAATTCTAATTTTCATTTATAGTTTTAGAAATTTTTGTAAAATCATTTTTATTTTACATATAAAAAGATTTTTATATATAAAGTAAGAAAGATTTTTTGAGGTAAATACGAAATATTTCATCGGATATGCTTTAAAATAATCTGTTAGATGGCCTCAAAAATTAGAAAATGTTTTTGTGGAGTTGCAAATTCTGACAATTAGGCTGATGATATACTATCTGTGATATTGAAATCAAGCATGGAGATAATGTAAACATCCACATTTATGATTTTCATGGTTGCATTGATTGCTTGGTCATTAGTTGAACAATATTTGGTAATTCTTAGAAATAGAATGGAATTAACAATAGGCCCAATTAAATTCCTTTCATTATTTCATTCTTCTTGTTGTATTATGCATATCCTTATTCTAAGATAGGCAACACGTCTGCACACCCTTCATTCATTACATTTTTGGTATTGCAGATGTCCATGAACAGTGCTGGTCGCTAACCATCAGGTGATGCATGCTCATTTGTATAAAAATACTATGTTTAGAACTGAATTTTAAAAAAGCCACATTAAGATGGAGTCTGAGTGGTAGCTTTGCTACTGTGCTTCGTCTGGTGATTGGTTGAGTCCCGGAAGCCCAATCCCCTTCCACCTCTCTTATAATGATACACTCTTTAAAGGCCAGCAACATTCTGCACTGCCTATGGTACTGCAGATATCTATGGGTAGCGGTGATTGCTTTCCATCAGGTGACACACCTTCTTGTTTCCCTTACTATACCATAAAAAAATAATATTGAATGAAATTGAGAAAGATCAGATATAAATAAAATTCAATATATAGGTATATATATTTAATAAAATGTTTTGTTTCCTCTAGACAATACATGTAATTTGTTAATACATATATACACATTGTTGAGAATACAAAAACTTTCCATATGAGAGACTTATATCTGCACTAGGTTAACATACCCTTAACTGTAACATTAGGATATAATTATTTTTTTTATACAGCCCTGTGAGATATATCCCACAGTTAAGTATGGGGCCTCCATATTTCTGGAGCGATATATGTACGTTCGCCCACTATGATTAATCAAACCAGATTGGCGTAACCTCTGTAGGTCATATATATTTTTATCCTGATGTAACAATTTCATGCGAGCATTAACTCTTGAGTTGTAGCTTCGCCATAATAAAAAATTATTTGTTAGAAATAATAACAATAGGTCGGGGCAAAAGTATTTTCGTATTTTGAATGTATTGTTAGTAATCAAACGTCTTTGGCTGTACTAAATGTAACTGGCTGGTTTTAATACCATTAAATGTGACATTTTGAAGATGCAATAAATAAAGAAAAACCTAGTTCCCGCCATTTTTCAATTGTTTTTCAAGCAAGCAAAATGAACGTATGCGACGAAGAAATTCGGTACATTTTAAAGTTTTATTACAAAAAAGGTAAAAATGCGACGAACGCCGCGAATAAAATTTGTGCGGTTTACGGACCTAATGCGGTATCAATAAGAGTAGCACAAATGTGGTTCACGCGTTTCAAGTCTGGAAATTTTAGTGTGAAAGATGAGGTTCGCTCTGGACGCCCTATCACAGATAAAATCAGTGTCATCTTTGAGAAAGTGGAGCAAGATCTACATATTAGTAGCTACGACATTGCTGAGGAACAAAAGGGTGTTGATCATAAAACAGTTTTACGTTATTTACGAAAGTCTGGGTACAAGAAAAAACTTGACATTTGGGTACCACATGATCTCACTTAGAGAAACCATGACAACGCCAGACCGCACTCATCTATAGCCACGCACCAAAAATTGAGAGAGCTTGGCTGTGATGTGTTGATGCATCCTCCGTATAGCCCTGACCTTGCTCCATCAGATTTCCACCTGTTTCGGTCATTGCAGAACTCTTTAGGAAGCATAAAGCTAATCTCAAAAGAACACTGTGAACACTACCTGTCAGATTTTTTTAATCAAAAATCTCAAAATTTCTACAGGAATGGGATCATGGCAACAAGTCATCGATCAAAACGGCACATACATATTATAAATAAATAAAAAATTATACCTAAAAAAATATTTTCCTTTGTATGAACAATACGAAAATACTTTTGCCCCGACCTAATATAAATATATTTAATAAATTTATGTGAATTTTTAAGTTTTATCTATATTTAATACTACTTTTTAAGAGTTTCTATTATTTAAAAACCTATCACTCAAGGATTACAAAACGTGTCAAACATTAATCGGATATTACAAAATATATAGCACTCAACAACTTTGATACCAACTGTGATAATGTAATCACTTCGTAATAAGAGCATGAGTAGAGTAACCATATAAAACATGTCCACATTAGGGAAAATGTGTCTTGATAATAATGTCTTTGTATATTTAATGCTTTAGTGCTACGAGAGTGATGAAATGACCTGCTTATGAGGAATTTCGAGTAAGTATGTAAGGGCTTAAAAATTTTATAATGGAAATATTATAGCTTATACCTTAAGTTACTGCCGATTCACCAAATTTAACGATTTAACGATTTATGATATTATACAAAAGAACTTAAAGGTTAATATACTGTAAAATGTTAATTAAACGTAATAGTTTTTTAATATTAATAACACCATTTATTTTTGATAGTTATAAAATACAGAAACACTGCTCAAAACTTGCATTGAAAATATGACTATTTTTTTTAAATTATGATATATATGTTATAACAGCGTTATATACTTTTGCCCTCGGGCCCCCAACCTGCGGGCCCAGTATTTGATAAAGCTGTTAAAGCCAATAGGCTACCAGCATTAACATCTTCGAATCAAATCAGCGTTATATAACGCTGATTTGATTTGAATATTTGCAAAATACCAATCAAATACGTCAGTGATGAGTGGTGTGAAACTTGTCAACTGTGGGAGTCCAATCGTTGAAACAAATACTATGACAAAAACACTGGGTTTCTTAACTCGTTATTGCTAATCAAACTTTGGAGGCCTACACGGGATATTCTCATGTTCTATGTCATTTTAACTGACTGAACTATTCTCGTTTTCCGATAGCCTTCCAAAACGTGGTCTCGATTTACACGAGAGGCACTTGGATCGCTATACTATACTAGCCCATCCGCTGCTGTCGTGAAACGTCTTCCATCATTGTTCCCCGTTCTGCCGTTATTCTCCGCAGTTCGCAATTTCGTTTCTGCTCAAAGTTTACAGCTTTTAGGCCAACAACGCCATTTAAAACAAAAAATCTAATTGACAAGAATAATAATTTTTAGGTGTAATTACTAAGTACTCAAGGGAACTGCATCTAAATGACAAAATAACCCTTAACAGAAAACACATTACAAATAGCTTTCTATTTTTGTGAAATATATATTTTTTAAATAAATAGCCTGATCGGGACTGTCCAAAAATTTACTCTACGCTGGTGACATATTTGTAATGAACAATATGATAACTCAGCAGTGACCTGTCAGACACAGTCGCTAGCATGCGCTTCGATAGACTTAAAATACCTCGTAATTAACTTTTTAAATTATATTTATCTTTTTTATTTAAGAGTGATATAGTGTTAGTGTCGTTATTGCTTATCACCTCACTAGTAAGTTTTGTTTTTTAAGAACCTTGCAATTTAAGTTTTAACTCCACATATCTTATCATATTTATTATTTTTTCGGTATAAATGGTTAATTCCTTAGGCTTATATTACACCAAAAATCGACAGTTTTTGCGTTGATTAATCACATGCAAACAATAGATTATTTTTTTTTCCTCATAGCCTATATATAATATAAGGGGCACCGACCGGGGTTCTGGACAAAAAGACATTGTTATCTCACCACGTTTGTCCAAGGAGGATATGCGGGGCTTCCAGATTACAATTATTTATCTGGATGCGGGACTTGAACCCGCGACAATTGACCCCGATACCAGTAGCTGCGTCAATAAGCCAATTAAGAAACAATAGATCTAAAAAAAGTTCTCGAGAAAATAGAGATACAGCAATTTTAATGTAACGAATTGATGACTTCTTTTTAAAAATGCAATAATTTGTGTTTAAAAATTAGTCATAATATCTAAGGCTTGACTTGTATTATATACAATAGCCTCGGAGTTATACTGTCGTTGTCCCCTGTTCATGTCATTCTATTGACACAATTCATGCATGCTATTCAAAGTCAATAATAGTGATGTTTGTTAACAATTGTAGTCGGGCTACAATTGTTAATACATATATAAATACGCCGTGGGTTGTCATTGGTCAAAGAAAAATGACTTTTAGGTGCAATTTTATTATATATTGTAGGGTAGAGACTCCCAAACTATTATGGGTAAGAGACTCCTTTTTCAAAATGAACTGATACCTCAGAACCCCATAGCTAAATTACTTTAAAAATCATATCTCTAGTTTATTTCTATTGCTAAAAAATAATGTAAAAACTTTGCGGTTTGTGGTGTGTTTCGACTCCAAGGGGTCAATATCGACCACTTTGGGAACCGTTTGTCACGAACAAGTTTGTCGGAGAACCGACAATCGTTGGAGTGCTGGAGTGGAGACCGCGTCTTGACAAACTTAGTATGGGTTCCCCTTCTGCTAGATGGAGCGACGATTTGCGCAAGGCGGCTGCAAAAACTGTATGCGTTAAGGCCTATGTCCAGCAGTGGACTGCCACGGGCTGTTATTGATATTGATTGTTATCTATTGCTTGCCTAATAAGTTAAAGTGTAAATTGTAAAGTATTCAAAATTCGCACAACATCTACTCTACACATGATTGTTTTTGTGATAACGTTTAGTTTAATACAGCGCAAGTAAATAGTTTCACAGATAAGTTCAAGTGTTCGTAATAATATACACTTGAAAATGTTTGCAGTAAAAAGGTCAGCTTATCTTTCATAGCTTCGTACATTTTATTTGATTCATTGGGTGATGCAAATTAATTATGCCGTTACGTGCCTCTATATTTTCTACTAATTGACACGCGCCTCTTTCATTTTACAAGGACAATTATATTACTTGTTCTATTTTTTATGGGATAAGAAGGCAAACGAGCAGGCGTGTCATCTGATAGAAAGCAATCAACACCGTACATAGACATCCGCAGCGCCATAGGCAGTGCGGAAGCGTTGTCGACCTTTAAGGAAAGTGTCATTAGGGGAGCGGGAGGGGGAATGGGCGGGGGGAGGGTGTTGGGCTTCCGGAACTCAGCCACTCACAGTACGAAGCGCGTTAGCTAAGCTACCACTCAGACGCCGGTTTTTTGCGGGAGTGTGGTACTTCCCCGGGCGAGCCGATTCATTTATGCTGCAATATATATATATATATATATATATATATATATATATATATATATATATATATATTTGTTCTATTTTTTTATTAAAAATAAAACAAAAATTATTCATAATTCCTATTTTTATATCCTGCTAAATATCTTATATAAGAGATTTTTTTTCTTCCATATAAAACTGAAATGAGAAAAGAAAATAGAGAGGAAAAGAGTTAGGCTTCCGTATTCCCTCCGCATTATTCTTTTTCGCACAGATCTCTTAATAAAAATGACAATATTAAAATATATTTTTATTATTTATCATTTGTAAGAATATTGTATTTTAGTGAATAACTGTTTTGAATAATGAAATTTACTAATTTTTATAATTTAGTTATACACGCGTACATTATGGAACCTAATACTCTATCTATACTTTCAATAAAAGGAAAGAAAGACCGCCACTAATGGTGTAGGTATGTAGGTGTTTTCTTTAAGTGTATATTAAAATCACATTTTAATCTTTAGTTATCTTTTGCATTAAAAATTGCATGTAAATAATTGTGTGCTCTGAATCAATTAGCAAATGTTATAAAATATACATTTTCCATTATTGAAAATGTAATCGTTTGAACATTTTATGTTAAAATATGAGTAGGTACAATTTTACTACCAAAACTCATCCTGTTAATGGATTGACACTGTTTACATATTGTAATTCCGTTATCTTTAAAATGTTGTGTGGCTGACGTCACTGTTGTGCTGATTAGAAAGTAGTATAACTCTTTTCTATAGTCTATTTTATGCATTTACGACCTAGTCAGTTGAGTGCTGAAGTTACCACCTTCGGGGTCAGCTCGTGAGAACTTATTCCGAGTCATGTCCCAGCAGGTTTGTAACGTCTAAGACTAACGTGGGGGATTAATGTCCATTCCACCAAAAATGGAGCAGCTCCATTTCTAGCATATGGACTGTAAAATTTATAAATGTGCATCGATTTCTCCTTCTGAAATAAAATTATAATGTTAATAGAGGAGTGGTTTAAAATAAATACTGTATTGAAGATTTTTATATATGTACTCAAATTACTTCTTTATTTTCAATATACTTAACCCATTGACTGCCAGCTACGAGATATCTCGTATTAAGCGTGTGTATCAAAATTGCCAGCTACGAGATATCTCGTAGTGGCAACCACCACAGGAATTTTATTTAGTGACGCCAGCTACGAGTTATCTCGTAATGTTTTTTTTTTTCAATAAAAATTACTGTAAATGCTATTACAATATTATATCAGTAACTTAATATTATATCAATAACTTAACCTTGGCACCCAGGGCAAGACGCATTAAATATGTCTGGCAGTCAATGGGTTAAGAAATTACATTTTATTTCACAAACGTCAGTTCGCTAACAGGCAAGCATTTATAACTATTTCGTTATGAGGTTACTCTGGGCGAAGAAACAATAGCGAAAGAAACTCCGCAGGTATCCTCTCTTTTGTATTTTTTTTACAACTCTATAACGTGCATAATACATGTATGATAATAACAGAGTATCACGTCACCTGTAGTTCGCCGCGATATTTTACAATATAGCTTTGCCTTAGAAATATGAACAGATGTTATCCATTTTTTATAAAGTGTTAAGAATCAGAATCTAAAGATGCAATAGTTGTAGAGCTATGGACGCACGAATGGGCCGCTTCGGAAATACCACACGCTCACTGATTAAAGGCGTTACGTCATAGCATGTTACTGTGTTACCGCGTTTCTTTTTTTATGGGATAGGAAGGCAAATGAGTAAGCGCGGGTAAAGCAATCAACGCCACCTATATATATCTGTAACACCATAGGCATTACAAATATGTTGCCGGCCTTTAAAATACAATATTTCATAGTACAAGTGCTGGCATCCGGAAGCCCGTTTCTCTACTCTTTCCTTTATTTCCTTTTTCCGCTCCCATTATTCTTGTCCTCTTCGTAAGGAAGGCAACACATACAAAGTGCCCTGAGTTCTGCAAATGTTCATAGACGGCGGCAGTTGCATGCATCACGTGACCCGCTGTTCTAATTAATTAGCACACAGACATAAAAGAAACAAAGTATAATATACGTAAATAATTATTATAATAAATTATTACAACGACCTATTGGTTCCATGGGTGGGGTTTATGGTCGCGGTTGCGATTCCTGCGTCGGCATAAATATACCTTATAAGCCAATGACTGTAAGGTGCCCCGTTTTATGCAAAGGTGTATATATACAAAAATTATTTTTCCAGTACCATGAAACCAGCGATACTTGTGACTGGAGGGGCTGGCTATGTGGGCTCGCACACTGTGGCCGCGCTCCTGGAGCGGGAGACCGCCGATGACGTGGAGATAGTTGTGGTGGACAACTTAACCAATGCATATCGAGCCGAGGGCCAAAAGAAACCCGAGTCCTTGCGGATCATTGAAGAGTTGACAGACAAAAATATACACTTCTACGAGGTGGATATCAGAGACGCTGTTGGGTTGGGCAGAGTATTTGAAAACGTTAGTATTTGTTCAATTTTCTTAATAAGGGCCGGAATAAATTATTTAGGCGCATTTATTTGATATTTTAGATGACAATTTTGTTTACAAATTTTAGTTTCGACAGATACATAAATACAGAACGCCACTTACACTGTGGTCTGATTATCAAAGTTTGGCTGGTGAAGTATTTATATATATAGAATTTTATACTATTACTTAAATTGGCCAAATTAGTCATCATCAGCCTTCTACAGTCCACTTCTGAACATATACATCGTTTTTGCTTTTTTGCGTCGAATAATACATATCACGACTTAATTAGCTCAGTGGCGAAGTTACCGCTTTCGGATTAAGTAATCGAGGATTCTGTTCTCGCATAGGGATAGATATAATATTTGGCCTACGGGTACTTATTCCGAGTCTGGGTTCTACGTCAATTCCTTCATAAAAGGGGAGGTCCGTATCCAAACGAAGGCGTATTTTTTTTCACTACCCATGTCCCACTGCTGAGCACGGGCCTCCCCATTTATTGAGGAACGGATATTAATCAACCAGGTTTGTCCAATGCGGGTTGATGGGGTTACCAGACTCGGAATAAATATCTGTAGGCTATGCATATATTTATTCCTATGCGGGGATCAAACTTGCAACCATTGACTCCGGTTTGAGCGTCCGTGGGGGGCCTCGCCACTTAGCCAATTGGTCGTTAAGGCAAAGGTATGTAATGGTAATGTATAGAGTCTGAAATGTAAACATGTATCATATGAGCGTATTATTTTTTCATGACATAGTTTTAATGATATTTCCAGCACAACATAGACTGCGTGATCCACTTCGCGGCGTTGAAGGCTGTCGGTGAGTCGGTACAGAAGCCCCTAGAGTACTACCAGGCGAACATAACAGGAACATGCACGCTCTTAGAGGTACGTACGTTGTTTTTATAGTGGTAGAGCCGTGAGAGTGAGCTAGCTCAGCTATACTCAACCTGCGGTCCCCCGGGCTTTTGTGGTTATCCCATCTGGTGTTACTTTTTTTAAACCATTTTGAATTTCGCGCACATAAGAAAAGTTAAGAGCGCCCTTAATAAATATTTTGGTTTTACATGCACTACAGCTTAGCGGTGCGCAGTGCTATTATTGATACGATATTTTTAATTTATAGCAGACGTCTGATTGTATCACAGTAACACGTCATGTTAGTATTTTTGTAAACACGACAAACCAAGTGTTTATATTAGCGATGTTTTGCATTGGATGTTTTGAGTTCCGTATCGAGTGACTGAGACTGCAGGAATTCCTTTTCCTTGGCTCCTATACTACCATGTACGTGTCGCTTTATTTACTGGTCGTGACTTGTTTTGAATTTATTTACATGATACAACCACAGTTGTATCACTTGAATATTGACCTAAGAAGTTATAAGATCACCTACCTAATTTATAAAATTATAATTTCTTTACGACCCGCTATACCACGACTGATATGTGTTTGTAGCCCCCTATGAAAAAAAGGTTGAGTACCACTGAGCTAGCTCGATCGGGATAGAAACGATATCGGCGTGAAACAGTTGGGTCCTGTTGGCCTAACTCCTTTCCCCGTCTTTTAGTTCTTTCTTTCTCTTTAATTTAATCCTTTTTCTTTTATTATTCATATCGTAATCCTAAGTTAGGCAATGCGTATGCAGTGCCTTTAGAATTGCATTTGTCTACTGGCGATGGTGGTTATTCACCACGAGGTGACCCGTCTGTTCGTTAGCCAACCGCAATCATAAAAAAATGAACTTATATATTGTTTTTTTATTAGTTGAGCATTTACTTAACGAACTATTCATTTTATGTATTGTTATAGGTACCTATAAAACTTTGTTTCGTTTTCTTTACCGAATCCTTTTACAGTAAACCCTTATATAACGCGGTAGATTGGTTCCCCGTTATAGGAAAATGTTATAGGAAAACTACGGATCACTGTATGTATAATCAATGTTCCTAAAACTCTAGAACTAGGAACAAAAACTTAACAAAATAATTAACTTTTTATATGAACTATATGTGCAAACGTAACAAAGTGGATTATGTTGTGAAATCATTATAAATTTCACAGTACAAATATATGACTGGGGAAATCCCCGCGTTATATGAAGGGAACACGTGTTATTAAGAGCGACATGAAATCGCCATTATACGCAACCGCGTTATAGGAGGAATGACTGTATTTCTGTTCATTTCAGATGATGCGCAGGTACGGCGTTTACAAATTAGTTTACAGCTCGTCGTGCACTGTGTACGGGGAGCCCGAGCGGCTGCCGCTGAACGAGAGCCACCCCACGGGGCAGGGGTTGACCAGTCCCTACGCCAAGTCAAAATACTTCTGCGAGGAGGTCATGAAGGATTTGTGTAGAAGTGATAAGGTACTTTCACGATAATAAAAATAATCTTTCTAGCTAAAAATAGGTTTCAAAATTTAGAAGTCGAAGATTTGGAAGACATTGATAAGAATAGGAAAAACATTAAAGACACAGTAAAAGATACAGGATTAAATGTGTTAGGAAAAAAAATAGTGTAAGCAAAAGAGGAAATGGTTAACAGCAGACTGTAAGCAGATGCTCGATAGAAAAAGAGAGCTAAAATACTAGCTGAACAGCAGGACAAGTGGAAAGTCCGAGTATGAGTATGTGGATATTTGCAAAATCTACAAAAAATTATTTGTAGATTTTGCAAAAGCATAGAACATCATAGACCGTGGCTCCCTATACGCGATACTCAGGAATTTCGGTATACCAGATAAACTGATTAAGATGATAGAAGCTGCGTCCCAGGAAAGCAGAGCTATAGTGAGGGTAAGTCCGGAACTGACAGAAGATTTCGAGGTAATCACCGGTTTAAAGCAGGGAGATGCTCTGTCACCTATGCTGTTTAATTTAGTATTGGTCGAAAGTTGTTCAACTCGACGGTGGGGTAAAACTAAATGGGCTACACGAGGTGATAGGGTACGTAGATGACCTTGCTTTGTTGGGACAAAATCGAAGGGAGGTGTTTACGTTAATGGTTGCTTTGGAACAAGAGGCGACAAAAGTGTCTCCTAGTGAACGTCAACCAAACTGAGTACATACATATGCGACGATACAAAAATTTCAGACAGACCAGGCAAAACTTAACGGTTGTAAAGTTCACCTTTAAGGGAGAGGGAGGAGATTTAAATATCTAGGCTGCACTGTAACGGGCACCAACACGCGGGAGGAGGAAATTGAAATCAGAACCCAACATGCTCTTCGTTCTAGTGCGGCGCTCCACAAAGTGTTGGTTTCCAGACTTCTGAGCAAACGTACAAAGATCCGCATAAACAAAACCGTCATAAGGTTAAAAGAAGAAACAACCAAACAACCAACCTTAAAAGAAGAAACCGAGCTCCTAGTCACTAAGCGCACGATAATCAGAAAAATACTTGGACCAGTGAGGAGGCTAGATGGAGTATCTAGCCATTTGAGCTTAGGCTTTTCGCGGCTTCTACGACCATCTGGTTTGCCGTCAAGTAGACGTAGTAGGCTTGTTTTTTGAATGGTCCAATGTATCGGTTCCATTCAGCTGGTTCCATAGCATCGTGGTGTGTAGAATGAAGTTTTAAAAAAAACACCGTACTGGATCGCCACACACCCAGACGGAGGGAATGAAACTTTTCCTTTCGGCGAGTTGAACGGCAGTGGAATTTGCGAGTTCATTTTTGTGTAAGCTTTTCGTTGTTGGCTTTAGGGTCATTGCAACTTTGAGGTTAGAACTCAACCAGGAGGGTAGCTATTAGAATTTTTTTGAATTAAATGACAATGGTTAATGAATTTCTTCAAATTTACTTGGTTATCATTTTTACTACCACTTTCTTAAATTAAGTGCCGATGTTTAATTAATTTCTTCATATCTATCTAACCAGTTAGTCTACCTATATCGATACAACCTGCTATTTACGTTATAGTTAAAAAAGTTGGAAATTAATACCTTTCCGGGATTTCCAAGTTTGGGAAGCATGTCCATGTTAACATATACGCTCTTCTTTTTCTTTTCGTGTCGGTGGTTCGACCTAAATTTTTTCCTGAAAAAATTTAGGTCGAACTCTAGTGGCAGCAGCATTTGCCTCGACAAGATCTTGGAATATGCAGGTGTTAGGGCACAGTGAGTAGTCGAGCGTATGCTCCATGGGCGAACTTGCGGAACCCCACAATCACATCCCTCAAACTGCGGTACGGTATATGTAGAGCTCCATTTGCACATGTTATGTCTGAACATACATATACCTTTGAGATTATTGACAATGAATCAATATACGTTCTTCAATCACTGATTATAATAAAAAAGAAACCGTTACAGAAATGGATGGTGATATCGCTGCGGTATTTCAACCCGGTGGGCGCGCATCGTAGCGGACGCATTGGCGAGGACCCTTCCGGCATACCCAACAACTTGATGCCGTTCATTGCGCAGGTCGGTTTTAAGTAACACCAAGCAACCAAGCCAACCTTGATTTATTTCATATTGTAACCCTGTAACCTGTGGTGTCTAAGTAAATGATTATGATTATGAATCAGGTAGCTGTGGGTAGACATAAGGAGCTATTAGTGTTCGGCAACGACTACCCGACGGTGGACGGTACTGGGGTTCGAGACTATATCCATGTCGAGGATTTGGCGGAGGGCCACGTGAAAGCCATCAAGCTGTTCCAGCAGACAGGCTTCAGTGGGTTCCACGCCGTTAACTTAGGTAAACAAATTTCAGTTTTCAATTGGATTTGTATTTAATACAAGATATTCGAGACTCGCCTTCGGCGGCATTTCGATTTCGGCCTTTGCCAGATTGTGTTGGCCGAGATTTTTTATTTCTAGTTTGTGGAAGCATTTAGGTTCGAGATTTTTTCGCTTGTCTGATTTCGTTTTCGCGTTATATATATATATATATATATATATATATAACGCGAAAACTATAATATATAATATATATATATATATATATATATATATATATATATATATATATATATATATATATATATATATATATATATATATTAATATATAATATAATATATATATATATATATATATATATATATCTTTACTTACCATTTTGTTTATTGATTATTTTCCACCAATATTGAGATGTCATTTTGCTTTCACTTCACGCACAAAACATAAGACCAATATTTGAACAAACCTTTGATCAAATATATGAACAAACAGTTGATCAAATATTTGAACAAACATTTGATCAAATATTTGAACAAACACTTGATCAAATATTTGAATAAACATTTGATCAAATATTTGAACAAACATTTGATTAAATATTTGAACAAACATTTGTACAAATAATTGAACAAACATTTGATCAAATATTTGAACAAATTTGATCGAATATTTGATCACACATTGGAACAAATATTTGAACAATGTGTATAAAAGAATAATTTTTATTATCAATAGTGTACCACCAGCCCACACTAAATACATATACTTTAACACTGTCCACGTAACGGTTATATGGAAGAAATCGCTATATGCGATAAGTTGGTTGACAGAGAACACAGAGCTTTATCCGCTACCATTCATACCATAGGAAAGGGCAAGAAAGGAAATACAGATTGGGGGGGGGGGTTACCAGACTCGGAATAAATATTTATAAATCCTAAATATTTATTCCGATGCGGGAATGAAACCCGCGACCGTTGACTCCGCGGGCGGAGGGCCCCGAGGGCACTAAGCCAATCGGTTGTCTATATTTTTGTTTTTGGTGTACAATAGGAAGAAAGATAGATATATTCTTATCTACCTATCTTTTATATACATCTATTTTAGAAAAATAAGGCTTTTACGACTTTATTATTATCGATTTAATTAGATTAATTTCGCATAATCTTGCAAAGCTTCTTCAATTATCAAATAAAATTTTCCATTTCAGGCACCGGCACCGGTTACTCCGTACTGCAAATGATAAAAGCCTTCGAAACGGCGAGTGGCCGCCACATTCCATACAAGATAACCGGTCGGAGAGAAGGCGATATAGCCGCAAACTATGCGGACGTCTCGCTCTCGCATAGGCTTTTAGGATGGCGAGCGACAAGGACGCTCGAGGACATGTGTGCTGATACTTGGCGATGGCAAAGCAACAACCCCAATGGGTTTAAGGGGAGTTAACGGACGTTGACGTAATTACAATAAAAACATTTTTGGAAGGGTTCCTTTCGTAAACCAAAACACATAATAATAAATATAAAAACTAATATAAAATTATGAAAGTTTATAAAAAAGATTAACTAATTACATACGAAAATATCCAGCATCCTTTTTAATCAATATCAGTAAGTAAATATCCTCTGATAACATACATATACAATATACAAGACAATAATAAATACATATATATTGATATACATAAAAATGTTCTACAAGGCAGGCTTTACTGCACATTAAACCTAAATTATTATATTAAAAAAATGTTTCCGTGAAATTACAACACTGATGAAAACCAATCGTTTATTTTATACATCATAAATGTATGTTTTGGATTTGTGCATAATTAATTAATCTGTTTTTATATTCTTCGTAAACGTCACCTTTGTTGTTCATGGACTCGTGTTATTCGGGCGGGGATCAAATCAAACGTATAATACGTTTGATTTGATCCCCGCCCGAATATTTTTAAATTAATTAAAAAATCCACACATATCTTTCGCTTAGCATATTGTGCGAAATACTTACATTTTCAACAAAGGATTATCTAAAATTATGAAATACTTTCGCTAAATATTTGTCAGCAATCCACAATCTGTGGCTTACGGCGTCAGTCCTTAATTTTAAGTTAATAATATTGAAATTATGATTAATATTATTTTGAAAGAGTCGAAAATATTTAAGTATGTGTAAAATGGTGGGTTGACTACCGTATTTCGGGCGTGGTGGTTGAACCCCCAAACTGGAGTTAATTGACTCACTTAAGTTACATATATACTCCCTGAAGTAAATGTAACGTAATTACTACATGAGAAGCACTTTTCCATATCAAATAAAAAAAACTATTTAAACTGTTTAATTAAATTATACAGGATCTATTTAAAATACGCAAAATAAATGGCAAAATTTTTCATCAATAAATGCATTTTATTTCAAGACATAAATATTTACTAAACATAGCAATACATACATACATACTATATATGTGAACCCTATTCCAAAAAATAATTTTAACCTTATTTGTCATTAGGAGCCATCTATAAATTACATCACGTAATTTATGGGTGGCCTCTTACCAGTGTGTAATTGTATCTTCGATATATGTATATAATTGTTTCAATTGTTATTTTTCTAAGATATTTCATTGTAATATTTTTTGTTTTTAGTTATACAGCAATATTTGATATATAGAATTCCAAAAAATGACGTTCCTACTGAGTTGCCATATTTATTTTTAATATTAAACTATATATAATATTAAATAATTTATAACAAAGCAAAATATTCCAAACGTATACCAAAGTATTTGACCAGTGAAAATATAGCTATAGAGATATTTTTATTTTTTCGTTTTATGTTATGATAATGTAGAATTAATAAGTGATATTGCTTGGCCATCAAAATGTAGTTAAAAATTAATTAATATACTAAATGTGATTATCTATCAACTTGCATACTTTTGTTGTGCAAATAATTAGACCACAATTCATTATGATAAAATAAGTATAGTCGTCAATTTTAGTTGCTTGCTTATATTGTGACTCAGTGTCAAGTGTTACTTTCGTCAAAATTATAACACATTGTTCCAATATAATTAATACCATAACCGTAAAACACATCACTTTCACTTTTTTAACAATTCATCACGTGTCGTACGTGTTTCATCTCAATGTTATACTACTACTATACCTGAGAATACATCGTTATTGTCAGGTATAGTCATAAGTGAAAATATAATAATTTTTAACATAGCCAAACAATTCTTGACTTAAAAAAGTAATTCTTGAGTTGAAAAAGTAATTCTTGACTTGAAAAAGTAATTCTTGACTTGAAAAAGTAATTCTTCACTTGAAAAAGTAATTCTTGACTTGAAAAAGTAATTCTTGACTTTTCATCTGATTTACCGCAAAGTAACGCTTGTCACCAATAATCATAATTGTGTTTTCCTTTTCGATAAAACATGTATATCCGTAAAATGAAAATGAAAACGAAGTTTCCACTTGGAAGAGTTCGTTTTTTATTGTTCTTTAGTTATTTTATTTGAAGCTCCTATTTTCATAAAGTATGATACAAAATTGATAGAAATATTACTAATAATATATATATATATATATATATATATATATATATATATATATATATATATATATATATATATATATATAATATATATATATATATATATATATATATATATATATATATATATATATATATATATATATATATATATATATATACCAATATACATTCCTTATTGTTTTGCATTTCTTGGCAATGTTGCTTCTTGATTTATGTATTGAAAGTTTTAAAATATAGTTTTTGTTAATGGTGCTACTTAAAAACCAAATGTGTGAATCGATTTATATTCCTGTAATAATGCAAATTATATAGTTAAAAAATATTTGTATTTTTATTAGTTTTCCTACCTATATTCCTATTATTTTTTATTTATATAATTCTCTCAAAATAACAATGTTGTTAATATAAACATAAAAACTATGAAAATAATATTATTATTTGGGTTATTAATCATTCGTGGCGGGATAGACGAGGCCAACGAAGGATTTAAGCTTCCAAGGAAAGGAACCTTATACTTGGAAATACTGCTTTTTGGATTTAAACCACTTACCTAAACCTTTTTATTCTTACCTTTCTATACTTTTGTAACAGCAGTAAGAATGGTCTTGATTACACTACTACAAACGAAATCTCAATAGTTGGTTTAAGGTTTGATTTCATTATTACATCAAAACTTGATATCTGCTGCATGGTTTCTGTCATATAAAATAGGGCCACCCTATTTCTTGCCGTCGGTTTAGTAGCCGCAAATATGGGGGTAAATATCAGTTGATGGGCAGCAACATCTACTTGAATAATGAAAAACATCTGTGATCCGGCTGCTAGGCGTCGGTAAAATAGAATTTGTGAGGAAGGCCAATGACCAGCAATGGACTGTTATTGCTGTATTGTTTGATAACAGCTCGATAAGTTCACCTTAAGATAAAAAGAAGACATTCTGTTAATAACTATTACCAAAATAATCTTTAAAACTAGATGAAAAATATTAAAATAGAAAATTTGGAGTGAGCTGGTGAAACACTATCGATAGGATGGTAGAAATTTATCGCTTTTTATGTCATATATACTTTATATAAATAAAATAGTAAAATTACATATACGTCAACCAAATCAAAACGTTATGGGTACAAAACTTTTCAAGGCGCTCAAGTTTGACAAGTATCTTTGTAACATATAGCTAACCTCTGTACAATCGAAGATTGGAAGAAGTGCCGGTGTTAGGGCAGTCTTAGTTGCAGTAGAAAGAAAATTATAGTCATCAAAAACCCTGCAGAAGCGAAATGTTTGGGAAGTTGAGACAATTTCAGCCCAAAAACAATGACAAAGTCATTGTTTTTAGGCTGCCAATAATTGTAACTAGTGATTTTAGCTGGTAACAGAGCGTAAGATTCGCTTCTAATGGAAATTCGGGCTAAATCGACATTAATCTTTTCTATCGCTGTAAACAACTCATCAGAAGAAACTTAATTATATATTCTAAGATCGTCTGCATGAAGGTGTCGGTTAGCTATTATACTTATTATTTTATAACTTGAAGTTATGAAAAATTTATGAGAACAATGTAATTTTTAGTTTCATATCGCATTTTATATCGTCAGTCATTGATTACTGACGTGACAGATAGCGTGTAAACTACGATTATGAATAGTATTTGATGAAAATAAATTATATTAAACGTGAATTGTGAAACGCCCTGGTCCCACTAGCAGAGACGAACTCAGTATTTCCATACTATTAATGTAAATCGCATCACATTTGAGATGCCTTCAACGTTGCGGATGCCTATGGGCGGCAGTGATCACTTACCACCAAGTGACCCGCAAAATTTCCTTTTCATTTTCCTACTCTGCTGTAAAAAAAAGCGAATGCTTATTCAATAAGTCTCCGACGATTACGTGATTAGGTTTTGATTTATACGGTATTACGTATTAAAATAGTACTGAAAACCTTCTATTCGTAAATCTTGAGGTTATAGTTGGTTCCAGTGTTTTTTTATATTCATAATAACTTATAACTCCCCGAAGTCGAAGACACCTATTGAAGTAAGATTTATACGTGTTCACGCTTGTTTATCATCTGGTAGTATGGACTATATGACGACCAATTGGTTCATTGGCGGGGCTGCCGTATACGGAGTTGTGGGACGTATCAGTGCAGACAACATCCCGCAGATGGCGCTGTGAAGGATTCAACAACTATAGTCCAAATCGAAATCGCGACTACAGATCATTAACGATATACTTGCCGCCTGAATTATTACTAGTGATATAAAAGTTTGCCTGCATAGTCCTCATCAAAAAGTTAGGCTAAAAGGAATTGGATGTGTATTGTCGAACACCAGGCTAGGTGTTGCGTCATATAGTCCATACTACCAGATGATAAACAAGCGTGTTGCGCGTTGTGAGAGCCTTAAGTGGACTGCCGCTGATGATGGATGATAATATTAAAATATGTAGAAAATAAAACAACAGCATCATTATTGTTTTTTGTATTATCTAAAATTACAAATCTTTCATAATTTCGACCATTTTTACAAACTAGTTTCATGTGATTTATTCAGCACACTTCATTGCTTTGTTTTCTAAAAATATCAGATTTACATTTTTACAACTATCATTACATTGTGGTTAGGAAGGACATGAAAATTAAACAAGACATTATGATAAAAAAGTATTAACGTAATAAAAAAGCTTAGTTTAAAATGATGAAATTTAAAACAACCTTAATATTTGCACATTTCTTTTGTAAACGTTGGATTTATTAAAAAATAAAAATAATTGGAAATGAGAAATCTTTTGCTCCACATTCAAAATATTCACATACATAGTATTTGTACTATGCCAACTTTAAAAATTCCATACATGGTCATGCCATGTCCTTAAATCAATTGCCTAAATTATTTAAAAAAAATATAAAATAAGCCAAACACACATCTTTTTTCAAATTATTTTTTAAAAGAAACAGTGGCTAAGTTTAGACAGTATTGTACAGTCTTTTTTGAAATTAAATTAAATCTACACTTGAAAAAGTACTAATCTACAAACAAATACCAAAAGTTAAATTAAGTGTTAAATATTTGTTATTGCTTCACCGCTCTATTAGAATCAATGCTGTTCACACCGGCAGACGAATTAGGTTTCCAATCTGGCTTATTACTTTTGATTTGATTCAAAGATGTTAATGCTGGTAGCCTATTGGCTTTAACAGCTTTATCGAATTCATTCAAGTAAAATATAATTGAGAATCTGCGCAAATCGCAGACTCCATCGGCCTGACGCCGTGTCGGAGGTACACATATGTGTGTGTGCTGATTTTAAACTCGTCATGATTCTACGTTAAACATGTAGGGGAGGATTGAACTTTAGTAACTATAGGCCCTAATCAGTCCCATAGACCCTAAGGTCTAGGGGGTGAGAACCGACCGGGTACGCGAGAGAATGTCGTGTAAGCGGCCGGCGTAGAAGTGTTCCCTACTCTAGGTGCTCGGCTAGAGCCGGGGCGCGTGTGAGTGTTGGTGTCGTGATTATTACTTCTGAACAAGGATTATTCGACCTATAACCTAATATAAATATGGTGGAATGATCCTTGTTTTGAAAGTAGTAGTTAAGGTTGAATACATAATTCTACCACCGGACACATATATAATGTAATTAAATACCAAAAATATACACAAGAATTAATTATGCATAAGTTTTTACCACTTTGTTACGGTGCAGAGGTAAAAAAAAAAACGAATTTTGTCACATTTTAACATGTTTGTTGAGAATGAGGAAGAATTTATTGCTTATCCATATGTTTTCTATACACATAGTAAATTATTACAGAGATAACAACGCCTTACAACACTAAGTTAGCTGTATTTAAGACAATGAACAGTA
This sequence comes from Baronia brevicornis, assembly GCA_031353405.1. NCBI lineage: Eukaryota > Metazoa > Arthropoda > Insecta > Lepidoptera > Papilionidae > Baronia > Baronia brevicornis. The sequence continues at coordinate 128,734 of JASFAT010000674.1, forward strand.
ATTTGTCGATATCACTGGGGGATTTGGCACTGCCATATTATTCAATTTGGACAGGGAGATTAAAAAATATTTGTTGATGTAAAAAAGGTTTTCACAAAAAATATCTATATTTAACATACATCTCGTTATGAAATCAATAGTTGTTTAGAAAATAAAACACTCCTTTGCAAAAAAAAAAACAGGCGGTTTTGATTTTTTTACATTATTGGTAATAATTTAGTTCTAAAGAGGTTTTAATAGCCAAACTATGTTACTCCCATTTAATAAAGAAACTATTATGAAAAAATATTAATTCCAAATTCGAAACATTTGTTTTTTTTTAAATTAATCCCTCTTTTAGTTTATGACGTTTGTGATTTATCGATCTTCGGACTATCTTCACTTCATTAAAACTCTCTCATTGATTCTGAAAAAGCGTGAAATATTTCTTTTGCGTACTTTATTTCAACACAAACCTGCAATAGTCTGGAAATAGGAATCTCTCACAGATTTTAAGGCACTTTAATATATAACTAGTAGCTTCTGAAACTTTATCGAAGATATCACAGTGCCTGTAAAGCAAAAATCAAACCACAAATCCCAGTGTAAATCAACAAATTGAACGAATGTCTCAACATGTAAATGATAAGGCAACCATTGGTGGATAGACCTCTGAATGAACATTGAATAGGTAGCACAGTCAAAGACCTTAGGATGCAGTCGCATGTAGTCTACAAACACAATTTATGACGTGTGAAAGCCATAATTAAAAAATTAACATTGTCCTTTCATTTAACCTTAATAATTTTAAAAGACATTTGATGAATTATATCTTACCACTTTAACACACAAAAAAATCACAAAATTATTTTTTTGATTTTTTTTTATATGAAGTTTAATGTCTAATGTGTGAGACATTAGACATTTTTTATCTCACAACTTACTAAACATTCGTTTTAATTAGACACTCAATACATTTTGGTATGGAATGATAGTTCTACATGCGACTGCACTGTAAACTTTCAAACTACTAACGCAAAGATTAGAATCTTATTTTAAACACTTTGGTTGTTAGGTAACTTATGGATTAGGAAATTGTAGGAGGCTAAGGGCCGCTATGCTACCATATCATTCAAAATGTTATAAACAAAACTATATCTAACAATGCCATGCTGGGGCACTGGCAAACCATACTCAATATACGTCCACTAAACGAAATATTTCATTTAAATTATTATATTTTTAAGATCTAATATTAAGCAAAAATTTTAATCATTTCAATTCATAATACCTCACTAAACAAATTGATAATGTGATTTCAGGTTTGTTTTTTTCCTAATTTTTTTTAATCACGTATTTGATCTTCGCTTTCTTGTTATCGCTAACAACAAATATCTTGAAATGTACCATATAGTCAATAATATTGATAAAATGGTAGCCTTACTACCAAAGCTGGCTATTGATTTTTAACATAAAGTCACGATTCATGCAATTACTTCTTTTCATTTTTGCGCATTAATCGATCTATAATGAACAAACATTCATGCCTCCAAAAATTAAGAAGACTACTTAAGATATGAGATGACATGAGATTATGAACATGAAATAAAAATACAATTTGACTGGTGTATACTGAAAGGAAACATATTCTATATTATTTTTTTGCTTGAAAAGGAATTTACAAACAAAAGGCTTGCTTTAAACTTCATAATATTAGGTTTTAATTATAGTCTATTGGTACTGAGTTTAATTTTCAAACATTAATCATCGAAGTTATGTGTAAAATATTTATTTGTGTGACAGAAATATTTTGTTTTTTTAATTATTAATATTATACAGATCAGTAGAGTATAGCTTGCCAATATGCCATATTTTAATAATTTCCATTCGTAATATATTGCTTTCTTACACGTGTTTTTTACATCTTATGTTCATTAATTTATTGTACTTCCATAGGCAATTTATAACCAGACTAATTTTATTTACTTTTGTATTAATCGATATTTGTGAGCAGCATTTTTTTTTAATTTATATGTAAATAGCGAATTGTTATTATAAATTTAATCAATTCTTATACATTTAATTGAATAAAGTTATTATGAGAAATCTATTTCACTGCATGCATGCATGCATAATAACTTAATTATGTTAATATTTTCAACCTTGAATTATTTTTATGCTTTGTGTCAATAAGATTTAGATTACTGACATAGCAAAGAATAGATGGAAACTGTGAATTAATCTAAGTTTAACTATAATCACCATTATTGTTGCTTCCACAAGTTGAGTCACGATATCTATTACTTAGCATTACACATATAATAATTTTGTCAATGTTTCGGTTATCAATCTCCCAGACCAGCCATACTCAAAACCTTTTCTTTCTGGGCCATAAGCATTTTTTTATGTATATGTAACTACCACTATTTTTGGCGGGCCGAAGAATGGTTCTAAAAACAATCTTAAAAAAAAATTTATAAGCGCAAAAGAACTATATAAAAAATGATAAAGAAATGAATTGACAATCAGTGAAACTGTGATTTATATTCCCAACCATATTTTTATAAATAGATTTGGAAAGTTTCCTTTTTAATTACCTGCTCTTCTACACATTATTGTTACAAATAGAAGTTGAGAACGCCAAAATAACACTAGTTTAATAATGTCAGAGTAATAATGGCATGAGTGAGCCGGCTTGAACGGGGAAGTACTATATCCTCATAGAATATCAACGTGAAGTGGTTTTTACTGTGTGTTAATTTTACTGTGTTACCGCTATTTGTACGGTGAGGTTACACAGCCTTTATTATAATGGATGATGATAGATCGACTATCCGGCTGACCCGCTATATCTTCCATAAAACTATTGATTTTGACTTGTATTCAATATAATTATTAAAAATATAATTTTATCGCGAAACAGTAGTTTCCACGAAAAGCTAAAAACTCAATGAATTCCATAAAATCATAAAAACCACAATATTTTTCTTTATTTTTAAGAAATTTAATATTTATTTAATGATTAAAATGAGATTATATCATTCTCAAGTAACTTGACTGCAATCGCGCATTACGTCACTTGTTCACATACCACGTTATGCGTTTGAAGCAAAATTTAAAATACATGAATATTAAAAAAAAAATATCCTAATATTTTTACCTTAAGGTCCACATGCATTTTTTTAAACACTTTCTCAAAAATAGTCAACACCCCTATTGCTCTGCGGGCTGCAGGTTAAATATGGAGGCTAGAACATATAGTGCTAAACCACAATTTACTTCTACACAATAGAAAAGCACTTGACCACATTATTTGTAATAACACTGAAAAAAATCATAATATATAAAGATATTGTAGCAACTTTATATCTTATTTTTATTTGCCTTTGAATCGAGAGAGAGGGCCTTCACATCACACACAAGCGTAAGAAATATTCTAATAAATTATTGCTTATCCCAGTTTAAAATCGAATGTATGTGAGGCATGAGAAATGAGGCAAGGAGTAACCCTCCCTCTCAAAGTATTGTGACGCGACACGAGTAATGAATTTACACAGTAAGTTATAAACACTGGTCACTTGAGTGGAGTACGGGGAGTGGAAGCATAAACATAATAAAGTGCACCTTGCTTACATGACAATCTATTAAGTCAAACGTTAAATCACTTTACCGAACTTAACTGAACTTAGATATAGTGTTGATCTAAATAGTTCTGTTGACATATTCAGTTACGATTTCTCAATCAATACAGTGCACCGATACTGAGAAATTTTATTATATTAATAGAACAGAACATTTGACTAAAGGATCTAGCGGTTAGGCATATGAAAACTGCATTTGCATCTGATGAGATGTTCTTACCTTGTTTTTATTGCTCTTCATCTAAAATAGCAATACACTTAACCTCACACTTATAACCCCCCTAATAAGGGAATAGTAGGGTTGTCAACCTTTAACGAGAACACTTTTTTTTTCTCAGTACCTTTTGAAGGTATCTGTATAAAATTGAAACTGTATATGACTATTGATAAACTAATTATATTTTTATAACTAGATTTTTTTTTTAACACCTTAATTGATTTTTATTTTTTAAACTATGTTCCACCAATTAAATCCTTTTATAATAATTCTTTATTTGCATAATTTTGTAACTTTAACATATCTGTAATATCTAAGTAATTAACAAATAAAATATATTTTTTAAGGGTTGGTATAAAGAACCACCCCTAAAGAATATACATCTCGTTTTTAGTTTCAAAAATTACAAATTAAATAAAAAAAATATTTTATAGATTGAACTGCAATGAGTTTATTGATGTACAGTTCCAATTTCATAAAGATATTTTCAATATGGGTTAATTAAAATATAAATTAAGGGTTGACACCCCCGTTATTCCCTTACTATAGGGGTTACGAAGCGAGTGCAGTTTTCATATGCTTAAGCCGCTAGATCCTTTGATTTTCAAGATTTCATGAGTATTCGATTAACTATCTGTTACCATATCAATCAAGTTATTGTTGCATTAAATATGTTTGCAAAACATCGTTTTTATTTTTCTCACCGACAGTAACAACGGAGGCGTCGCCATTTAATTCATAACTCGTGACGTATACTGTATCAACAATGAATTTATGAAATTAATGTTACAATTAGAGGTAGCATTTTAGCTGGAATTGACACTGTACACTTAAAAGGGAACATTGCTAATGATGAATGAAGTTTTATTACTGTAAGACCCCATACAGGCTTCTGAAAGGCCACATTACCAAAGAAGTACCAGTTATATAACAGACGAATGGTTATTTCTTTAACTTCAGATATTATCAACAACTGATTATATTTTATTACAAATTCACTTAAGGAATATTAAAAAACTTAATTGTATTTAACATATTTTTATACAGCCCATATATGTCCTTTTTATCATTTCGAAGGAACGGGCATTACACACTGTTCCAAAGTGAATCAGCTGACCATGCAGATTCGGAATAATCTGACTCTGAAAGCGATAAATTTGAAATTTTGACTTTTAAATAACTTGAAGTATAATAGCACTAAATGGAGAATTTTTTAATTATAAAAACTATACAATAAAGACACCTATAACGCGATAGATTGGTTATACGAGACATACCTATGTGTATAATCAATGTTCTTAAAACTCAAAAACAAAAAGCAAAATACTAAATAATAATTTTATAAGAATAAGATGTGTAAACGTAACCGACTTGTCAAAGTTGATTTTTAATTTTCAAGTCATTATAAATTTCAGAGTGATGTGAGATATAAGGAAAATTCCCCATGGTACTCTTATAACAAAATCGCGTTATAAGAGTACCGCGTTATAGGAGGGTTCACTGTATATACCGCAAGGGTCAATAAGGGCCTCCAGAGTTTCATGCTAGGGAGCTCACAGGAATAAACGAGGGTAAGTCTGTGGTGATACTTAGTTATTGGTATGTCACATTGGTGTTTTCAATATGTTTACTATAAGTCTTTAGAGCACTCGCACACTGAGCGGCCGTTAGCCTTCCCGTTTGATGCTGGGCATTTGCGGAGGCGGTTCGGCGAGACCTTTGACCTGTAAGGAGCAATTATTAAAAAAAGTTTAAGGCTTTTTTAGTTAATAATTAAACATGTAACAAGTAAAAAGTCAGATTGCAGCAGTATTGGTGCTGTCGTGTAATGTTCTTATTTTTATGTATATAAGGCTTGATTATAGATTTTAGGTTTATATATATAAGGTGTTTCTCAAGTTACGCTGCACTGGATATCCGTGAGGGCCGGACGGTGGTAGTAAAAAATCAGATTCTCTGCCCATTTCCATCTGTATGTACTGTTATAATTTAATATATATTCATGTGTGATACGGCAGAAGGAAATAAATGAATCTATCTGCCTATTTTGAAGATTAAAAAACAACTTTGTGATAGTTGCTATACCAAGAATTTACAGTGTTTGGTATGAAAGTAATGTTTACAATTGTAAAAAATTAAAATATTTAGAGGTATCTCTCACCTTCAGCCTGGCGGCAGTCTTAAGGAATGCTGGAAGCTGTTCTTGTGAAACATTCACTTCCCCCGCATACATGAACTCCAGGATGGCTTGGAGATGCAGGTATGATACATCTTTTAGAATTATGATGGGGTGCTTTGATGGATTTTCCTGGAATTATAAATAAATAAAATTAGGAATTCATTTTAAAGCTAAAATTTTTTGGGACACTGATCTGAGAAAACTGCAATTACGCGTGGTAAACAGCGTAATAAATGCACATGATTCATTTAACATGTATCTATTTATGTAAACTCCAGGTATTCGTCAACCGCTATCTACGCCAAATCTTAAAATTATATTGTAGATATAGAGGGGCGTAGCCAACTACCGAGACCAACTAACGGGTCCCTCATGAATGCTGTAAGCAAGCTGACGAGGCTGCAGTAGTTCCTTGAGGAATTAGGGTAGATGGAATAGAAACTATTCAGTTAACATGCAAAATATTTTTATTCTTATGTATATAAGGTTTGATTATGGATTGTAGGTTTATACGTTGGGTTTATGCTGAGGAATAAGAGAGGGCCTCTCTAATTAATGAGCCAATTAGGATGTCTTATCGATTATTATTATATTAGTTTCACTCTGTAGAGCTACATTCAGCAGTATTTCTGTTAGAAAGTTGGGATTTATACAAACTTGTGATAAGTGGAAAAAAGGTAACAACAACAGAAGTTACATATCAAGACAAACATATTATAATAGCATAATATGGTGAGTTTAGTGTGTTAACACTATCCAAAACAAAGCAATAGCAAGTGATTGTTTAAAATGTTTAAAACACAACATCCTATCGTTTACGTTTCACACCTGCTGTACTGGTACACTACATAGATTACAAAGTGTATTTTAAAATTTGGTTACATTTGATAGATGATGAAATATGGAAAAAATGCAGGGTATAACAATCTTTTAATATTCATCCCATATGAGCCGATATAGTAAATAATTATTGGAGTTATTAAAAGTAATAGCCAATTTTTATCTTCAATTCCCAACTTTGAAAGCTATTTTACTTCAGTCAAATGATTGGAATTAACTATTGAGTTAATTTATTTTTTCAAATTGCAATCAAATTGAACAAACAGCATGTCAGTGAAGCTACAAGGTGACCTAATGATTTTGTAAACAATGAGAATACCTGTAAATGTATTTTAATAATTTTTTAGATTGTTTACTAGAATGCCATGATATATGTATGCTGTTAGTCCATCTTATAAATAAAATATAAAAGTACATATGGAAGAAATTAGGTCATTTAAAATGTGTGAATGTTTTATAGAATTGGAATTGTGGTGAAAGAGGGATGAATATTAATAGACATTTATTTCGTCCACCACCACCTTATTAAATACATGTGAAAACATTATGTAGTATTTATTTTTTTAAACTCTCATGCACATTGTACATTACACACAGGCATTTTTTCCCAGTCAACCAGCAGGTGAAACTGAGAAAATTGTTATAGTAGTATTCCTTGAAATTTATAGTAGTATTATAATGTGCAGTGAAAACAATAATTCATATGTATTTACTAAAAAATATTTTTTTACACCATTATGATTCTCCTAAAGAATAACATGCAAGCAAAAACTGAATGCTTGAGAAATATGTAGAGGGCTGAATATGAAAGGAGCAGCAATAACTCATTTGGTAAACATTCTGTGTATGATACAAAGGTACTAAGGTCGTGATTTCAATACTACCATAGGACTATTGATATGAATAACCATATTTTTCTTCTTTTTTATTAATTTATTCCAACTAAATTAATGAGTTCTGCTAGTTGACAAGTTCTAGTGATATTAAAACATTTGCTATTCTGCTTTAAAGAATAACATACCTCTAATAAACTTTTAAAGTATGGACTACACGCTGAGAGTACCATTTTGTGGGCTTTACAAGTCTGTCCTTCACATGCAAGTGTAACCTGGAAAATAAAATCATTGAAATGAAATGAAATTGATGTGAATGAAAATTTAAATTATTTTAAATTAATTAAAAAATTTAAATTAATTTAAATGAAAATTTAAAACGGTGTTAGACAATTATAATCATCAGTTAATGACATCTGTTGCTGAATGTAGCTCAGATCATGTTTATCAGATAGATGTCACACTTTATTTGTCTATATGCTGCATTCAAATTAGGTTTAGGAATTGGTAGGTACAATTGATACCTTATTGACATTTTGGAAAAAATTGACTGATGCTTTCTGAATTCTGAATTCAACTATCATTTTCAATCACATTTATCAACAATTTAAAAAATGATATACCTATTTGATCAGTATATATAGTTATAGTTATTAGATCAGTAGTAATAGGATATTTTCAAAGATATAAATACAAAATTAATATTTCATTATCTGTCTTATACAGCATAAAACAATAACAAAAATCAGTAAACAAATAACGATTACGATTGGTTTTTATTTACAACACAATAGCTGCTTAAGAAAATTTCATACACATGAAATAATGTAATTTTTTTTTTTAATTTAGCATTAAATATATATTTTTTTTGTTTTTAAATGATGTATATATCTTACTAGTGCAGTTATGTACGAATAATTTTAAAAGTTCTGTTTATTATTGGTTCAAACATGGACACAAAAGTAAATAATCAGGCAACTAAGCAGGCATGGTAAGTTGATTAAGTTGATTTTGTAAACTACGAGAATATGAGCTTTACTGAGGTTATAATGTGAAAGTATATGTAAAATTTTAAAATAAAAAGTACTTACATCAGTGAAGCTTTTTTCATCCCTCAAATGCCTGAAGGACGTCACCATATTCGTCTGAAAGTCGTTCCATTTCAGGAAGAATTGTTGGTCGCCCATATTGGATATTTTTTATTGCTGGAAGAATGTTTATGGTTGTAAATAACATATAGGTAAACAAAACGTGGCGTTTTTAGTACACTAACTTATTATTTTCTTCAAATAACACTTAAATTATAGAAAATGAAATAATAGATTTAATGCAAAACTAGTACATTATATATAAGTACATACGTCACTATGTGGAATGCGCTGCATAGAAAACAAGCTTACCTATACAATTAGAAACAAAATATTTAGTTTTATTTGTTATTTAATTTACTAAAACTAACTTGGATAATTATCCAAGGGCACTTGTATATCGTTACACAATTCTCACAAAACATTAAGTAATTGCATCTGAAAATTAAAGACGCCGTCTCGCATAAATTAGCGACTTCTTTCTATTTCTTCAAATTCCTTCATTCACCTATTCGGTGTTGCAAGTTTATAAATGCTTATTCCATAAAATTTAAGTACCCAACGGTTAGCATAAATGTACATACCTGTTTTCAAAGCAAGCATTAATAACAAAGTTGCTTCTTTACATTTGTTTAGAAGTTTTAAAAATACGGTTTCCAAAAGCTTGTTATAATGATAATTAAATATAAACAACTATTTTCTTGTGAAATTGTCTGTTTATTTTTATATAATTTATAATAGTATCTTGTGAGGGGTAAATGAATTTCTTGAAATCTAATTTACTGATATAATAATGTTTAATAAATAATGATTTAATGATATAATATTTCAACAGCATTTAAATTAGTAAATTCAATTTTTACTTTATAAAATTACTAAGTTAACGAAAGTTATTTTGTAATATGAATATGTGTCTGATATTCTTTTTTTATGTTCAGATAATAAAATTGATCGTAAATAGATATTTTCTATAATTCCATTAAACATTTTCGTTTTTGAACCGATTTATTTGGGGTAAATTTTGAAGTCTAGCACCCCTGTTTATTCTATGGTTTTTAGACACTTGGTAAAAGCCACGGTGTTTTCAATTAGAACAAATCGCAAAATGTGATGATTTTGTAACAAACTCATAAGATGTCACTATTATTAATTTAGTTAAACAATTTTTAGAAAAACATTTATTTCGATTGTCAGAAAGGTATTTCTTTATTGGTTATTGTTATAAATGGTTATGTACTTTTTCATATTAAATTCTGCTAAACATTATACTTCAATATCAGCCAACAGCAGTCCACTGCTCGACATACACCTCAACTAAGATGCGCCAGCTAGTCCGACATTCGGCTACACGCATCCAGTCTTTACCAGCCGCCTTGCACAAATCATACTTAATTTTCAGATTATAATCAGATTATACTTAATAATGAAGTTATTTTAAATTCTTATATACTTGCAGTGGACTAGTACGACTGTATTGATTGATTATTATAGTTTCCCGTAATTTGGTATATTTTATTTTGAAATTTTACATGAAGTAATAATATTTCTAAATTTAAAATGTACTGAGTGAGTAAAATATATTGGAAAAGTATCCATTAAAATTATATACAAATTAAAACCCTTCTGTTTTGTTGATTTTGTGATTAAATTCTGATTATAAACAATAATTTTACAATTCTAATAAATATGGAAATGTCATTGCCATCGTGAAATTAAAATGAAAAATTTGATAATGTATATTATAAATGAAAAAAATAAATAACCAAGGATATTGTAAAAAACAACCAAACAAGCAATGTTCAATATAAATTATAGTCATATAACTTATTTATTTTCATTATTGTTATACAAAGCATATAACAATACAAACAATTACAGTAGTAGTACTAATAGTTATTTGGTAAAAAGACAACAGTTCCGTAACAGACGACGCTTTAGTCGATGCATCGTCGTTTAATTCTACCTTAGCTATTATTATATACTCTATGGGTAAAAGCAATCTAACCTGGTTTTTATTCAAATGAATTCAAAATAACGTCACTATAGGTAATTAGTATCTATTTGTGTATACTGTGAAGGCTGTGTAAAAAAAGATGATGAATTTTTAAACAAGAGTATTTCATGAATATTCTATGTAAATATAAATTACCCTTTATAAACACATTAAGAATTTTATACTTCTTAACCAGATATGAAATGTGTTTGTGGTGCCATCTACCAATAAACAAAAAAAATGGTTTTTCTTGCCACCTAGTGTTGAGTAGAAAGAATAAAATTTAAAAAGGTGCTATAATAAAATCTTTAAATTTAACCTTATTAAATATAGTGTCGCTATCAGGACAATAAAATTTAGTTTATATATTAATATATTTATAATAGCGATATGATATATATATAGGTCTAAATATTTAGTTTACAATGGACATTGTATAATATTTAATATTGATTTTAGAAGTAAATAAAAAAGTTAATTTAAATCTGGAGGGTACCAGGGCTTTTATGCAGAATACGATTTTAAAAATACCAGCAAAGGCATATGATTCGTGTTGACAACATCGATGTTTATAGCTCATAATCATTAACGAAATAAAACTAGCGTCAAAAGAAAAGAAAAGAATTACTCATATACTTGCCTTGCTGCAATTTAATTTTATCAAGATATAATAGATTAGTATAAAATACATAGTTTCAAAATAATTAATAAAAGACTGAATAAAAGCAATATTTCTTTATTTAATATCCTATGTATTTCACAAAAAACGTTTTTAAAACGACACTCTTATGCAACAAAAAAGAGAGGCAAAAGGTGAATATCTTACTATAATTTATAATAATTACCACACATAATAAGTACAATGGTAAAATTTTATTACTAAAAGTTATATTAATTAAATAACATCAATTTTAAAACACACGACACTACAATTGAAGGCCAAGCGGTGTTGCCACATTTTCTTAACATTAAATCCTTATATAAAAGACCGACCCTATATTATTATACTTTAAGTATGAGATTGAATAGACAAATATACATAAACTGTAAGAAACCTGTTTGTATTAGTCATTACAAAATGAACGTTCACGTGTTAAGGTTTGTTACTGGTCCTATCGGTAATAGTAAAATATTCTAATATTAAATAAAAGAAAATAAATATAATTATAATATTGATATTATCCATTGACAATAATTTATATGTCATATTCACTCCATCTAACTTTAATTGACATGAAGCAGGATTTTCTTTCGTTAAATAATACATTTATATATTAATATTTTAAAATACTGTTTTAAGCCTACTTTAAAATGATATTCACATTTCAATTTATTCATCAAAAATAAATTATTTTAATATTGCTTTTCAAGAACACACTTTCAGAAGTATGTTTAGCTAGATGAAATTCTTAAAATTATAAAATTCAGAAATCATATGACTTCCTACTGGTATTTTTAATGATTGATACAACATAAATCTATTTTTATTTAAAATAATAATGTATTTGGTATACTTAGCATTGATATTATACAAAGCACATTCGGGACTTAGGTATATTCTAGCGTATGATTCGTCAATCCAAAGAAGGAGACTGAATACCTTAAACACTACATAAATCTAAGAGTTTATAACTCTGTTCAAAAAAATAATCTATTCCTGCACCGGTAAACCTTACCACACATTTTCATACATTCTTTTTTTACACAAAACATAATTTTACATTTTATATCTTATTAAGAAAATTTAAAATCAATCACCTTGCCTTCAAAACATCAATATATGACAGAATTAAAAATTGATTCGGTAAACAAAAGTCCACCAAAGCCTTTGGTTTAAAATACTAATTATTATTAGTAAAAAATTACAATTATAAGAGATCGTAGCTTTTTATAGAAGCAACATTTATCATTTAAGTCTTTTAAAGATAAAGAAATGCCATTATTTTGAGCAAATAAAATTTACCTTAATCTTAACATTATATACAGGCGATACTTTAAGAAAATAAATAAAATTTCAAATAGAAAGAATAGATTATATTTTATAACATTGAAAAAATAACGAAATTGTATTTGAAGAGAAAAGCTTAGAAATTTTAGCACAACATTAAGGTAATATAGAACTATGCTAACGTTATTAAGACCTATTCATTGGTAGGATATCATGAGGTTTAAAAGTTTTACAATATTCAAGACTTATTAATTGTTGAATATCATTAACTATTGATATTTTGGTATTTTTAGCTTAGGATCGATATTTTTAAAGGTTAAGAAATTGACTAGAAAATTTTGGATTTGCGAAATAATTACATTTTGGCTGAACTTCATTGTGAAAGTAGAGTAGTTTAATATAGGTAGGTATGCATAGTGAAAACACGACTGAAAGTGTATGAAGTTTGGAACAATACGTAAACACGACTAGACGGAAATGCAAACGTGATTATAATTTACCTATACTCACAGTTCTCTTTGGGAATTCCTGTGGTTTTAATAAAATATCGTCACAATACTTATGTACATGCTAAAATCTTAATACATAAAACATTCTATATACTATTCTTATACAATGACATCAATTTGCGATTATTTTAGATGAAAAATATATAACGTATAATGTGAGTAACAATGTACTTTAAAACTGGCACTAAATAAAACTTTCGTTGTTCGTCAACCCACATGGTAAAATGTACAAAACCTATTTTAAGGCAGAAAAGGACGGTTACATTAAATAAGGCAGCTAAAGGCACAAAGACAAATAAACTTAGTATATAAATTATAATATAACATCTTCTTTTGCATTATTTAAAATAGTTAATCTACTCGTTGATAGATGGCGATGTACCGTTTTTGTTATCAACACTTGGCGCAGGTAGAATTTGAGTCTGCAATGGAATTTTTAGTCCTCGTGGCGCTAGGATCAGTCTGGCTGGCGTCACAAGGACTAAGGCGTACTCTCATTTGTTCACTCCAAGAAATTTCGCTGCCTCATCCGGCGAAGAGAGTAGTTTGTTGATGATAGTTTTGTCTGGTATACCCAAAAGTTTTCCAATGAGGTCACCACCATTCTCGGTGTCGTTTTCTGCTTCTGAAGAGTATTTTCGTGACGTCATTTCCAATTTAAGTTTCTTGCTGTAGGGCGCGGAGGGCGGTGAGTTGTTATTGTTGACATTGTTAGGTATTTCGCTGCCGGATCCCTCGTCATCTTGGTAGCGATATCTGTAACGGTGCAATAAATTTAATACTATCCTAAGTAAACAATTATTAAAGTTATCAGGTAAAAGATTTATCAGGTAATAAAGGAAACAAAACAAGTTGGTCACGAGGTGATAAGTAATCATGGAACCATGAATCTATTCAACACCATGAGAACTGCAGATACGTTGTCTAACTTAGCGCAAAATGTAAATAACGAAAAATTGTTAGTTGTACTATAAAAAAATTAATAATGATATCGACGCAAAATTCGAAAATGTTTAAACCACAAAATGAAAACTTATCACCAGAGCCAGAAAGCTTTTAAGATTTCTTAAAAAAATGTGTCTGATCACTCAAAAATAGTCATTTTCAACGCTGTACATCAGTTTCTATGAGTCGAATAAGCAATACATTTTTTTTGACACATGTTATTTTCAGCGTCTGCTCTTTTTTGCGTCGAAATCTATTCGGTCATGTCATTTGCAACGAGGAATCAATGGAAAGGCTCGTGGTTCAAGGGAAAGATGACGGTATGTGATCTCGGGGCTGCGTCCCAACTAAACGGACTGATTTGATTAAGTCAGTCACTCACACTTCCAACCATGAATGCTCACAAGATGCTATGAACAGAGAGTAATGGAGTCGCATTGTGAGACAAGACCCGACCGGCTTATGACCATGACCACTCTGCCAAGAGTGATCGACTAAGAAGAAGAAGAATCCATCTCTCAAGATATAGGAAAGTCTGTGCCCAGCAGTTAGACATGTATGGGCTGTATAAACTTATATATAATAAACTAGACTTACCCATTAGTGACGTTCTCAGGTTCAAGCGGAGTGTTAGGCGGTGAGGCTTCTTCATCATCGGTGATCTCGTCGCGATGCTTCTTTCGGTGACGTAGCATGCTATGCTTCAAGGTGAAGCGCCGCCGGCAGAGGTCGCAGGCGAATGGCCGTTCGCCGGAATGTGTACGCATATGGCGACGCAGGTCTTCGGCGGACCAGAAGCGGCGAACGCAGAAGGCGCACACGACCTATTGGAATATATTGGAAATTTTAGGTATATCTTTGTAAAAATCCCCTTTTTGGGAAACTTTCATCAAGCAATAGGCGTAATAGTTCGTTGTTGATGATGGTGATAGTAATAATAGTACGACAATCGCTTAGATTGGGTTTATAATTTGTTTTAAGAACAAAACCCCATTTTTTATAGTAATGATCCAGTAATGGTGTTACGGCTTTATTGATATTGATACACGAACGAACGTTTTCCTGGTTGTTTGTGAGACATATCTATAAGGTTTAATTTCTACACACTAATACTCTGTATATCTATCTCTGTCTATCATCACTATTACACAAAACTGTATACATCAATAGTACAACAATACTGCTACTACTCTGTACTGCGTGGGTCTGTTTTTTTTACATGTAATGTATATTTTTTTCTTTGAAACTTTAATGTCACTTAAACATAACAGAACGTTCTCATGTTTATCTGTGAGACTATAAGTTTAATTAATCTATACACATTGACATGTTATGAAAAAAAATAAAGAAGAGTACTCTCCGTTTAGGCGAACCTCATTACGAAATGGTGTTAAAGCTTTATTGATAACAGACTGACGTTGGATAAATTAAATGTAATTATTTTGTCGAAATAAAGATTTTTGAATTTTGATATTAATCGTTAAAATTCTCAATAATTTCTAAAGAAAAAGACTATAAATATAATACGCAATATGGTGTTGCAGATGTTTATGAGCGGCGTTGATTGCTTTCCATCAGGGTATACGCTTGCTCGTTTGCCTTCCTATCGCTTAATAAAAAGTCAAAGTAGATATATAATAACTTTGTGTCACTTACCTTCCTGTTGGCGTGATCTGGAAACTTGCCGCGTTCGTCATCGTCAGCACTCTCACTGCGGTCGCTGTTTCCATCCAGCGCTCCTTTGCTAACTAATAAGTCATATTCAGCTGAATGATTCGCAGCTAGGTGTCCTAGAGCCAGACTTCTCTCACTAAAAGACCCCTCGCACAGATGACACTTGAACACTAGTCCACCATCCGTTAACTCATCAGACACCTCAGGATTTGGAGATCCAGGCTGTGAATCGGTTGTACCATGTCGGGACGACATATGCTTCTTGAGCGTTTCCAAAGAAGAGAATGTACTAGTCGGGCAGGAAGCACATTTGAAAGGTCTTTCTGGAACCGTTCTTATATCGTTGTTCGCTTGCGGTGGGGATACGTTGTCTGATATTGGTTCAGCTAGTATAGCTCTAGCGGAGCCTCCATGTTTTCTCAATAAATGGCGATCACAGTTGGATTTCGTTGTAAATAGAAGGGGGCAATGAGGACATTTGAAAGGTTTTTGGCCGGTGTGAGTAAGTACGTGGCGACGTAGCGAAGAAGACCAGGGGAATTTTCGGTGACAATATGGACAGGAGACCCGATTTGGAGCCAGACTATAAGCGGATTTCTTCTTAGGTGGCTGATTGCCAGTGTCGGATTCAGATCTATAAAAAACAGAAGAAACAAATTCTTAATAAGTTTATCACGCTAAGACGGCAATAATTAATGGTTAGAATCAACGATTATCATGTTACTTCAAGGGTTTGTTATTATTTTGAACTATAGATTTGAAATTTTATTTAATTTAAATTTGTTAACTAAAATTCCACTAATTGAATAGCATTGGCAGTTACACATCTTTACTAAAAATATATAATTTTGGTTTCTAATATAATTATTATTACTTACTTATTTTCATCGCTTCCAGAATTGTTGCCTTCGCTTGTTGAAGCAACCAAGCCTTCCTCATCTTCTTCTTCATCACTGCGTGTAGGAACAACCGGAACAGTGACGGGTTCAGATATCGGAATAGGATCTGTGCCAGTTTCAGATTTTTCAGCGGTGATGGGAACAGGTTTATTGATAAGATTCCCAGCTATTTTAAGATCGAAGTCTTTATTTATTTCTTGTTGGCGTGTCGCCATTAATATTTCTGCTGCTGCTCTGTGTGCAGCAGTATTTTCCAAAGGCTTTACATCTTGTTCAGGCTCTTCATCAATGACCAAGTTGTCATCTTCATCTTCCTCATTGTCAGCTACTTCATCTGAATCTCTGCGTATCGGTGAGCGGTCACTTTGTTGCAACGGTCTTTCCAAATGTCGGGCTAAAAGGGCGAATTTAACACGATCGGTCAAAGTGTCTGGAGTGGGGTATGGCGGGGGAGCTCTTGGCGTTGGTCTTCGTACACTCCAATGTTGAGGGTGTTGCTGTTTCACGTGACGTTCCATATTGGAACGTAGAGTAAACCGAGCCGAACACTGCGAACATGAAAATGGTCGTTCTGTACGATAGCGTCTTTGCTTTTGTTTAGGCATGAGAATACCGTTTTTTATGACCATCTTGACTGAGTCATTTTGAGCAACGAGATTGTTGTTCAAAGGTTTTGGTGATTCGGGACGAGGCGGTGGAGTGGGAGATGTAGCCTGAGGAATAGGTTTTTGATCTTCCTCCTCAGGTTCTTGTTTCGTTTGAGTTTCTTCTTCACCAGTAACTAGTCGGCCTCCTGACATACTTAGTCCGCGGATGATTTCTTTATGTATACGCTGCTTTATTTCGGCAAGTTCCTGTGAATCTGTTGGGTGAGGAAAAAACGAAGTTTGAAGAAAGTAAGGGTTTATAGGAAACGCAGACGGTGGAATGGCTAGGCCTGGTAGTCCAGGTACGGCGCTAGCATATAATTGAGATAATTGAGTAGCATAGTAAGCAGGGTCTATTTTCGGTAGAGATGACTCGAAGAGTCTTTGTTGAGCGAAAAGAAATCTAGTGTTTTCGAAAGCTGATGCTGCTGCAGTCGCTGCAGCAGAGGCGGAGTTGGACTCAAAAGATGGACGTGGTATTGTCTTACACTCATCCTCTTCCTCTGTACGTTTCTTTTTACTGAGATCGAGAACATCACAACTATTATTATCGCTTGTACTAAGATCCACTGGCCCATCATCATCGTAAGATTCAGAGGGAGCATTGGCTTTGAATGACAACTCAGGTGGTCTAAATTCTGGTATCTGTGTCAGTTCCCCAATCCCTTTGACCTTAATTCTTGGAAAGGATTGCTCTAACTCCCTCGGAGTTAATGTAGGTGACTCTGACAATGGTTTGGTCGTTAAAGCAGCAACTGGATGTCGGTCAGCAGCAAAAGTAGGCGTATAATGTGATAAAGGAGTATCACGTCCTGTATTTTCATTTCGTCTCTCGACTTCGGGGGTATGGAAAGCTAAAGATCTCTTTACTTCTTCTCGAGCTAATTTTGAATTCACTTCATCATTATTTGGATCTTCTGAGGGATGATAAATAATAGATCGTTTCACGTCTTCTCTTGTAACTTTCGCGTGACGATTGCGTAAATGACGCTCACAGTTAGCTTTGGTGGTGAAAGCGTAATTGCAAACAGCACATTCATAAGGTCGGTCCCCATTGTGCGTACGCATATGTCTTACTAAAGCTGCCTTGTCCAATGATGCATGTGGACACATATTACACTGATAAGGTCCAGGTCCTGTTCCACTAAGATGTACTCTGTTATGTCCCTTAAGTGCTCTAAGGTTGGGAAACTTTGCTGGACATAATCTACAGGGAAATTCTCCACGCAACTTCATACGTCTAAATTCAGCTGCGAAATTATCTTGAGTTTCCTCTTGTTCACGTTCTTTTACAATTGTATCAGGTGGAGTTAATACAGCGCTTTCTAATGAGACTCTTCCTGTCAATCTTTCTAGGAGGCTTCCAGCAGATGTTACATTTAAAATAGATTGTATATCGGCTAAGTCTCGAGCAGCATCAATATGCCGTATACCATTTCCACCTAAGTGTCCTTCATCGTACTTAGGTGTCCTTTCCATTGGTGGTGTTAGTGTGCCCGGAATTCCGAAAGATCTGTTTCGTAAGTCCAATTTAGCAAAGAAATCTTCCCTGCGATCTCGATCAGGACTGCAAGATTTGCCAGAAGAGGAACATGTTTTTCTGTGTATGTTTAATGTTTGGCCGCAAGGAAAATCACGAAAACATAGATCGCATCTGTATCTTTGTTCTGTTATAGACATATGGGTATTACGACCGCAAATTCCACGTGCTATCTCCGGGAACTTTTTGGTTGAAAAATCTGTGAATCTGATATCTTCAAAACTGGATCTAGTTTCATCACTGTGAGCTGTGAATCGATGGATGTCAAACGTATTTGCGGAGTCGAAACGCTGGAAACATTTTGGACACTCGAAGCGTGTTGTTCTTTTATCTAAGGGCATAGGCGAGGGCGATGTGGATGCTGCTCGTTTCCTGGCTCTTCTGGAATCTTCTTCATCGCTTCTGTCCGATCTGTTGTCACTGTCGATGCTGGTAGTTCTTGTTGATCTTAGATCATTATTTTCGAACTTCATCGTTCCCCCTTGCCGTTCCCCGCTTTCGATCTTTGCCTCACTGATGACTTCTGTTTTGATTTCTGCAAAGACAAAGGATAACAAGTTACAATTCATTCCGGGTCATGTTTGAATAACGCGGGGCGTTTTCTATTCCTATTCCAAGAAAACCCGACAATAGGGTGAGTCAGGCAATTCGTTTGTAATATGAACGTAGTTTTGTTAGTATAACATCATGAGATAGATGTTCATGGACTACATGTGACAGTTAGATATTAGATTTTTCAAAAATGATGTTTTGTTAACCAATTATTTAATTAACATGCCTTTCTTTACATACTATTACTAATTTTTTCGAAGTTAAGAGTCAAAATGCTACTGCAAATAAATCCATATAAAAAATTAATTTAGTAATCGATGTATGATTCATCTACTGTCTAAAGCGTACACTATAGAACTTGTAATTCTCACTTTAATTATTTTTAACAATATATTGTAAGATTATAAAACACCAGTATTATTAGAGCAAATTAAATTTAGAAAAAGGACATTTAAAACATCATTTTTGGTTGAGGCTCGGAAATTACAAAAATATTCATTCAAGTGCGGACCACATTATTAAAAAGAAACACATTATTAAAATTATTTAAATTGAATTGAATTCTGTTGAATTAACATTGGGTTGTACTTTATACTTGTAACAAAGTATACTCTCCTTTCCAAAAAAACGGGCGGTTTTGATTTTTCTTATTAATAATTTAGTTCTAAAGAGGTTTTAATAGCCAAACTATATTACTGGCACTTAATAATAATTAGAGTCTGAGTATGAAAAAAGTTAATCCCAAATTCGAAGCTTTTGTTTTTTTAAAAAATAGTAATCCTTTTTTAGGTTGTGACTTTTTACTTACTTTTCGCGGGTTTGTTGTTAGAAGGTTATCAGGCATCTAAAACTAACTTCAGTTATTTTTAAGAGAATAATTTATGGTTGTCGCATCATCTGCCTTATTACAACTTAAAAAAGATATCTTTGTATCTATTGTAATGGCAAATAAGGAAAAAGAGCTAGTAAATTTATAGCGCTACTGGAAAAGGGGTATAGAAAATGTTATGTCTCACAGCGGTTAAACATGAGCCATTCTACCGTTCAATGAACCTGGAATCAATAACAAGAGACAGGTTCCGTTCAGAGCAAAGTTCTGGGGGAAAACGTTGCACACAACCACGAGATGACCGCTTTTTAGTGACTCAAGAGCTGAGGAACCGCAAATGCAGTTACATAGACCTTAAAAGAAACCTTCAAGAGGTACGAGGAGCACAAGTTAGCCTATGGACTGCGAGAAGGAGGTTTTAAGTGGCTGATACGCAATCGACGAGCAAGACGGGCCCCAAAGTTACTCCGTGAGCATCGAATTGCACGATTGAGGTTCGCTAGAAATCTTGGACACTAGGTAACTGAAGTAGCGTACTTTTCTCCGATGAAGCTCGAATTTGTGTGCATGGTGAGGAGCGACGTCGGCGAGTGTTACGAAGACCACGGGAATGCTATGCTGATGTGTGTTTTGAAGAAATCACCCCTTATGGTGGTGGATTTGTTATGTTTTGGGCGGGCGTATCTTCCTACTCTCATACCGAGATAGTATTAATTGAAATTGGTTCATTAAATGCGCGAAGCTACATAAGAGAAATCTACCAAAGGATACCGTCATTTTTGTATATATGTTTTCACTATATTTTCATCATATATTCAATATATTTTCATATGAAAGTCTTGTATCTTAGTGACTCTCTTCGGTAGATTTCGCATTACGACATTGGCTGGACAGACGCGCTCTATATACTCAAATAACAGTGACATATATGTGCAATAAAGCTTTGTATCTAGTAGGCGTAGTTCGTGTGCGCCCTCGGGGCGGTTAGACGAGAAAAATCAATATCTGACACCTACATACATACCACCTACTCTCACTGGCTACTGGCCGGCGGCGTGTATTACGTTCTCCGTATTTCAGGATATCATATATATATGTAACTTGTAGCGGATGATATTGGATGTGTTATACAGTTTTTTCAAATATTAATTAATTTTAGTTTTATATGGGATAAAAAATTCTCCCTCTATTATATATATATATATATATATATATATATATATATATATATATATATATATATATATATGTATATATATATATATATACATATATATTATAATTATTTAATAAAAATAAAAATTAACTAAAATAAAATTTTTCTTAGTTGACTTAAGTAGGAATCAACTTTATTTTTTTATATTACTTAATAATTTTTCATCATCATATTTTAAGGACAGAAGCGAATGCTCTGCTTTCTCACCTTTAAGTCGTGTGTTCAGTTCAAAACTCATATGAGAGACTTATAGATATTTGTTTATTTCATTCACTCGAGAATAATTAGTAATACTTCTATGTTCTGTTTCTCTTAGATTAATACTGTACCATGAGTCACATAAGCCAACGGTTGCTATCAGATAAATGTTTTGTGAAAATCATAACTCTTAAGATAAATATGTACGTTCCTAGAATCGCATTACTAACTTAAGTATGATTTGGGATTACGATTGTTGTCAGAAAATCGATTTTTCGATAATCGAATATGTATAGATAAAAATGACATTGAGTATACACTGTCGAATGAATCTTATTGATTAATCTCCTTTGTGTCTTCTCCATTTTACAGATTGTGACATTAGCGAAATCATCCGTGCTATTTTGGCACTATTGGAAGCCATTAATTCAAATGAATGAATATATAATGCTAAATGCGGTATACCATTTAGGGAGCGCGATCGAATGAATTAAAGACACCATTTATTGTAACTAGGTATAACCATAATTGCACAAATTATTACCTAAATATTGTATGAAGAATTTCTAACGTCCATAATACGTGACCTCCCAGTACTCGAGCCGTTTCATAGTTTTTTCCCGATTTGACCCGTTTTTAGAGTGAATCATGTTATAGGTTGAATGATGTTTATTACACGGAAATGTAGAGTTACTTTCTAGTAATTAAAGTGATAAGAGAAACAAAATCTGAGGGGAGTAAAGAAGCAAGTTGTTCACTGATGGTAAGTAATCGTATTATTATGTGGACAGTCAAAATTTTTACTTAGCTAAGATCCGCGACAAGCAAAACTGTCCACATAGTGATGGATTTGCGCAAAGTAACGCATGACTCCATTAATAATCTTATTATTGTAATTGTTACGCGACGTATATAAAATTGATAATAGAATACCAAATATTGAAAAACAAGCACACAGAAGCGAACGCTAGGACGTCAAAATATCACTAGTCGGGGTCCTTAGGGTAAGCTTCAAGCAAGCTTAAATAGCAATTAATTTCGGTTAATTTATCGTTAGCCAAAAACTTATACGTAATATCAGGGAACGGACAGAGATAGCGAGTGCTCCAGAACTGCTGCACCTCGCAAAGGAGGAGGAAAGTTGTGCCGAATTGGCTGCCAACCTTCGCAAGACGGAGAGGCACTCTTAGAAGAAGAAGAACTAATCTTGCATTAATTCGCTATCTTCAACATTTTGAACATAGGTTTCCTCTAAAACGCGCAATCTATCTCCTGCAAGCATTAAGTTTCTCTCAGCTACAGATTGTCGCTTTATCTAACCTAATAGGTCCTACGCTAGAACCTATTGGGTTAGATACATTTAACATTTAACAAGACGCCGACGCAATTCTAGAGCTCGTCTAAATAAACACTTATCGGTTCTCCGATAAATGTGACTAGCCTATTGTCAATTCAGTATGCTAAATCGGAGAGATTTGTGGGTAACTTTATTTGTCCGGTGGGTTTTTTCATAGCCTTCTGAGTTTCTTTAAGCTTGTGAAGCATATGGGACGTTTAGACACGTTTTCGTACCGTACATATTGCGAAATCTTAGAATGTATTAATAAAATATTGTCTATATGAAAAATTAGCACATACACTTAAAAGTGATAGGTATGGCCAAAGTATTGATTAATTCAAAGCAATGGAATGTAGATATATTTAATTTCCAAGTAAAGGCATTATGCTGATTACATAGTTTGTTGTAGTGTCGAGTTTCGTTCCCGATGCGCAGTACCGTAGTTAGGCAATTTACCTATAGTCGATAAAATAGCACGATACACAGTATTTACATGAATAATCAGTTTTATTTACCTATCGCCTGTATCGCCTGATGGAAAGCAATCAACGTCGCCCATAGACATTTTCATAGTGGTAGAGCCACGCTGTATACGAATACTTTGTCAAGAATGGCACAATATTTGTCTGTAGCATGAATGGCTGGCCGGCTTGTCCAGGGAAGTACCACACTCCCGCAGAAAACCGGCGAGTGGTAGCTCACTTACCGCGTTTCGTACGACGAGCGGCCGAGTTCTGGAGGCCCAACACCTCCCCCTCCCATTCCCTTGACACTTTCCTTAAAGGTCGGCAACGCTTCCACACTGCCTATGGCGCTGCGGAAGTTAGTTAGTTTGCCCTTCTATCCCATAAACAAAAAAAAAATCTACAATACCTTTGCAAAAGCGTTGTCGGCCTTTAAGAAGTTTGTATCATATGTACATATATCTTGGTTTTTAAAAGTTCCAATGCTGTATCGGTTCGGAAATACTGCTGAAAGTTGCTGCTGAAGGCTCATTCTACAGAATGGTGGTGTGTGGATAGAAGTTTAGGGGTAACAGTGGCGTATTGATTGCTATTCATCCAGATGTTAGGGATGAAACTTTCCTTTATGAAGAAGAGGAATATTACTCAATGCAAGTTTTATACTCAATGTGGTGTGTGTGTGTGTGTGCGTGTGTGTGTGTGTTTGTGTAGGAGTTTGCGTTGTTCCAATGCCCCACGTCATCAGACGTGTCGATTCATAAAATAATGCATCATTGACAATGCCGGCGTGTCATTCATTAATTAGAAACAACTAGGTTTTCGCCGGTGTTGTGTTGCACCTTAGTTTCTTGTTGATAAAACATCCGGTCGATCGTTTCCAATTATCGCGATGCCGCTGGAACTTCGCGCTGTTGACGTAAGGCCTCGTTTTTTTACCTATTTTATTAAGAGGTATGTATTGCAACACATTTCCGTAGGTTTTTTTTTAAAAAACTAAATATGTTTTAGGTATTCATCTATCTATTAGACATCTTGTTAACCATTTTAATTATGATAATAACTTTCTATTACAGATGAGATGCCTATCGTAGGATAGGATTTGAATAATGGTAGGAGAAGAAGGAATTAATGGTGAAGAGAAAATAAAGGAAGAGGAAAGTAATTGTATCTCCGGATCCCAGTACTAATCGTACGAAATCGTACGAAGCTGATCGGTGATGGGTGTGTTAGTTTCCCAGTCGAGCCATAACATAGAGATTTGAATAATGGTAGGAGAAGAAGGAATTAATGGTGAAGAGAGAATAAAATTGTTTTTTTGTCATATTATCAAAACTAAATAAATTAATTTTATCGTCATGTTTGTTATATCACAAAAACGAGTATTGCGATGCGAATAAAACGGCTTAACCAGCTTTTAAAGAAAACAAATGGAACGTATCAAATTTTCTTACCAATAATCACTTCACGCAATCTCGTGCGGTAATGCGAAGCGTCGAATGGACTCACATCACACCGAAACGTACGTTCATTTGTAAACGTATTACTGAACGAACACCACCGAGATAGATAGATTTAAACAATATGAGTGTAATTTATTTATAGCAAAACATTTAAAGCCAAATTCTAGCTGGAAGTACACGGAGCACCATCTTAAGGTTGTGAGGTCGTTTTAAAAAATATAATTCCATTACAAAAATATTTGTGTGCGGTTCGCTCACAAATACCGAGTGTTGATTATTTTGACTCATAATTATTCATTCTTTATTTATGTATCTAACTTCAGTAACTATTCTTGTAAAAAATCGATTATTTGTGTGACGTTACTAGTTTTACAATATAATGTTAATATTATATTTAACATTTCTTAAAAGTTATTTTTATAAAATAACATCTAAAATAAATACATATATTTTTAAACAATATTTTTTGAATACACCTAATTAAACATCATACTTTTCATATTTTGATAATAAGTTGTAAATATCCAATGGAACGTGTTTAGTATCTTCTATGTATGGTAGACTGGAAGAGATCTCTTTTTGGATAAGTTCTCCCTGTGTATTTCTATTCTTGGACCTTTGTCATGACTTTATGATGTACAATCAAACAATAACAAGACAAGTATTTGTTATATAAAAGAAAGTTATACCAATGTTACGCGCTATATAATTTACTTGTTTCAAGCAAGTATATAATGAAGGGGTGTATCGGTGTGACGGTCGGACGCCTTTACGCAACGTAAGTGTTGTACGAGGAAATTGTATGTCGCTAAAATGTCGAAATCGACACGAATCGATACCTGGTAGTGCTCATGAAATGCAAATTTTCGGGAGCGCTTCGATTATTTACAGCCTACGTAGTGCGAGCGGAGGTGAATGGTCGGTGAATCAATAATTGAAAAAATGCAAATAATAAGAAACTTTCTACGTCTGAAATTCATAGGACAGATAAGATTTTATAAAACTATTTATAAAATTAATTATGTTCATAAGTTATCACTCTACGCACCCTTTGATACTCCTCCTCCTCATTACGAAAGAGCCCGAAAATCTAAAACGCAATATTCTTTTAGGAAGGTACCTACATGGCAAGAAACCTCGTGGCTCAATGCCGACGTGATGCGCACGCCAAATAACTACTTGGAGTAGTAGTTGTGGTAGACGATTTATACTATAATTCCATAGAATTATAGTATAAATCAGGGTTTTTTTATAGGATAGATAGTTAACGACGAAGCGAGTCGCCTGATGGAAAGTAATCAACACCGTCCATAGATATCTACAACAATAACAGAGGTATAGGCAGAACTTTGGCCAGTGAACAATTAATGAGAAATCAAAGAAGGATTTTAAGGTGTTATAGGAATACTAGTTAAGTTTGAATAAATAAGTGCTGTATTTTTATTTTAATAATCTTTTTTGAAAGGCAATAAACGTCAGCCAAAGGCAGGACAATGATGAAACGTAACTATCAAATCGAACGGTCATCGGGTTCACTCAAGTTCATATACGGAGAAAAGGTGTGACATAGATGCGCGCGCGCATCGTGACTTCCTCCTTCCCGCTTATTCGGAATTTAAATCGACCTATCGCCATCCCGGCAACATCACTACTACAATACGGCTATCGGTCTCATATTATTATTCAATTTTAGTTCTTATTACGTGCCAATAGGGCGCACGCGACACCCATATTACAGGTCAGTGGTGGCCACTGCATATAATAAACGATTTGATTGATATGGCGAGAACGTCCCGTGTACCGCTGCTTTCTTCCACACTCCAATGAGCCTCAACGGTACTGAATTACACCGTGTCGTATCTTCAAGCCCTCATTTATGGTGTCGCCATCGACAATTGCCTGCCTACCGCGCAGTACGCAGATTTCAAAAGGTTTGTAACGGAACATTCATAGCAATATGTTTCTTAAAGATGTGGACTGTGAGACAGTTTGTGGTCAAAATCGCGTACAGAGTAACGCTATGTGTGACAGCAAAACGTGGCTATTGTCTAGAAATTGATAATACTCGTTCTAGCTCGTAGGACGTTCCGTTAGTAATTGGACTTGCGTATCACCGGAGAAATTTAATTGAATCTAAAATTGCCTATCATTTATTATGTACGAGACCTATGTAAGTTGTAGTTCTAAATAACGTTTTTATTTAGATATTTATACCATTAAAGAAACAATATTAAAGTAGTCTTGAAAAGTCCTAGATTATAGTAGGTACGGTATATTATGTATAGTTTAAGTATACATTAGGCGCATTTTTATTAATTACTCCGTCGAAGTGGACGTAACAATTTATATCAATGTTTTATATGTAACAGATGTTGGTTAACTTGTTCGATAAGTGATCCATGGCGTGTCAGCGATCTTGTCTGATTGTGAGCCATAATATTGTGTTACGGTGTTAAGAATATGATATGAAGATAGATAATATTATTCAAGACTACAGGTCACACACTAATTACTTCAAACATCAAAGCTCTTCATGTGTGTGATGGCTGCTACATGCCTTGTGAACAGGTTCTGATGCAGAGCCCGGTCTGGTTCAGGTCTATTGTATTTTGTATTTTTTTTATCTTATCATTACATTTCATTTTAGTTATGTAAATTTATAAGTACTAACATACCTACTCCGCTTCCTAGATAACCTGGCATAATACACCCGAACATTACGGTTTTATGTGTTAAAAAAGATGTTTTTAAATTAAAAATAATATAATTGTCATATATAAACATTTTGATTTAAAGGAATAAAGATTTTAAGTAGAAATTATAACTTAATTTATTATTCGATTCGTTTAATTTCCAGCGGTGTAATGTGTGGCTCTGCCCAAAAATTGTTTTCCAATCGACCGGCCGCTTTCTCCCAACGGAAAAGTGTTCCAAACAAACGCGTCAGAGGCGCTATTAAGGAGATTACGATCAATTCTAATATATATTAATAACACTATATATACATAATTTTTTTTCTTAGAATACTCGGGATATTTGCGTGTTACGTCATACATTTTATTTTATTATATATTATTTCATAGATAAATAGACAATAACGCAAGATAGCACTATACACAGCACAAAGTCGATATAGTCTGTCTACAAGCAGAGTTCTTAATTTTATTTTTTCAATAAACTGTCAATTTACCAAATAGAACTAAACGTATAGGAAAAAATATAGTTATAAAAGAGATATGTATATAACTCGGCAATAATATGCATGTGTGTTTACGAAAACAAAACAAAAAATAATTAAATATAATAATTAAAGGTACCTGCTTTAATTTTTAAATTTGTGAAATGTTACGCATCAAAGATTTAAGTATTTTTATTTACTTAGTAAGTAAATGTTAGTTTTGTGTTAGGGCAGTAACAATAATAACAAAGTAAATGAACAATTTTCCTTATGATGTAAAATGAACAAAATATAAAAAGGTGGCCCTTACTTGGAATTTGTACAACATTATGAAATTACATTTGAGAATTACACAGATAATTAACATGACTTTATGAGAATGAAATAAAGTCACTTATTCATTGAAGACGGTCCTAAACGGTAGTTGTTTAAACTCAAACTTACAGATGGCGCCAGCAGTATCAGCGCTACAAACGAATAATTCGTAGAACAAGCCTACGTTTGGGCAAAACGTTTGTTACTTATATCAAAATATACTTTGATTTCTATTAATAGTTTAATATAAAACTATTAATAGAAATCAAAGTATATGGCTCATTATTATTTATTTTTTCATTAAAATAAGAATATTTAAGGAAATTTTAAAACGAAAAATTTTTATGCAACTATTATTTTATTTATTTCGCATAATTTTAAACGATTACTTTAACATAAATAATATTTTTTTTGTTAAACGGCCCTCCAAAAACTTTTCCATTGCAGTGTATCTTCTGATGCAATATTTTAGAATTAAATTAAAATTTAATCAGTAATTGGGAATACATATTAAGATATTCCTATAATATAGATAATAAATATGTATTTCTAATACAAAGTATAATAGTAAAGTACTATAATATAGATAATAAATATGTATTTCTAAGACAACCAGAACTTCTGGTTGTCTAATTTTTTTTATTATAGCTATTACAACGGTCAGTAAGAAACGTCTGGGAAGTGGGCAGCAGCAGGGTCTAGTTGAAAATCAACATTGTGGTTGTAGCAAAGCATTATAATGAGTTAGTTAGTTTCTGTCTCCATATTGCAGTATACCTATACCAACAGTTGAACTATCTTGATGTAAGAGAGTTTATTATAAATTTCGAATTGTACTGTGTAATTGTATCCTACGTATATTGGTTGTCGAATTCGACAGAAAGAATTGACAGTGCCAGTAGATAGATATGTATCAAGTTCGGAAGTTGTGTCATTTTATCCCACATTAACAAGTGCCTCACGTATTCCGTACATTTTTTAACTCAAAAGGTACTCAACACGTGTGGCGATAGGTTGTTTACCCCGACTGGGCCGACATTTCAACAAGCAGGATTAATGTCCTCCTTAAAGATACATATCAGAGATGGACGTACATATATTGCATATTGTTCATTAGTTTTATTCTTGTTCATATTGTAATATTTCAGCAGTCTAATCGTTTATATTTTTTATATATATCCACGCCTATTCCCCACATGGCAGAGACCACTGAGCTCCATCCGCTACCATTCATTGCAGCGAAACGGCTCTTCATTAGTCGCTTTTCGCCCTCGTGATAATCAGGACGTGACGGGTGGCGAACCACGTCACCGTCATTTTCAACAAATTAGGTATATTAAATTCGCCTTAGTGAATCCCACGAGCCGCAAGGGAGGATGGAGGTCAGTCCCAGCAGAGCCTTGCATGCTGAGGTAAGGCACCATAGTACCCGGGGGAGCCCGATCCCGGGACGGTCGGCTAATCGTTTACAATATAAAATATGTTATGTTTACTTTTGGATATGCGGTCCATTAGGAAGGGAGACTAACTGCATCACGCTTGTCCAAGGCGCATTGGTACATTCTGATGTATTGGGTAGATTTGTTCTAAAAACCAGTGATAACTCAAATAGTAGGGATTGTGCTCACGATCAAGGGCCGTGGATTCTATTATTTAACTTTTGATGTTATACATATTTTCCTAGTACAAACTCGGTACTAGGAAAATATGTATAACAAAGTATTGGTGTAATTGGAATGGTTAACAAAAATTATTGTTTTTTTTTAAAGCAATGTTTTTAATATTACTAGAATTCTGGTTAACCCATTCCAACAGTGATTTTGCTAAGAAACGGTTTACATAAATAGTCTAATGAACGAAACGAATTCGCGACTTTTTTATGGGATATGAAGACAAACGAGCAGGCGTATCACCTGATAGAAAGCAGTCAATGCCGCCCATAGAAATTGCAAAATATTGTGTAGGCATGTTTTTGAACGTTTCAATGTTGTATCGGTTCGGAAACATGATTGGAGGTAGCTGGTTTCACAGTGGTGCGTGGAGTTTCTGAAGAAACTTACCGTACTGGATTGCCACTCATTTAAATGGTGTGGACGAAACGTGTGCGGTAATGGAATTCTCATTTATATGGTGTGGACGAAACGTGTGCGGTAGCAGAATTCAGTAGTCGGAATTACTCCATACCATTCCGACCGCTGAAGCAGAGAGATAAAATCGATAGAAGATGCTGAGACTTACAGATCGTAACCCCGAAGAACTTTACTAATCCGTTCACCAAGCGAGGTGATTAAAGCTACACACCTCAATATTGAGTGAGATTTCGACATCTTAGAGGACGTCCAGTTGTGGAAAGTAACGCCTCTATTGATATTATCCAAAAACTTGTAAACGCATCGGAACGAATTTTTAAATAATTTTATTTTTTTACAATTATATACTACACGATTATAAAACGATTATCTTATCAGGGTGATCAGGGCGAGGTACAATCAGAGAGAAACGTCACTTGTACACCAGTTACTCATCTCGGTTATCAATGCGCACCGATTGTCCAAATTTGCCCCGTTTGCCCAATCGGGCATACAGTCTTGAGGCCGGAACACCTTATCTGATAAGTGTACCGTTGTGTCGCCTTTTGTCTATTTAGGACAATTGGGTTGGAATCGTTGTGCTTGGAATCTCGACGCGCCTTCTTAATTACCGGATGGGTTTATTAATTGTTTGTAGAAATGCTTTAAATTGTTACTCAGAGAATAATCAATTATTTTACAAATGAATAACAGTAAGAATAAATAAAAACAAAAAACACGAAGACAAACTTTTTTTATTAGAACTTATTCTTCAAAAGCCCATTCAACCACAAATTGAACCCGAATTATTTACTTTTTCCCGAATTATTTACTTCTATTTAATTAAAACTTATTCACCTTTACGGTAAATACTATAATAGTAATAGAATTTTTAATAGGGTTTTGGTGTTTTATATTGTAATAAAGCTTTTTGTCTAGTTCAGCAGTGATGCTACCATAAGTAATAGACATCTAGTCAAGCTAACGGTATACCTACACAGAATCATTATCTTTATCTTGTGACTAAAATACTATAGTAAAGAAAGGATCAGACGGAAGACCCCGACTAAGTCCAAACGGCAGACAGTTAAGGAAACCAGCGAAGGAAAAGGGGAGGGTACGGTTTAAGGCCTATGCAAGAATAGACCTGTCCACAATGATGTGTTGGTCCTATTAGAGTTTCATTAGTATTAATAATACAATAAAACACAGAAAGCTGAATATAGTTGTAAATTTCATTTCTCACCAACTTATTTCGAAATTTATTGTTATATATCAGTTATTAATGGAGTCAGGCGTTACTTTGCGGAAATCCATCACTATATGGACAGTCAAATTTTTTACTTAGCTAAGATCCGCGACAAGCAAAACAATATATATATATGTATGTATATATACACATACAGATATATATACACACATATATATATATATATATCTATATATATGTATATATGCATATGTACATGGATCTATAGCTATATATATATATATATATATATGTACTATATATATATATATATATATATATATATATATATATATATATATATATATATATATATATATATATATATATATCAGTTAACTGTTATAATTATAATAGTTCAAAATACATAAAATATGTTTCTTAATGAGGTCTCAAATGAAGGTCTTAGAGGTCAAACAAGAGATAATTCAAAAGGTAGTGGCGTGTTCTGCGTCGGCGACGAAGAGGCGAGATGCGATGTGGACACAAGTGTTCTCTCACACAAAAAGATGCGGGCACCCCTGCTCTCGGGAGATACGTCGGCTGAGCAAACCGAATTCCTAGCGATTTGTATTGAAGAACGTAATGAGTCATTCAAAATATTGTTTGTGCCACCGCTCACGTATATTGTTTACCTATTTTAACGGTTTGAAAATTGAAAAATCATTATTATTATTATTATATTAAAGAGGAAAACATTTTATTTTGTTAATTGGTGGTAATTACGTAACTATTATATGATGCCAGTGTCACAAATATTTCGTAATGTGGATGAGTGGCGATCGAGTTCGATGCGGTTTTCCAAATACTTCATTCCACGGACCATCGCTCTGTAGAGTCAGCTTAGGCGAACAGCGAAAAAAATATTTTCGAGCTGATAGGACATTCAAAATTTCAAAAAATATATCTACACATATCAATGGCCGGCAAGGTTTCTGTAATGTTGAAAATGTCCATGGACGTGGATTGCTTTGGTTAAAGCTAAACGAAGATCCGACTGGATAAAATTACTGGACCAGGCTAAGGCCCACCCGCGGCTTTAGTGCCTTGATGATGATGTGGATTGCTTTATGTAAGACGAAACATTGGCACATTTGCTTTCCTATATCGTAAAAAATAAAATTATGTTAGTCAGCTTATCATTACGTCTTGATAAAAACATGTTCCTTCCACCGAGACAAGCTATGGACTTGCAGTCCCATTAAAAGTCAAGATATACATAACACTTTAGTTCTATGCCTTAATGGTATATTTATTAATATTAAACAATGAACCACTAGAATTAAATAATATAATTGATAATATCAAGGGATTATGCAAATGAAATAAAAACACAGCTGATGTAAATTGGCGAGAAATATCAGATTGTATTTTGTTCACTTTTAATTTTCATTCAAAACATATGTAGGTACATTACCTTTTATGTGGCTAAAAGAATAATGGCGTTGATCGCTTTCCATCGGGTGACACGCCTGCTCGTTTGCCTTCCCATCCCATTAAAAAATGACAGATTTCAAAAATTTTTATTGCATATTCGGGATTAGAAAAAATACTGCGTTGAATAGTTTGTGTCCCACAGCTCAACGACTAATAGAAAATTTTGTACAGCGTCTAACTGACTGTTTTTAAGTGATCAGATACAATTTTTTCAGATTAAATTTAAACAACCCCAAAAAATTAAACCCAAAATCCTTGACTCAGAAGTTAGGCATCTTTAACAAGATAAATCTAGACAAGTCAAAACCAACCTGAGATCTAATACAAGCACTACTATCAAAACAATGTATATATTCTATTACAGACACCGTACTATACCATACTAAACATACCCGGGTTCCCTTACATAACCGACGTGCAAATAATATCCTAACCCAACGATGGTGGTTACAGCTTGGGTGTCGAATGCGGCGCGTGCTAATCATTCTTCATATAGCCGTATTATGGGGCGCGCGTGTCTCGGATTGCCATCGAGATGCAAGCGTTATTTTTTTATTGTAACCGGTATTGAATTGACATCCTGTTTTTCATTTTTCCCTAGTACTATATACGCCTTTATACAAAAGCAGTAATTAATGTAGAGTTGGGCTTACGATCACAGGTCGTGAATTCGATTCCAAAAATTGGACTTTTGATGTGAAACATATGTTTTATTAACTATGCTAAATGATTAACAAGTCTTGCAGTATCTAAATATCCTAATTTAATTTAAAAAAATGTATTGTAAAACCTGTTACAATTTTTAACTGTCTCTCACAGTAGATTATAACTTTTTTATGAGGGATGCTTGTGAATTAGAAATTTTTAGTTTATATTATTAGTGGAAATTTTTGGAAAATGTCTGTATAATGGAATGTCAATGAACTATGTAAAATATTGTTCATGCCAAAAAATGTAACAGTAAGTAGGTACGTCATTTTATAGCAACGATTTAAAAGTATATTATATAATAAACTTGAAGTCTCACTTATGTAATAACAACAGGATGTAAATGCAACCAGCCTATACGGTGCCGGAACATGCGCTGACGGTCCTTCTCCTTTACAAACCCAACGGGCTATGGAGAGGATTATGCTCAGAATTTCTCTGGTGGATATGGTTCAGAACCAAGAAGTCCGCCGTAGAAACAGTTACCGATACATCTCTTCGAGCAAACAAACTGCAATGGGCTGGTATGGATAACCGACAATCGTTAGAGTTGATAAGCGCTTAAGTGGAGACCGCGTCTCAGCAAAATTAATGCGGAATGCCACCCAGTTAAATGGAGCGACAGTCTATACAGGGCGGCAGTCAGAGACCGGATGTGCGTAATCGAAGATCGGGATTGGTGAGGTGCATTGGAGATGTATATAGACAACAGTGGACTGCCTTGAGATGAAGATGAACAAGAATGTGCTGGTAGTGGTACTTACGCTGGGAAGCTGGTGGTTCGGCTGCGGGAGGCGCAAGAGCGCCGGCCGCTCCCTGCATGGCCCGCGACGTGTGAACGCGTCTACGCCTGTACAAACAAATCTATTGTTAATTAACTACTCTAAGCAAAGCTCAAGTGGCTCCCCATTCGCCTTCGCCGGAATGCTCACATACTCTCTCTTCTTTTCTCTGTTTTATTTAATCCTTTTTACCCCTCTTATATCAAGACACGCTTTGCATTTCTCAATGACTCACATTCGAGCCATTTGTTCCCAAATTGTTTATAAATGTTTCCTTTTATTATTATTATACTATACAAAAACTCGCCAATCAAAATCTTATTACTTAATCTTCTAAGTTGCTTCGCATAATTGTAAAACGTGAATCTGTTCGGAGCGAAGTAGAAAGAAAAAGAATCGTAAACAAGTTAAAAATAAATAAGAAAGAGGTGTGTGCATTTGTAACATTATTGTTGTTTAGAAAAGTGTATAATTACATCAAATAAATAGAATATATAACAAAGATTTTTATTGTATTTAATTTATAAAAGAAGACTAGCAATGCTTTTAAATATAACTTGAAACAATCCCAACTAAGTTGCTAATGTTTTTATAAGAAAATGGTCCATTCAAATAATCCTATAGAGGATACGAACACACGACGTACAAATACCTAGTACCTTACCAACAGGGCTATTGCTGCTTTATTTAATTTTTTTATTTATTTATTTAAACATATGCTATATTTATGTAGTTTAGGACACGATAGAGTTGGCATGTTCTAAATATGTCTGGTATAATCTTAAAAAATGGAAAAATAACGAAGAATATTAATGGAGTCAGGCGTTACTTTGCGGAAATCCATCACTATATGGACAGTCAAAAGTTTTACTTAGCTAAGATCCGCGACAAGCAACCGAAAAGTGACTTTTCGGATTTCTTCCGTAGAGTCTACTATACCTGAAGATGCCTCGTGTTGGGGCGAAACACGTGTCGTTTACAAGAATGAAAAGTGGTAATGTGTGTTTGATGTTGTGTATAGTGGTTGGTGGGTGAAGAATTGATGGCCGATTTTCGGTAACTTTTTGGTTTAAGTTCCAAATAAATCCACTTCATCCAGCAGAAAAACACACATTATTAATTTTCTGTTATTGTTTTGCTTGTCGCGGATCTTAGCTAAGTAAAACTTTTGACTGTCCATATAAAATAACGCAGTTTTTTTTCGTCTTCTGTGTGTGCATCCCCAAGTACACTTGATAAAAATTTTGCAACTAATTAATCTATAGATACATATTAATGTGTGGTTACATTACTTAAATAAATCTTCTTTAATGAGTTCGATATAAACCTCATTGCTTAAATGAATCTTCTATAATGAGTTCGATATAAACCTAATTAAATTTACATATTGATTGTTTTGTCTCGGATTACGCGGGAGCTAACAACTATGTCGTATAAACTTATTATTTATTCTTCTACCTTGACGGCAGTTAAGTATAGGTATAACTTTTGTTCCAGTATCAAGTATATTGCTATGTACTTGTGCACTAGTCAATTTACCATGTTACGTCTTAATAAAATGTTGGAAATACTACCAAAACCTTCTATGGTCTTTTTCAGCCAAAAAGTCACACCATATTCGTACTATGCATATACCTCCGCCGAGGCACACCACCTATCCCAACCTACGGGTTCTGAATGCAGTTATAAAAGTATAAATTCTATTTAAAACAAAATAATATGTGTATTATACAAATGTGTGTAAAGTGCCTTCTATAGAAGAACAAGAAATAATAATTATATAACAATATTTATGATTTAAATATATAGAATCTTTATATATTTTAAATGACGACCTAATTGATTTAGTGGCGAAGTTATTGCTT
Organism: Baronia brevicornis; assembly: GCA_031353405.1. Lineage (NCBI taxonomy): Eukaryota > Metazoa > Arthropoda > Insecta > Lepidoptera > Papilionidae > Baronia > Baronia brevicornis. The sequence continues at coordinate 165,327 of JASFAT010000674.1, forward strand.
CAGAGCCAATGGTCGTGAGTTTGATTCGCGCATCGACATACATATATGTATGGGTTATAGATATTTGTTCGCTAGTCTGCCTTGGAAAAGTGTGGGTTAATGTCTATTTCTCTAGAAAAGGGGAGATGAGATGGGCATGGTCCTATCAGGCAGTGGCATTAAGATTTAATTAAGATTTTTTTAATTAAATAAAAAAATACATATATGAATGTATATTATTATATTATATATAATAGTGTATTGTTATGTGGCAGCGAAAATAAAGCATAACATATTCTATATATGCTGTAAAAAATATTTTATTCCAAGTATATCTAGGTTTCAGTTCACGTCTACGCGTTCACCTGTTCTAACATCATCTAGTGACAAAGAAACGACATTGAGTCACAAGCCCTTCGAGTTATCTATCAGTGCTTCCTGTAGCGCACTTCACTCGTCCATTAATCGGTGAGAAATGAGGGTAGGTACGTATCTATCGTATCGAATGATAGGGCAACCATGAGTGTACACGGTCCGAGACTCAAAAGTTGCATCATTTATACGGTATGTTATATACATAGTCCGAGACTTAAGCATCGTTTTATGTAAAACATACTTCACATAAGACGATGCTTTTAAGTAAGTAGTGGTGACCAACCGGTCTATGGCGGTTATTAGTCCAAGTAGAATGTGGCAAGGTAAAGAAAAATATAATTTTAATATACATAATATTTATCACAATATTTATAAATAAATGTATGTATTTATATGTAGGCGTATTACAATTAATTTAATTATTGAATTATTTTATGCAATAGACAAAACCTTATTTTATGACTTGTGACGCCATCTGTTGACAGAAAATGTAAGATTGGTTTATATGAAGTAATTACAATAATTTTCATTTGTGTAAATTAAATTATGTAACGTAAAATTCATATATATATATATATATATATATATATATATATATATATATATATATATATATATATATATATATATATATATATATATATATATATATATATGTGTGTGTGTATTTTGAATATTAAGGTGATATTGAATTGATTATATGTAATTGCATATTATAAGAATTGTTTTGCAATAATTTCATTTGTTTATTAAAAATATATTGCTGCCGTGTTAAAGAAAATCTATTTAAATATTTATTGCCAGTCTTTGTTTGTCTTCTCGATTTAATTTATATAAAAGACGTAATTTAGTCGGGGACATTCATACCAATTTTACCAAAATTCGAACCGTTCCGCCAAAATTTACAATTTAAAACATGTTTCGATGTTAAATATATTAAGAAGTACTGATTATTTAATTGGTAGATCGCATAGAGTTAAGTTACAAAGTCGATCTTGGATCTAAACAAGTTGGCCACCCCTGCCCTAAAGGTACGGGATCAAAAAGTTCAACGGCGTATGGTCACAGCGGTGCATACGCGTGCACCTAAAGCGACCTATTATAGCGCAGACAATGCGTGCTAATAACCTGAACGGCTGGTATGCGCCGCAAATAAAGATACTGCGTCGGAATTGAATACATGCGCCCACCGCACAGCGATTGGACGAAACAAGGCTTTGATCCCGAGAAACTGCGATAATGGAGAGGCAATTTGAAACAAGTGAAAAGAAAAACAAAGCAATATCAAAATTCTTTTTAACAAAGATTGGTGAGACGTTGCCCTAATCGAGTGTTCAATGCTAACTAGTCCACAGAACTTTCTGGTCTTGCTTTACCTGTCTTATAGTAAAATGGAAATAGTGGGAGGGAAAGGGGGTAAAGAGTAGGGCATCTGGATCTGTGCACTCAAATGTACGAAATGCGAGACAAATGCTATCACTTAATAGCGATATTCTACGAAGCTGTGGTATTTTTTTTGGTTGACTAACGTAGCACTCGTCCCATGTATTCCCTAAAATTTGGCGCTGCAGGCATGGCAGCCCAACGCGACGCCAGTCCAATCAGTCACTGTTCCGGCGGATCTGTGGCAGTTGAACGAGGCGTCAACCCAATCATCAGTCTGCTTACCCGGCAGGGTTGCCAACATCACGACTACTGGTTTGACTGACGCTTTACAGACTTATAAAATCTCTTGTTGTGACTTGTACATTTTGCCAGATTGTAATGAGTGTTGTTATCTTTACTTAGGTCTGTAATTTTTAAAATTTTCTTCTAAGAGCTTAAATCCTTTGCAGGATATTAATAGTAGTCTAAATAATTTTCTACAGTCCTCTACCGGTAAAGGATTCCATATAAGGACTGGAAGATATTAATTTTTTAAAATGTTATTTTAAAAAATGAATCTTGATATTGTGCTGCGCTAGCTCTTCTCCATGCTATATACATGTGTAATTGTATCGTCACGAAATTTATAACACGCCTCCCCCTTATCGTTTGACGTAACGTATGTATGGCCCCTATTTTGCGGCTATGAGTGTAAAGCGTTTTATTAAAGGTTCGCAACGCTTCTGTAATGCATCATGTGTTTGTTTGTTGTGATATCTAGGTGCGGCGTTGATTGTTCTCCATCAGGCGACATGTTTGCTCGTTTGCCGTCTTAAAAATATTACTGTATAAAAAGAGGGAGCATCGTCCTTGATGCATTGTTCGAACGTGGCTCTTTTCATAGAATTTTCCAGTTCTCACATTTCGCGGATATAACCTTAGCATTAACAAAGGTGCGCCGATGTCGGCCTTTTTGATGACGGGATTACACATTACTTAGAAACTTATGAGAGTCGTAATACAATATTTATTACTTATCTCAGCGTTTACCGATAAGCGGTTCTCTACCGTCACTGAAGTCCATTGTCTTTGTACTCTAAAAACAAAAATTGTGTTTATTGACAGTGTGAGCTTTCCACTCTTATTCTTTGTTATATTGGTGAGAATTAAAACCTCAACCTCTGAATTAAAATGCCGAACGATGTTCAATCGACAAAGCCCTTTGAGTTAGCAAACCAAAGTGAAGTAACATTTGTCAGAGGCTCGATAACCGTTGATATAGACAAACGAACGAACGAACGGAGGACATCTATATCCTGTCAGGGGTGTAGGAGCGAGCCTCGGGGTTGAACCCCATTACACGGACCTATGCTCGGGAGGCGACCTCCCGGTCTTTGCGCCGCCGTTTCCAGCGGCTTTTAGGCGTCGTGTATCTATCTGGTCCTCCCCCAATCTTCGAACATGCTGATCAGTGTAGGGCGAAATACTTTGCGCATCGCCGTGCTAAAGTCTATATAGACGTCGTTATAGACAAGTGCTCAGATCACTTCTTGCCAAATGTAGTGTGGGACGTCTTCTAACTAGATGAAGCAACAATCTGCTTAGAACGGCTGACAGAAACTGGAAGCGGACGATCGTAATAGATGGCGCGCCTTGGTTTATACCCAGCAGTATATACTTATAATGTATATTAGGCGCTCAATAGCTTTGCAGTGAATAAGGTGTTTATGTAATGCTTACATTATTCGGATATAAATGTAATTCTTGGAGTTTTTCCAAGTATTGTATCCATTGGCGCATAGCAAATGCCTTTAGAAGCTTTTCTGGTACAAAGTCCAGATTGATTTACAGCTCTTGTAGCGCAGTGTAAGCTACACGAGAATTACTGTAATTATCGATTTATTATAAAACTATTTATTATATATAATATATATAACAACAACGATATTGGTGTATTCATGAGACAAGAGTACGTCGATAATGAATCTCCAAAGAATGCTACGCCAAGTCGAAAATCGTAGGTATACAGGAGGAGCTTCTAAAGAAAAATGTCGATATTTGCTTAATTAAAGCTATTTTAATTAAATTTACAGGTTGAGTAGTTCAATTATTGTTAGTTGAAACTGTATAATTTTATTATTTTATATTTGTTTATTTTTAATTTAAACTTAGCTAGCGGGGTATTCAACAGAATAATCATATTTTCAAAAGTACGTTTACTTGGCGTTATGTAAATCTAAAAACTTTTTAGTTTCTTAATATTTTTTATGAAATTTTGGAAAAATAATATTAAGACATTATATATAATATATAAGTGGTTATCCCTTAAAAACAGAAAAATAACCTAAAATTAACGAAATACCGGCAACGTATTCGTAACGCTTCTGGGTTTGCTCGTAGATATCCTATGGCCGGGGGTGATCACTTACCATAAGGCGACCAACTTGCTTATTTGCCTCATGTTTCTATAAAAAAAATATGTCGAAATCGTGAGACATCGATTTTTAATTGCTCTGTATCTACCTGTGGCCAGCGAACGTAATCAATTACTCTTATTTATCGCCTTCTTATCACAGCGCACAAGGATTTCACCGTTTATCAGTCGTGTAGACGTGATCGGGTGACAAAAGTAATTTATAATTATTATTTATAGCTGCATGACACTTGTCAGTGGAATGGATTTCCTAGGGAAGGCGATCGAACAAAGGTTAAATCCGGGACGCCTCTCTCAACTCTGAAATTGTAGTTTAATTACATGCGTCTTGAATACGATCTTTTTACTCAAATCACTCTTATAAGTGAGTCATGTCAATTTATACTCGAGTTTATGAGTAACTTGAAAAGGCTCCATACATTTAGAGCATTATTTTGAGTTTTAATTAAAAGAAAAAGCTTTAATACGTATGTATAATTTATTTACGTAGTTAAGTAGTGGTACAACATACATACAATATAAAAATAATTCAATGACTAAATAAATAGTTTTAATAGAAAAGTTCGCTTAAACTTGGTTAGACGAATTAGCTTGAGACTACTTGGTGCAGGTACTATTTTTAAAAAAAAAAAACTGTCACAAAAATTAAAATGTCAAGTAGGTACACCTTCGTCAGAGTTTTGAAAAAAGCTGTTTATCGCGAAGTTTGTTTTTGTTATTTAGGGGAATCATATGTAGTTTTAAGGTTCTTTAATTTACGCGATAGAATGTTTTTAGCGTATAAGCGGCATTAACAATTACTATTTTATCATATTTCAATTAAAATTGATTTAGATATTTTTTTAAAATCAGCCAGGACGAACAGCAGACTAAATTTAAGAATAACTGTTTTGAGTATTTGTTACGACGATAAAGGCCTGTTTATTGTAATATATACCTACATATACATATATAATGCAGAAACTTGTTATATATTTAAAATATAACATGTTTCTGCATTAAAATAAATGTGAATGAGATTTAAAGGAAAAAAATATTATTAATAAAATGGTTTATAACGAGAATCATAATTAAAATTATTTTGAAGGTTTTGTGCGTCTACAAAAATCAAAACAAGGAAGTCCCTTTATCTTTATACTTAAAACTTATAAAGGACAAATGATATGCGTTCCAACGGAGTGCACTATATTTTATATTAGGTGACATGCCTGCTCCTTTGCTTTCTTATACCATAAAAAAATGATCTTAAATCGTAAGCGCAATCTTCAACATTCGAGTTATTGCTGCCTTCTTGTGTTTATACTATATACCAATTGAGACATAAAAAGTCACCTTCGTACAGAGTACTAATACCACATTTTATTGTTTACATGCCTCCATTATAACAGACAAGTAACAATTAAATATATCCGATAAGAAAAACATTCGAACTTAACGAGCGAATAAAAATTAAAAGAGTTATGTCACATTTTGTACATAAAATGACCGCTATCAGAGAATCCGTGACAAAGTTGCCATAACATCTCAACAGAGACTGCTTTGATGCAATCACATTACGAGATATTATGACTGGATAACTTACTGGATATATGCAAGAGAAGAAACGCCATAGGTATTTCTTATTGTTTCGAAAATTAAGATTCGGCTCCCTTAATGGAACTTAAGACCTACTAGACACGGGCCTTCCCGGTTGCTGCGGGAATGGACATGGTACCCACCACGCTTGTCCAAGGCGGCTTGGCGGGACTTGCAGATTCGGAATAAAATGCTCGTAAGCCATACAATGGCAAACGGTAGCTTGACCATTGATCACATTAAATTACATAATAATATATACATGTTAATTCATATTGTCCATATTTTTCAAAAGTAATGGTTATCTTAATAAAGAGGTTTACTCTCAGGCAGCGGCTATCTCGGACTACTCGAGATATGTCGTTATTACCAGATATGTCTCAATTCCAGATGAGATACGAGATGTTATCATGAATCTGTGGTAATTTTCAACGTAATGGCAAGTGTTGAGTGATAAAAAAAATCGTTTGTAATGGTGTTTATGTAGTACCACTCTACTCGCTTACTTCCCATGGTCTAATATGTAATAAAAAGGGTATAGGTGTACCTGTTTAATATAATTTTCAACCGCTTAAACTCAGTGGTTATGATATCAGACTTCTAAGCAATGGGCTTTCGGTTCAAACTCCAGTAGAAACTGTAGTTTCATCATCAATCCTATCCTATGGCCTAACCTAAGGCGCACCACTAAATCTGATCTTCACCTACGTATATCGTATATCGTACACATATATCGAGGGACGAGTTAATTAATTATTATAATACAAATTTTTAAACAAACAAAAGAAGTGGCGAGGGGTTGGTCGCGTTTGTCACTCAACATCAGGTGACCTGCAAGCTCGTTTGCCTGCTCTGTTATAAAGAAAAGACCAATAACTGTTGAAACAGACCAGTGCTGGAGTGGAAACTGCATTTAGGCAAACGTAATCTGTGATGCCCTCGGTCAGATGGAGCGAGGGGTTTTCAGATTACCTTTACTTTTCGCAGGGCGGTTGGAAAAAAGTAGATGGGTGAAGCTGGAGATCAGGTAAGATGACGCGTCATGGGGAGGCCAATGGCTAGCAGTGGGGGCCTCATGCTTTTATTGTCATGATAATAAGTAGTGTTGTAATAATATCGATGGTAGGTACCTACATCGAATAAATATATAAAGCATTATTGTAATTTGTTAATAAAAAGTAAATAATATTCAGAGTAAACAAATTAAGACAATATAAAGTTGATTGCGAGGACGATGTTTTTATATAACTCGGTCTTCTTCTGTTGATCTGTGTATCTGTTATCTTTAGAAGATTTTTGTTTGAATTGTTTTATACGCATCAAGGTATTCGCATCAAAACAAAAGGCTTGATATTTGAGCGTAAAATGTAATAAAATTAATCATCAATGCCTTAATGATGAATTTTGAACATTTAAACAAACAACGATAAAAAATGAAGTAATTACTTGCCAATAATTATTTTGTAAACAATGAAAATACATATTTTAGTATTCTATACGACTATTTTAGTTACTATTTTAAGACCTTGGATATATTTTTACGCAAAACGTAAGGGCACGTAAACTCCCGTCGGATCTGGAATTTAAAAAACAAAGGTTCGCGGTACATGCAAATATTTGTCGGCGAAAGATTGCATGAATTAAATCTAGTAAGATTCTTATTAAGAATTATATTTATGGTTTTTACGGAATATTAATGAGATTTACATTTTGGTTTTATATATAATAATTTTTATAATATTTTATATCTTCAAAGGTCCTTGTTATATAAAAGACAATCTCATTTTAATCGCACAATCAAATGATTTTATATTGTTAATACCATGAAGCAAGTTTTCGTAAAAAAAATTCATTTATAATTAAGGAACCACAAAAAGCAGTTGTTATTATATTGCTAGAAGATTATAATATTTAAATACTTATGTATACCTTTAAAATTTTTCAAAATAACGAACAATTTAAAATAAGTTATAATAATTTATTGTAAAGATATTTGTATTAATAAAGGGATTGAATACCCATCCTTTGCCATCAACTCATTATTTGATATCATTGGGTGCTTGCCCACTTAAACTATTGTAAGTACCACAGTAAAAGTACATGAATAAAGAAAGAAAACAATATCTAAATTACCAAACAATTAAAAAGTTAATATTTTTGATAAAAAACTTCAAATTAACGGCCAAAAATACTATTGCTAATTCGTCAATATAAATAACTTATATTCCGTCAAATTTGTTACGAAACATTCACTACACTATTTTTTCACTAAATTTGAGGAAAAAGGGTAAAAGGTCAAGGGACAATGGAATATTCGACACTTGTGTCCTCGCTCAGGCCAGGTTTTATATTAGTGCTTGGCTTGTATATATTGCTATGTACCTTAGCAGACACGGGGCGACGGCCGACGTGCAGGCTAAATACGTAATTTGCATTGTAATCTAATCAGAACGACACTTACCCAATCGTGGATAATTTTTGCGATATCAGCCGCTTGAATTCGTAATAAAAAGTCCAATTTCGCACAGGGTGGTTTTCTGTTTGCCACTTAACACGATAACTTTTTTTTACACAGATTTGCAGTCATAAAAGCACTTATTAAAAGTCTTAAGAAACTTTTAGATTTAAGCTAAAGTCGAGCGCTCGTGGGTCTATAGAGCATCTTGCGCGAACCGACAACCTCGCGCGGCGAGATGTCGTCTCCTTGTGATTGTGATGAGAGTACGCACTGTCGCTCTGCTCTCGGGGGAGCAGAAGATGGCTGCCGATTGGTCGAGAGCGGCCGCCGAGCGAGCGGGGAGAAGGAGAGAGCGCATCTTAAGCGTCCCACGAGTGAACGAGATAGAGTTAGTTTCATCGTCCTGCTACAGATTGTCCGGCGGGCGAGTTCAGGTGGATCATTGTTTGAGAGCGCGCTATGATAACATGGAGATGCCTAACGAAATGGTATACACTTATCAAATATATTATTAAAAGCGGCTTATCTAGACAATTGACTAAAAAAAACTCTTTCGGAATACCTGTGTGGATGAAAAACTGAAAACACTGAATATATAAAAGAGTATTATATAATTTAAACTTTAACGACGAATTAGTAAACTATCGTGTCATAATATTCTTTATATATTCTATCTGTTTAGAATCACTCATATTAATTAGCTGACGATCTGTAGATACGTGAGTTCGAGTGACCTATGTAATAGGAGTATCCCACACTTGACATAGGTTATTATGCACTTTGACATAGATTATTAATTAAAAAAGTACCTGACTACTTAAAACCGAGGTTAATTTATGCGGCAGAGACTTAACATAATACAAAATATAGAAATCGAAATATTAAAATATATTATTCCAGAAAACTTTCAAAAGCGTCTATCAGGATTATAATTATAAAAACATTCGTAAATATAGGTGTAGCTAACTAATCGTATAATGTTTATAAGAATTTGAACAACTTTTTAAAACAATAAATATCAAAAGTATATTTAGATAAAAGTTAGTAAGTATATTTTGTTAAAAGTTCAGAAACTCCGGGATTATTTTAGGTCATTGCAATAATATGTTATTTATATGGTAGTATGTGATGTTCATACGTATATAATAATAATCAATTTTAATGTTCAAAACCTTGACAAACGTTTTGAGCCTTGGTATTAAATGACGTATAAATATTTAAGTTCGCAATTATTATATTTTACAACTCATATATGTACTACTGCTGGGCACGAGGCTACCCCACAACTTAAAAAATGCACATTAACCCATTACGCTTGTCCAAGAAGAATAATCAGGGTACCCAGACTTAGAAGAAATATCTATAGACCATACATAAACTGGCCATTTGTTTTAACTCAAAACGGAACGCCAATACATAAATTTTAATATTATTTATATGGAATTAAATTTTGATGAAATTTGGCATGGAAGTAGTTGAAGATACGAGGTCAAACATAGGCTGTTTTTTATCTCGAAACAATAGCTCTTACTGGATGGACGATAGATTTCGCGCAATAAACTGAAATTCGCGCGGGCGAAGCCGCGGGCAGAAGCTAACGGGTAGCTATATACGCCAGTTAGTAAGTTAACAATGAAAATAAACTTTTTATGTTCTATATTTTGAACAATTGCCACAACACAAGCAGTCTTCACATTAATAATTTATTATTTTTATAATATTATAACAAATTTGGAAAAAGAAACTACCAGCTATATTAAAGCAAAGTTTCTGTGACATTTTTTTATTAAATTATGTGCAACATATTTTTTTAGTTATATTCATATTTATCAGGACAAATTTGCTTTAAAAATAATAATTTACTTTTAAAGCAAATTTATAAATAATAATAAAGTTAGTGATTATTTTAAATAAGAATAAAATTTAAAATTTTCACGCGGTTTGGGAAAACGGGACTATTTCGCGTCGCGTTGTCCCAAACACCATAGTTTGAGGACAACCATACGTTCCGTTCAAAACGGGACGGTCACTTTAATCATATATAAATCAAATCCTCGAACCATTGAGTCCGAGGACGGCAGCATTGCCACTAAGCCAATTAGTCGTTATACATATTTAGTCACGTTCTTTATAATAATCACATAGTTGTGCCTTAATTAAAATCAGTGAAACGTTTTTAATTTCGATTAAAAAATGTATATTGTTAAATTAAATATTTACTTATGTACTAATTACTTCTAGTACCAAAACAATTACAATTATTGCTACTAAATACTTTTACCAATATCCTTACTTTTTAATGTAAGGAAACAAAAAGTTGCGTCATTCTTACCTTTTAATATTCTGTTAATTATGTCATTATATGAATATATAGGTAGGTACATATATTGGCACTCGATAATGGTTAATAAACGGATTTGGGTAATAACTAGTTCTACTTATGGATTAGTGCTCAGCCAGTAATGTCAATAGTACAAAACTTATTATCATTATAAATTTATATACGATAAAACAATATTTTATAAAGCATTATATTATAATAATGGCTACGGGGCTATTTTAAGCTTTCCATCAGGTGATACACTTACTCATTTGTCTCTCTATCCCTTAAAAAAAGAGAACTAACTCTCCTTTAATAAAGCAATAAAATTAGCTATAAAATTAATGACAATTGTATAAATAGTATTAAAATAAATTACTAACTAACAAATTTTAGAATTTTAAAGGTCGTATAATAAAGAAATTAATTAGCAATGTTTTATAACTTTTATCTAATTAAAATGTTGTAAGTGGGCAAATTGTAAGGAGACTTGCAAATAATGTCCTTGAATCCCTCTTCTGACGGCCATGGTAATAAATAAATTAAAAGCTGGTCTTTTTATTACTAAACTACTAACTAGCATAAAGAATAATATAACTATATTTAACTAGCATAAAATAAAAGTATTTGAAAAAAGAGAGAAATGACTAGATGACAGAAAAAAACAAAAAAAGATGTTGACGATGGATTCACAAACAAAAGATAAATAGAAAAGTAAATTTAGAACAGTTTTATTTTTTTACATGGGATTGGAAGGAATGGAAACGAGTATGAGTAGAGGCGTATCACAATGGTAAGCAATCAACGCCGCCTATAGACATCTGCAGTGTTTAGGCATTTAAAAAACTTTTCAGAAACATATAGTCTTTATATAATATATTACAAAAATACATACACATACATACAACGCACACACAGATTTTACACATACACGAATATTTTTGCCTAGCAAAAGTGATTTAACTTTTAATATTGAGGTCGTCTTTTTAATTCGTTAATGATACTTAAGTTAGGTTTGATTCTTTATAAATAATAAATAAAAAAAAATTATATTACATGAGGTTTTCTATTTTATTACATGGTGCACTAATTTTCTCATCTAGCGGACTAACTGTGTAGTTATCTTGTTTTTAAATTGAATAAAAAGTTTAACTGGTGCAAGATGGCTAGCTTTAAATATTAAGTTGGACATTAAAACAAAATCTAAGTAATAAACTGATAGCTTTTGAAATATTGATGTACCGGAGAAAGCTAAAACTTAAATGAACAACTAGAATTACAAAATTATTTGTATTAAAATCTAAATTTTTGTTTATTAATTCCAAAACTTTCTCAGTTTTGGAATTAATAAACAAAAATTTAGAGGTAGTTACAATGAGATACAATTGACATATTTATCGAAACGAGAAATATAGAATTGCAGATAGAAGAGGCCCGCGGTATAAGAAGGATTTCGTGGAATAAAAATATAAATGACTGGTTGAAGGTGAAAACCACAGAAAAGTTGATTGAGGATAGGACGAGATAAACCATCTCTTCATCCCAGAGATAAACCATCGCTTATCTCTGGGATGAAGACACAAACAGAAGAAGAAGACTGGCTTTACGGTCACCAATCCATTTGCTCGGCAAGATGATTACGGGGCTAATCATGACTCGATAGGGGCCGGTATTCAGCGTGAATTCAGCATGAGTGGGCCAGCTCGACCGAAGAAGTATCACATCTTCACAGAATATTGGTGTTTAATAGTAGCATTTTTCTATAAACGTAGCACAGTTGATGTTGTACGAACGCCTTTTAGGTTATTTATTTTCACTCTTCATTTTGCGGGCCCTTGGTGTTATCTAGATGTCCATGGACAGGAGATGATTATTTATCATCACGTGACCCGTAAATCACCTCTTCCTTAAAAAAATATTGAATGATTATAATGATGGTAAAAAGTTAAACATTTAACCATTATATATGTAAATAGTTAATTTAACGCGTATCTATATACAAAATATTTGTTGTTTGATACTCAGTTAATATTAAAGGTACGTACAGAAATATGCATTTTGAATTTCGAACACGATAATACCGTTTAACTGGCTATCGATATTTGAAAAAACATGATTTTCTCAACAAGCCAAATCCATCTCCAAGCATTCGACCTCTCGCAATCGGTCAAATATGCTTGAATAAACATGACGCCCTTCGATCTGTCAACACGTGGTCAATGTTTCTCTGTCGCTTGTGTCGATCTTCCATATTTTTATTTAAACATTGATAGTTTCCGCGATGAGGGTTCAATTTATTTATATTTAACGGTTATGTGCTAGTACTTTGGTGTCGTTATTATAATATTAAGCAACACATACCTACATATGTACATATGTATTTTCGATCAGTGAGAGAGAAAAATCTGCATCTATGTATTTTTAGGTAAGGTTTTGCTTGGTTGATGGACATAGCGTTTGGCAGGTTTGGCTAACTTAAAAAGTTAATTAATGGACATTTTGTGTCATTTTAAAGCGTGATATTCGGTTTTTATTTTTTAAAATATGTCATACTTATATTTATTTGCATTTCTAAATTGTATTCCAACCCAAAGTAGGCAAATTACTTAGATAATAAATTATAAATCAAACAAAGTTTTTAGTAAAACGATTATCGATTACCATGACATTAATCGATATGCGATAAGAAACGAAGTAAATCTTTTGTCTAAAGGAAAATACAATGCGTTAGGTTTTAGTTAAAAACGTAATATAAACGCCATTAAAGTTATCTGTTCGGAGTAAAGGACGTGTTTATCAAAGCACCGAGATGTTACTTAACGGTTTACAGATATCGGGAAATGGTCGTTTTAGGAAACTACGTACAATCAGATATGATTAGGTTCACTGCGTTATTTTTATTAAAACCAGGACTTTTCGCTCTTCACGTAATTTTTATTTTCACTCATTTAATTATCTAGCTTAATATAGTAATTATAGATCACGTCAGTGTTTTTTTACATGATATCAAAATGGAATAAAGCTATTTACACATTTTTGTTTGTCTATCTGCCTGTTGGTCTGGCTAAACCAAATTATTTTTTTTATTAATCAATGCAGACGTTGTCGTGCTAGAAATTGTCCTCTCTCAAATTTGAATGGTTTTGTCTAAATTACTGAAATTTTACTAAAATACTTAGCTGCCAGGATGGGAATTAAAGATTAATTTTTATTACTTAGGTAAACGTTGCCTCCTACGGTATGCAGTAGAAGTAATGAGCTTGCCATATTCTACGCCGTGAGACATAGAGCATATATAAAGTCACCATACGTCCCGTTTTGAATGGGACTATCCCTTTTTTGGCCACAGCAGTTAATGATTTAGCATTAGTTTAATGAAGTGACTTATATCCCAAGCATTTTCAGCTCAATTAAAGCAGTTAAAATGATAAAGGTTTATTAAATTTATCTGAAATGTAAAATTTTACAAAAATAAATATCAAGTATTACTCAACATGTAATTAATGGTACAGGAAGGATTATCACAGCTCTTCGGCATCTATTAGGGTCGCACACACGGACAATCAATTTAAATATTTGTTTAACATAGTTCTTATTAGTGTACAATAGGATTGAGATACGCAGAGACATTTAGTGAATACTGTGATCAATTCATGTTGAAGCCTACAATACAATATTTTAGATAAATTAGATATGTTTTTAACTTTTTTTTAAGAAATAGATGGGTAAACAAGCAAGCAGGTAACCTGATGGTAATCAACTAGCGCCACTCATGGACAACCACAATGCTAAGTATACTGTAGATGCATTGTTTAACTTGTAAGCAAGAAAAAGGGCAAGGATGTGAATAATGGAAGGAATGAAAAGAAATAAAGGAAGGAAAAAGGAATAAGTTCTCTGTATTCCAGCATTCATCGTACGAGATGCAATAATGCAGTCAAATGTTACCTATTACTTCACGCCGATATTCTGTGTGAGTGCAGTCCCTACTGGAGCGGTGGAGTCGGCTGCATTCGTACTGTATTATACATCTACCTCAGAATATCAAATCCAAGTCCTTATGGAAGATGAGATGTGTACAACGCCTAATGACTAATTAAAAAAATATAACTAACTAACTTTGTTGGCGCAGCGACCCAAAATGGATCTTGGCCTTCGAACAGATCTTACGTCACTTTGCCCTGTCCTGCGCCACCTCCTGCCAGTTACAGACTTGAAGGTTGTGCAAGTCATTTTCAATCATGTCTCTCCAACGGTACCTGGGGCGCCCCACAGGATATCGTCCAAATGGGCAACCCACATTCGCTCTCTTGACTGCGCGATCCTCCCTCATCCTCTCCACGTGGCCCAGCCAACGAAGTCGGTGAGCCTTAGTCACTCCAATTAAAAAAATATCTCAACCATATTTATTATAGGTAATTTAAACATTTAGAATTGTTATTTCTTCTCCAAACTTATTACACATGACCAAGTCGTTAACTTTATTTTACATTATTATATCTTACTTTGACTATCTGTATTTTCAACAAATTCTGTTATATTAAATTCAATTGATAATTGTTTTCGCTCATATATAATATATGCATGTTACAAAATGTGTTGTAAAATAATAAAGAATTACATTATTTCTAATAGCTGGTAATTAGGTTTAACTATGACGATTTTATTAATAGCTAATAACAACAATTTTAAAATATAAAAATTCAACTACTTTTTTATATCCCACATCTTAAGGGACTAAAAAAGGTAATGATTGTCAAAAACTTTAGGCACAAAGAACGATTAATGAATAAATAGGCTGTAACTTTTAGTTGGAAAAAAATACTTTAAATTGAATTTTTTTAAAATTCTATTGCAATATTCGTATCGAACAGTTTAACAAAAGTGCGTGCTAATGTTTTTTTTTCTATGTATATAGATAAAATATTTCATGTGCATCATTTTAATTTTTATAAATTTAGTAAACAAGGATATATAATTTTATTAAATAGTTTGATATATATTTTGCAAATAACGTTAGTGTGTCTATGAAAATATTATCCCGCCAAATCTCGGAAACTGAGCGAAATCCATTCACAACCGGCGTAGACGTTTACAAACATGGCGTCGCTAACGGAAAAAATAGATGGACGGATGTCCAAGCTGTTAGTTTACAAAATATAGACTAGGGTGGCTGCGGATACAGTTCAATAATAGATGTTGCCTAAAACTGTCTCTAACAATCAGTCAACACAACAACGATTTCTGCTTCCTCCTTTCCTTTAAGAAGAATAACATTTTTATAAATTATTCGCTTTGTTTATCACTTTCTTAATATTATCGATTGTAAACCGTATAAAATTTTAATTTTCGAAATACACTCATATTTTGGAAATTATATTTCGGATAAAATTATAATAACAGATTCTGCGAAGTACACGAAACAAAAATCTTTTGAGTGAAATTATTGTATTTAGATTCATATTAGAGATAATGATGATGCATTCATAAAAACGAACTTTTCACTGGTAAAGTACAGTAAAACGAATTAAATTATATGTAAGACTTGTTTATCCTTTTCTCCTTGGATGGCAATTAGCTATAACTATTATGCTAGTGTTAAGTAAATTAATATCAAGTTTCTTGAATGCTACACTCACCTTGTCACGATACGTCTTCATAAAATGATGGCCGGTCTTGCAAAATTTGCATGGACTTTGGCAGTCAAATTTAAAACACACGATGTTTCATTTAACTTTACTTTGACTGAGTTAATTAAACTATATTGAGTAAGAAGCTACCAGAAAGAAGCAATATAACTGATAATAACATAAGACTATTAAAATGAAATAAAAAATCAACGTCGGTGATGTAACTTGGCGGGAAAAGTCGGTAAGACATTTTTTTCGTTTCTTTTTCGTATGTCATAAAATGTCCTATTGGAGTAACTGATCCGATGTCATGCATGTTTAGTGCGAAGTGCGAAGTACATGTATAAATAATTGCACGATATTCCGTAATTTTTTTATTTAAGATTGCGGTAATAGACATTGGTCGGCAGGAATGTCTTATAAAAGCGTTCGCCAACAAGTAAGAAAAAAGTTAAGATTCGATTTCGCGCCAACCTTCCGCTATGTTGATCGCGTGATGAAAATGATGTGTTTATTGGTCATTCGGCTTTCTTTCACTTTCGATTTGGAATAAATTGATGGATCCAAAACTTCCTTGGTGATTTACTTCTTAGATGAATAAATAATACGATATACATATTAAATATTTATATAATGTAACTATATGTTTTTGTTGTTATCAATTATATTTAACTAATATCTATAATGAGTATACTTGTAAACATATATTTCGACGATATTAAATTATTTTTATCTAATCATTTTATTGCTTTAAACAAATTATATTATAATATTTTGTACGATATTATGTATGGATATACTTAGTTTTTGATGGGCAGTGTCAACCCGGAGCGTTGTTGTGTTCGGATCGATCACACACACCACACATCACATCTATCGTATTTGGCTACAATATTTGTATGCGGCGATATCGGTTCTTCTTGCCTGTGTCAATATTGTTAGAGCGTTCAATGACCTCTCAGTTGCATCGTGTACAGGAGTATAACCTATTATAATTATTCTTCACTCATATATTAGAAAATGTTATCTAAAGTAATAAATAAATAAAAATGTTATCTAAAGTAGTAAATAAAAGTATATAATTTTATGAATAACAAAGCAAGAAACATTAGGAATTAAATTACTTATATACTTTGGATAAATGCCAGGAGGCATTCTCTACTATTATTTTAGAATTAGTGGAAAATATACTTTGTTTATACATTATTTTGTGTTGTAAAGATTCTAGGCCCAAGGTCCTTTACAACTTCACTGATTAGGGCCGAAGGTTGCTTGCAGTCTTGAAATTCCGCTGAAAAACTAGAAGATGCATCATAATTGCAGAGTATCTGCTAATTAGCGATCCAATAGGCCTATCAGATGAGGTCGACAGTTCGTCTTAGGCTACTTGTCGAATAGGACGGATGGGTTGGTTAGTTAACAATGTTCTTTTGTACGAGGATAGACCTTGAACAGGTGTTTTCTTTTTCTATGGAGGAAACGGTGTATATCTGTAGTATGTATGGTTCTTCTCTTTAGTACTTTAACTACTATTTCTACTACGTTGACTATACAACTCAAAGTGTGTCTTGGTCTCTGAAAGAACTCCCAACTGGTCACGGTGCTGGGCTGCCTCTCGCCAATCGCTTACCGGAAGCGCACCCAGTCAGCGATCAGTGCGTCGCTCTTTCGTTACCTCAGGTGACAAACCGGATGTCGACTGAACCGTATTGCGGCTTTTTTGGCCGGACGCTCCTCTTCCATCCTCTCCAGGTTATCGAGCCAACGGAGACTACGCCTTTGTCTCTCCGATTATGTTGGCATCGGTCACAAGCTTCTCGATTTCGACATCATGAAGGACTCTTCAGCTTCCATCTCCGTTTTGGCTCGAGGACTTTTCGCATGATTTTCTTTCGGCGATACAGTACTGTAACGTGCCTGCCGTACTGCTAATGGCGACACCCGAGATCATTAGGGGACTTCTTCAAACAAAATTCTTCAAAATAATACTAATTTATTCTTCTATTCATTGAACATTTATATATTAATTATTACTTTAATCACACTTTATCAATTTACATTCTATATATCAATATATAATATTTTAATTTTTATGCAGGAAGGGGTGACATGTCTATCCAAAATACGTCAGTCGAATGCCTTTTGTTTTATTAGGTCCGGGGCAAAAGTATTTTCGTATTTTGAATGTATTATTAGTAATGATACCTCCTCTTTGGCTGTACTGAATGTAACTGGCTGGTTTTAATACCATTAAATGTGACATTCTGAAGATGCAATAAATAAAAAAAAAACTAGTTGTCGCCATTTTTCAATTGTTTTTCAAGCAAGCAAAATGAACGTATGTGACGAAGAAATTTGGTACATTTTAAAGTTTTATTACAAAAAAGGTAAAAATGCGACGAACGCCGCGAATAAAATTTGTGCGGTTTACGGACCTAATGCCTAATATCAATAAGGGTAGCACAAATGTGGTTCAAGCGTTTCAAGTCTGGAAATTTTAGTGTGAAAGATGAGGTTCGCTCTGGACACACGCTCTATCACAGATAAAATCAGTGCCATCTTTGAGAAAGTGGAGCAAGATCGACATATTAGTAACTACGACATTGCTGAAGAACTGGATGTTGATGTTGAAAGTCTGGATACAAGAAAAAACTTGACATTTGGGTACCACATGATCTCACTGAGAGAAACCATACAACGCCAGACCGCACTCATCTATAGCCACGCAGAAAAAATTGAGAGAGCTTGGCTGGAATGTGTTGATGCATCCTCCGTATAGCCCTGACCTTGCTCATTGCAGAACTCTTTACTAAGCATAAAGCTAACCTCAAAAGAACACTGAACACTACCTGTCAGATTTTTTAAATCAAAAATCTCAACATTTCTTCAAGAATGGGATCATAGCACTACCCACAAGATGGCAACAAGTCATCGATCAAAACGGCACATACATATTAAAAATAAATAAAAAATTATACCTAAAAAATATTTTCCTTTGTATGAACATTACGAAAATACGTTTGTCCCGACCTATAATAACAATTTATTTATTTTTAATTTTAAATTTGAGTATTGCGAATGTGTGTTGGTGGTAGTGTGTGTTTGGTGTTGTTTATAGTGGTTGGTGGGTAGAGAGTTGCTGACGGCCGTTTATCGGTAAGTTTTTGGTTTAAGTTCCAAATAAATCTATTTCATCCAGCAGGAAAACACACATTATTAATTTTCTGTTATTGTTTGCTTGTCACGGATCTTAGCTAAGTAAAACTTTTGACTGTCTACATAGTGATGGATTTCCGCTAGGTAACGCCTGACTCCATTAATCATATTACGAATGTCAAAAAAGTGTAATATATAATAATATACAAGGTTTTAATGCATTAGTGATACATTTATTAATGTATCACTACAGTACTTTAAACTAAGTAATAAATATACTATTTATATATTGTTTGTATAAAAATTAATTTGAGATGACTGATCGCGAAATTATTGTTCCGCCATAGAACACTTGTGCACACACAGCGTGCTATGTTGGATACTGTTTGGCGCGAGTTTACTTCTTTGTGTTATAGCCGCGTCATTAACCTGTGAACGAACTAGGCGAAATGCAGACAGCATTGTTTCTTAGGGTGTCCAAGGTGTGATATTTTTTAAGACAGGTCCAAATTAGTTTTTAACAACTTTCCCAAACATGGCTTGTAAGAGTAATGACATTTAGTCACTAAAACTACCAATCTTTTTTTTAACAGCCCATATATGTCCCACTGCTGAGCACGGGCCTCTCCATTTCTTGAGGAACGGACGTTAACCCACCACGTTTGTTCAATGCGGTTTGGCGGGGTTACCAGACTCAAAATAAATATCTGTAGGCCGTATATATATTTATTCCTTATTATTTTATTATTAATGGTTGTGGGATCGAACCCGCAACCATTGACTCTACCAGCGTAGGGCCCTTGGTCGTCTGAGTCAATTATAATATACTTTATAGTTCATTGATGAGATTGAGATTAATCCACCAAGTTCTAGACACATGGAGGTTCTTGTTGTTTGCAGATCAAACGATTCTTCCTTGACGCAGGCGGCTTGTTACAAAGCAATAATCATCTGTATTGTTTAGATATCCTTCACTTAAGGCAATGTTCGCGTTAGATAACAGTTAGAAACGTAAAGTGTGACTTGTTGTATGTTATATATCAACCGCAAATATATATATTTCTTGTAGTTGAATATAATTTTTACGTTTTTTAAACGTGATCGGGAGGCAAACAAGCAAGTTTGTCGCCTGATAGAAAGCAATCAACGCCGCCTATATAAATCTGTAACACCCTAGGCATTGTCAATGCGTTGCCGGCCTTTGAAATAAGAATAAGGCTGTTTTTTAAAGGTTCGAAAATGTCGTATCGGTTCGAAAATACCACTTAAGGTAGCTGGTTTCACACGGTTTTGTGGCTCTGGTGGTATGTTTTCATTTTGGGATTTACTATTTTTTTGCTTTTTTGTGTCAATAAATATTACTACAGTTTTACATATCAGCATAAGTACAAAATGATTATTTCCATTTAATTATAGCTGATTAAATTTATGTTTATATTGTAAATTTCGTCTCTACTAATACTATATGTAACAGTGCTATTTATAGTGTTTATATATATTGCTATTTATACAGTTATTCATTTCTTTCTTCGCTCACTCGCCACCACCTTCATGAATCAGACATACACGAACGAGCAAGCGTGTCACCTGATCATAAGCTGGTATACCGCTACACAAAGACATCCAATATGGGAGAGAAAGAACGAAATAAAGGAAGGAGAAAGTAATTGGGCCTATCGTTAATTTCACCCTATTTTTCAGAGTTGATGAGTTTCAGGTTAGGATAAAATGAGGATGATACGACGAGTTTAACTTCAGGATTATAATGAATCTTTTTCAGGGTGAAGTAAGTGAAGTGGAAACAAGTTTTGCCATTAGATCTCTGAATTCATTGTACGAAACAACGGTAACGTACGAAAATTTGGCGAAGAAGGCCTATGTATGTATGCTTCTATCGCCATTAAATAAAAGTTTCTTTTTAAATTAATTTACATATTTTACTCTGTAAAATAGACAATTTCTATATTCACTACAAATATTTAAACTGTTAAATTAATGAAAACATTTGAAATATAAGAAATAATAAGAATATTTTAGGTCACCGTAGCCCTCGTGATATTAAAAAGGTCGATTGCCTTTAAACAAAATATAAATTACAAAACGCATTTTGAAATAAAGTTTAACCAGTTGGTCATGGTTACATTAAAAAAATCGAGGAGATCTATTGAAGATGTGGTATACATGAGGAGAATAATGAGTGTGGAGGAAGCAAGGAAAGTATGTTGAGATCGTAGCAGGAGTCGATCTATGGTCTCCTACATCTGTGGCCTACCCCTACGGGAGACAGGCGTGACGATTTGTACGGCGATTCTTTAAACTGCAAATCTGACACATTTGTGAAAATGACACAATTACTTTATTTGCTGTTCACATTTGTTGGAAAATTGACAATTGAATGAATGATGCAGAAATACGTGTGCTTCATCTCGGTCCTCGTAGTCTTGCTAACGCCCCTCGGTTAAACAGAGCGACGATCTTCACAGAGCAACCGGATACGTGTGGCCGAGGATCGGACCAGGTGGACCATGGGTTGGTTTTATGTCCAGCAGTAGACTACTGTAGGTAGATATTTATGTTTTTAACATAACTAGAATATTTGTTAAGAACACTCCACCTAAGCTTAGTGCTGATGTTAGGAGAATATGTTACATGCCAATAGCTTAATGTTAGGTGGAATATTGCTCTTCAGTTTGATAACTTAAAATTAAGTTTTGTCCATTTATCATAACTTTGTGGAAGCAGGCATTTTCAGCGGTATATCCTAGCCAATAAGACATTGGAATTTTAAAAAAACAAGCCTAAATATTTTTCAAACGACGACAACACTGGTGAAATGAACACTGGTGAATATGATAATGTTGTAAATGTCTATAAGCGGGCGTTGATTGCTGTTCGTTACATGATGTACTTGCTCGTTTGCTATATCCTATAAAAAAACTCCCAGAGCTATGTCAATGACAAAAATATATGTATGTATTTATTTAATCAAAAAAAAAATATAATCAAAACTGTAATGAGGTAAATGTTAGTTATAAATATAATGTAAATTTCTTACTTCAGATGTAAAAAGAGGTATTGTTTGAGGTAATTACGTAACTATTTTATAAGATTTAAAATTATCTAAAAAAATGAAAAGTTTCATCCTCACCATCTGGATGAGTGGCGATCTACTACGGTGCGCTTCTCTGGAAACTTCTTTCCACGCACCACCACTTTGTGGAACCAGCTACCTTCGGCGATCTTTCCGCACCATTACGACATTGGCACCTTTAAAAAACAAGCCTACACATACCTAAAAGGCCGGCAACGCTTCCGTGACTCCTGCGGTGTCGCGGTTGTCTATGGGCGGCGTTCATTGCTTTCCATCTAGCGACACGCTTGCTCGTTTGCCCTCCTTACCCATAAAAAAAATAAAAAAATCTGTTAGAAGGCATCAAAAGTAAGAAGTGAGATAAAATGTTTTATTGGAGTTAGGAATTTTGATAATTTGACTAAGAAAGAAATATATGTTATAAAACTCTAGATGAATATATAAAAACGAGATATTTCATATTTGTTTTTCCCCGAAGGATGCTTATCAGTAGATAATGATAGGCGTTTTATATGTATTGAGTTGCAAGCTTCTCTGATTAACCAATTAGGATGCCGCATCTGATCTGATGCCGTTCATGACGCACGTACAGCCGGGCAACGAATATAATGTTAGAGATTTCTTTGAAAGCATATAAATTAATAAAGGTCTTATTCACGTTGATAAGTTAGGTTTGCAAGCGAAATTCGATCTTATGCATTTATTATGTGAAACCGAAAATTAACTTTGTTGTTATCAATGGCTTACTGTGCCTATCGTTTCATATTATCTTTAATCTTGTTATTGTCTTCATGGACTTCATCTATAATTGTTGCTACAATCTACAATTGTATTTTATTTAATAGTTTAGCGCCGATTTTTCCCTAGCTGATTCGGCTATGGATATATTTCAAAATCACAGATATTGTAATACAAAATTGTACAATATTTCGTATATTATTCTTATAAATAAGTTTTTAGGGAAACTCAGATAAGTTACAATATATACTATATTATAGTATTATTATAGTATAATATGATTATATATTGTAGTATAGTATTATATATATATATATATATATATATATATATATATATATATATATATATATATATATATATATATATATATATATATATATATTACCTACTATAATAATACTAGTATGTAACTGATCATGATAGGAAAAATCGCGGGCCAAAGACAATTTGGTTGAAGAAGAAAGTCTTGCCTACGTAATATCAGGGAGTGGACTGGGATAGCGAGTACTCCAGAACTGCTGCACCTCGCGAAGGAGGAGGAAAGTTGTGCTGAATTGGCTGTCAACGTTCACAAGTTGGAGAGGCACTCTTAGAAGAAGAATAATCTTACTATAATTATAAATGCAAAAGTTTGTGAGTATGGATGTACGTTTGTTACTTTTTCACGAAAAAACTACTAGACGGATTTGGATGAAGCTTTACAGTAGTATAGGTTATACATCGGAATAACATACAGGCTACAATTTGTAATGGTTTTATGTTATTTTGATCGTAATACAACGATACATGTCAATTAAGTCGGAAAAAAATCTGGCCTCGGAGAGCTATCTTGGCGTACGCTGCCTCAACCATTGGAGTTATACAAAGATGATGCACCGTAGGATTGTTTGTCTGGAAAAGTTCTAAATTAAAGCCGCGACAGCATATATCTACCTTTTATGTGGAAGCCACTAAGACCAAAATTGTGAACCATAAATTAAGTAAAAAAATATGTTTATTTAAAATGATCTGTCACAAAACTTAATATGTCAGACCAAATTCCACGCGAGCGAAGCCGCGGGCAAAAGCTACTAGTATAAATATGTTTAAGTAGTAATAAATTCAATAATTTACACTCTTTTAATATATACAAACAGATACATAAATGTATCACTGATTAATTAATTCCTTTTAGTAAACGAGATGATGACTTTTTTTAAAGCGAATTTTATTTTCGGTTTGAGATATTCGATAAGCTATCACTAAGATAAAGAAAAATTTAGAACACTAATTTCATACTCGACTGACAAAATACTTTTCTTGTAGATTACAAATTTCATGTATTCACGGATAATTGCAAAACCGTCACACCTAAAAGATATTGGAATGTGTTTGATAGTTGAACACTGTTTTCCTTTTGCGTGACAGACGCTTGGCTGATTACTATAGGCACTCAAATTCATGGCGGGGAAGTACCACGTCCTCACAAAATATTGATGTTAATATATTTATGGTGTTAAGTATTACAATGTTATCGCGTTTTGTATGTGTGCGTTGGGATCCGGAGACGGATCGACGGATATGAGTTTATATGTTTTAAGGTTTGCTGTTGAAATTGAAAAAAAAAATAAAAAATGCAATTTGTTATGTATTGGAAATTCGATCAATGTTGGCATCCTTACTACAAATTCTAAAATGAATGACTAACTCTTTATCTTGAAATGTCGCCGTAGTTGAACGGTATTACAGCCTTACGTTGTTAGTTCGGCTATGGCGACCTGTCCTGCGCAATCGTAAAAGTTTAGGTAAAGGAAGAAACTGCTCTGGGCTGAATCCTCCTTTTTCCTAGAACTTATTTTATTTTTTCTACGACTGGATGCAGTAGAGTCTTTGTGACATAAAATATACACATATCGAGATACTCCAAATATAATTTTTATCTGAAATAAATTTAAGTTTCGATTCGGATTTAAACTAAGAACCAACCAAACACCAGATTATTCTAATGCACTGTTATATCACTTGCCTTCTTAAATTACCAATTATTCTTCTATAAAGTATGATTCAAATGACCAGCGTCTAAAATAAAAGTTAGTAAACAGTATACATATATAAATATATTTTTCTCGTCCCTTATCTCGGTATCCGATTAAAAAAAAACCGCTTGTTTTCCCGGACCGCATCTGTCGATAACAAATTGTTCACGTGGGAGCTATCGGTCAGTGTCAATTCTATATTTAATCTGTGGTAGAAATATCAAGGGCGGGAATAAAATCACTGCGGTGAATTACATAATATTCTGACTAATTTAGAGGTATTGTGTTGTGTCATTGGAAAGTCTCTACGACTCAATAATAGTAATAAATCATTTATTATGATACAACAAGTTACAAAACATTTAATTTATAACATGGAAATAATTTGTGCCGGGCTAGTGCATTAATTATGATAAGTCTATATCTCATAGTCATTGTCTTTCCACCTCTTATTTCTGTTAGCACGTAGTTATACAATTCCTCGTCGAAAAAGTTTTGTTTTTAGTCCGTAGAGTTTCAGCGCGCGAGCCCTGAAACAGATAAGCTATAAATGCAAAGATATATTATCATCATAAAGTTAACATTCATTTTTAACCACAACAGCTCAGTCTTCGACTGCATTCATTCTGTTGCTGCCAACCGCCCTGCAGACGCAGTTTCTCTTCAAGCACTAATGTAATCCAACATTATTAAGTATGGTTTTGTCTACTCGATTATTTAGTTTATTGGTATGAATCAATATATATATATATATATATATATATATATATATATATATATATATATATATATATATATATATATATGTTTTTTACATACATAAATACATATCGTCACGCCTGTTTCCTGTAGAGGTAGGCAGTCTCTGATACGATTTCGGCATACGTTCCTTGCTTCATCCACACTCATCACTCTCTTCATGTAAGCTCTCCGTTTAAGGGTACTCTTTACCTGGTCTTTCCTAAATATTTAGGCAATTTGGTTAAGGTATGTTTTCCTTGGTCTTCCCCTATAGACTCTTCTATCCACATCCACTTAAATAAATAGAGAAAAATCATATATGTTTTTTCTCTGTTTATTTAAGTTCTTTTGTGCAAGAAGCACAAAGAAAGCACAACAGGTGAACTTAATGCCATGCGGCATTTTCTCCCAGTTAACCCGCGGATTTATGACATGATTCGAACATCTTAAAGCTGGTAGGCTATTGGCTTTAAAAGCTTTATCAAATACTGGGCCTGTAAAATATATTTGGGAATCTGTGCAAATCGTAGATTTCATTGGCTCATCGTGTGTGTCTGTGTCGATTTTAATGTCGTTGTGATGCTACTACCGCGGGCTTCTATATTTTGACTACGCATTAGAGCAAGTCGATTGATAAAATTGTAATATTCCACTGTATCCTACAGTCCGCACAATGGTTTACCTAAAGAATGACGAGAATTGACGTAATCCCTATATTTGACGAGCAAATTGGAGGTCGCAGATCGGTTAAATTACTTAGGTAGACGCTGTTGCCTATCTATATTTGTTCTTATAGTTGAACGTCTCATGATACCCGCGGTAAGAAATAGACCTATCCAATTATTATTTTTTTTTTTTTAATAGCCCATGTATGTCTCACTGCTGAGCACGGGCGACTCCATTTCTGAAGGAACAGACGTTAACTCACCACGCTTGTCCAATGCGGATTGGCGGGGTAACCAGACTCGGAATAAATATTTGTAGTTCATATATATATATATATATATATATATATATATATATATATATATATAGGGGATCGAACCCGCGACCATTGACTCCGCGGCCAGAGGGCCTCGCCACTGAGCCAATATTCAATTATATTATTTAAATAATATCCAATGATATAAAGGTTTAAATATCGTTTAATGAAAAAAAATAATTAAGATATTTCTAAAAGGCTATGTTGTGATAAGTAATGATTTAGATAAGAGTTTTTGAAATGTTTTAATTATAATCTCCATGCTGATTGCGAGGCGTTGTACTTTACCGCGTTGCTTCAAACATCATAATTATTATAATTTTCTAATTATTTACTGGAAGTGTCTTATTTAATGACGCTGCAATACTTAGAATTATTATTAACTTTGTTTATTTTATATGTAAGCTACAGCCTAAATGAATCCTCTCGACGAGTAGGTTTGACCATGAACTTTGATAAAACTAAAGTCATGGTCAATGATTATCTGGATCCACAACCGACCGTCGTCAGTGGTAAAACTCTCGAAGTTGTCCAGGAGTATATCTACCTCGGGCAAGTCTTGCAATTGGGTGGAGACAACTTCGAGAAAGAAGCCGATAGAAGGATTCAGTTAGGCTGGGCAGCATTTAGGAAACTCCGTCCGGTCTTCTCGTCGCCCATACCTCAGAGCCTGAAGACGAAAGTCTTCGACCAGTGTGTCCTACCCGTACTCTCCTACGGCGCCGAAACGTGGACGCTGACAGTCCGTCTGCTTCATAAGCTCAGAGTCGCTCAGAGAGCTATGGAGAGAGCTATGCTCGGAGTTTCTCTGGTAGATATGTTTCGGAATGAACAAATCCGCCAGAGAACTAAAGTCACCGACATAGCCTTTCGAATTAGCAAACTTAAGTGGCAATGGGCTGGTCACGTCTGTCGGAGATCCGACGATCGTTGGAGCAGACGAGTGCTGGAGTGGAGACCGCGTCTCGGTAAACGTAGTGTGGGACGCCCCCGGCTAGATGATGCGACGATCTGCGCAGGGCGACTGGCAGAAACTGGATGCGTGTAGCCGAAGATCGGGCTAGGTGGCGCTCCATGGGGGAGGCCTATGTCCAGCAGTGGTTTGCCGCAGGCTGCTGATGATGATGATTAAGCTATAGGCAAATAGGTAAGCAGGTCACCTGATTGTAAGCAACTACCGCCGGGCATGAAAATTGTTAGTGCTACAAACACTATAGATGTGTGACCTACTTTAGGGAAAGATTGTAAATAATGGTAGAAGAAACGAATAGAAAGGGTGAAGGAAATAAATTACGGGGAGGAGTTGTTTGTTCCGATCCCTGCACTATGAATGAAACACGGTAACACAGTAATATGCTTCCACTTGAAGCCGATATTCTATGAGGATGGGTCCCGGTATATAAACCTGTGGAGACTTCATGGAATTAGTAACTATTCCTTTTACGAAATATATAACATTTTAATTATAAGCATGTGTTTTTATCTGTGAACTTTAATTAATGACATTAATATACTAAATTAAATATTGAAAGATAGTAGATTTAATAACTTAAAACGATGATTTGGTTTCCCGTACGGCTATTGTGGTTTTTTTTGATATGTTGTGGTTTAAGAACATTTCAATATGACATCCTTTATGATTTATTAACGTTATTAATTAACGTAATTTGGGATTGTGTTTTATATTCGAACTTTACCCAAAAGCTATGCGTAATAATCACCCACACTGACGTAATATAGAAGATTGCTTTTTCCTTTTATTTAAGGACGAGCGATTGCGATCGTTATATATTGCAGGGAAGAGCAGATGAGATTTGCCTTACGATGCCTCGTCATTTCGTCGGCTAGCAGTCATTTGAATTTCACGCACAAAGAGGGCCACTATTCTTTTTTCTTCTTTTTTGTCTTTTTTAATTAATATGAACTAGTTAAGATACATAGCTAAGATCGATAGTTAAGATTCAAGTTTGGGTCCCAAGATAGAGCCATACCCTAGTTCATGGTCAACAGAACCATGTATATATGCATTTATTTTTACAACATTCGTATATACATATATGTTTGTGTTTCCCGAGTAATAAATAAAAAAATACTAGTACATTCGTGTACAAGACCTGCCACAAACTTTTCGTTCGTTTGATCCAGCAGTCCAGTTCTCCCGTGCGGTCTAATGCCATATACACTGTCCCTACATACGGTCTAATGCCATATACACGACAAGGCGCTATAGAGGACTTTCAATGTGTGTGCTATCATAGTCATATCATAGTTAGTAACAATTAAGGCACTACAGATGCGTGGCCTTCCTTAGGTTAAAGGTGTGAAAAGTGGGAGGAAAAGACGAAGGTAGGTAATGGGACCGTCCCATTACGTTACGGAAATTATGTAAGGGGAAACAAATTAGGCCTCCGTATCGCGGCATTCACCATACGATTAAGAATATATACTCTTTCACGATTATGTTTAGAATTTATTAATAAATTACCGTGCATGCCAGTTCGTTCTGTTGTATATCTGTGTTTGCCAACAAATGCGTTAAGTAGTGCCAAGGTCTGCCTGCACACAAATGAAATAATGTTAATTTTTTAACTCATCTCAGACCGTTTTGCGAAACTTAATAAAATTTCTTGAATGTCATATACAGGCGAACGTTGCGTTGCATCTTGACCTCTTTGTGTTTTAAAATGTATTACTTCATCTCCTATTTTATTTCTTAATACATAGCCTATAGTGTAATATACTTTTTAAAATAATAATAATAACGTTGTAAGTCGTAAAGGAATCTTATGTATATTTTAAATGGGAAGTTATTTTTAAATGTTTTAGTATAAAATTGGTAACAAAAACCATGTCTACATGTATTCGAATTCATTGAATCAGTTTAAAAATGCTAATTGTTCTGATATAAGCGAGTTATTTAATTACCATTTAAAATTGGATTTAGACTGGCGTATTTTTAAAGGAGTTCTTAGTACAATAGAACAAAAGATAATAATTATTGGCGTTAAGTACCTACCGATTTTGTCGAATTTTGATTTTAATTTTGTGGAATGACGTTGATGGTTCACGGTCTTTAGAATTTAGTCGGTGGGACTGGGGTGATTGGTGTGAAGTTTCCAGCATACAATAGAACTACCTCGTTTCTTCCCGTGGTTGCCTTGCGACTATAGAAGCAAATCCAATATATGGGTAACGGCGTTTACCTAAATTATAAAAAGTAAAATGTGACTGACTTTTGTTGTTGTATTGATAAAAATGATATCTATTCTACATTTTTAAGTTCAATTTTTTATTTTTTCTGTAATGTGTTTTATGTCACAATTAAGTCTTTTGGGAGGGAGAATGAGTCAGTCAGTTATAAACCGTACTTTGGGCATATCTTTCATCATAACCATTCTGTTGTAACTTCTACCTTACAAGAGATAAAACACGCCATTCTTCTTCTTCTTGTGATTGTGGTCATCACTTGTGGTGGAGGCGTGCTTCGTCGCCATTCTTCGAACACTGACGTGCTTCTCAACAAAACACGCCAAAAGTAACAATTACAGGCACTGGACACAAATCTAAGAAAACATCTATAGGCTTGATATTTAAAAATCTAAATAAGCTTCGAAAATATCTTTATTCGGTAAACTATTACATGTGGAATATTATTTATAGCCGAGCAGGCAAACCATAAAATATTAACTACATAATAATTTCCGCAGGCTATACAGATTTGTCATATATTATAAAATATATAAATTTAAATTAAATTAATTATATAAAAATGTAAAAATAAGTATAAAAATAATTAAAAAATATTCAAATTTCTATATGATTCATTAACCTTAATCCTTCGTGTCTTCTCCATTCTACGTGACATTGGCGAAATCATCCGTGCTATTTTGATACTATTGAAAGCCATTAATTCAAATAAATGAATGAATGATTCAATAACGAATAAAAAACAAGTTGACACTTCATACATACATACATACACACACACACACACACATATATATATATATATATATATATATATATATATATATATATGTATGTATATATATATATATACGACCAAGTGACGGATGCATACAATGATCCGATAAATGTATGCATGAGAAGAAAGCAAGCCATCACCAGAAGTGAAGACCACGACCACGTTCATTTCTGATAGTAAGTAGCTGATGATTTTAATTTTCGAATGGCCGCCGAAACGCACTGGACGGTGGACGCCGCGAAAGCCGGATGGCTGCGCGTACGCATCCCGCGCGGCGCGCATTCGTAATGTCCTGTCAAACTTTTCTCCCGAGGAATTTTCGATCAGTCATCTGCCACCGCAGGTCGGTGACGCAGGACTTTTTGTTGTGGTCATGATTCATATAAATCACTCGCATGCAACAAACTTTCGACGTTATTGTCACGTAGCTATCAAAACAACAAGATTTTGGCATTGAGAGTTTGTAATGTGAACTTTAGTCTCTTCTTAGGTACTGTGGCACGCCTGCCGTACTGCTTCACGGCGATACCCAGGATCTTTAGGGGGTTTCTTTCTTCAAATAAAATTCTTCAAAACGATATTGATTTATTCTTGCTCTTTATTATACATTTATATATTAATTATATCACACTTTATCAATTTATATTGGGTGACATGTCTATCCAAAAAATTGTCTGTCGAACTAATGAATTTTGTTTTATAACAATTTCTTTTTCATTTTAAATTTGAATATTACAAATGTCAAAAAAATGTAATATAATATAAAAGGTTTTAATGCATTAGTAATACATTTATGAATGTATCACTACAGTACTTAGCGCAGTTCGTACTTTACAAGAATTTGAAGTCTTTATTGTAAATAAGCTACTCATAATAATAAAAAATTTTGACGCCTATCTGTCCAAGTTAGGTTTAGGTAAGTGGTTTAAATTGGAAATTCGAAAACTACCCATATTGTGTACGGCTAGGATCGTGAGAAGGATCCTTTCCTTGGATGCCTAAATCCTTCGTTGGCTTGGTTTATCCCACTATAAGGTTATTAACCCTTATTACCCTGTAACCTTAATAATAATATTATCTTTATAGTGTTTTTTATATTAATAATATTCTTATTAAGAGAAATTTTTCCTTTATACACACAATAAAGGAAAATTGTCTAATAATAACTAGTAGACGTCCAATGGTCGAAAATCGACCTTAATTAAATAATTTTATTTTATCTTTCTTCACTCCTCTGTGTGCACAATTTCCTTAAAAAGAGGTATAAAGTTTTTTCTTTACGTATTAATATATATACAAAAAGTGTCCCTAAAAAGTGTCCCAGCCATTCACACAATTCCCCACAAAGAATACGTTTATTCCTAGTATTTTTCCCGAAATATATATACACTGCCACTCTATGGAACAGTCACCTTCATCGGTATTTCCAACTGAAACCATATTGGAACCTGCAAAATATAAGTCAACAAACACAAGCGGTTTTACCGAAACTCCCTACATACACGACCACTCCATGGAATTAGTTACCTTTAGTGGTATTTTCGTACCAATACTGCATTGGAACTTTTAAAAAATAAGTCTATACATTTTTCAAAGGTTCTTTAAAAAAAAGGCACAGACAGACATACTCTTCTGCCAAAACCGCCCATAGACATTTGCAACACCAGAGGGGTGTTGCTAAGTCTACGGGCAGTTTCAATGCTTTCTATTAGACGACACCACGTTTGCCTTCCTACCCAATACAAAAAAAGAAAAAATGACGAATTTTATATGGGTGGAAACTTTGTAATTAACTAAAGTATTTTCAAGGATGAATTTTTTTTACTTCTACATAAAAAACTTATACGATGGGTTAAACCGAGTGGGGTGATAATAGTATGAGTCACATTCGCGTAAGTCAGGATACAATTATGCACATAAATAAATTTCTCTGGTAATCAAGTAATATTTTTTAAATCCTTGTTTTGTAGTAGGTTCGTCGTTAAAATGTATGGTTTTCAAAATGTGTAACTTTTTTTAACTTAATCGAAGCCTTCACTTTCCAGCCGTCGCTTAATATTGTAACCGAACTAGGCTTCCAATATATTTTATTTGAACTGGATGGTGGAACGAGAGTCAGGTGGTCATAAAATAAAAGTGGTATCGTTGATTTTGCGTTGACTTTTTATTTAATGTTTTATGACTTAATTGGTATTTATAATTAAGAGCGCATTAATGATCGTTACCGTGTCAATTGGGTGCAGTGCTGCATCGCGATAACGATCGCCCGGTGTTGCGCAAGCGCAGATGATTAGCATTCCTCTCGGTGACAGGTCTCTCGACCATTACTTAAGTGATGCGCTTTCTCCCAGCCGCGTCCGGTTGTTATCTGCAATCAATTATCTTATTGCATATCTTCATTATTTTAAACGTAATATAAGGGTCTATGACAACCGCATTACCCTTGGTTAGAGTGCTTAGCTCCTGGTCAAAATAAAAGTTAGTTTCATCATAATCATTATCAAGCGTCAGATTGGGTATTGCTGGTTTCTCCCAAGCTGGGAGGAACTGCCTAAACTGCCAGAAGTGAGTTGTCGGATTGAAAAGTGCGGAGTTCTTCGAGCTCAATTTGACATTAGCTAGTGACATTTGTTTACTAGCGATAGAAAAAAAAAGGTAAAAGCCAACGCTAATCAACGAGTTCTTGGAAGAAATTTATTTATTAGCCGTTGTATTTCTTAGATAATGCATACTAAGTCTTCTTTGATTATATTATATATAAAAAATGATTTTATTTTGTAAGGTGAATGATTAAGTTTTATTTTTAAAGGATATTTTGTTTGATCATCATTTTTACTCTCTTTTTTATAAGACAGTAAAGGTAAAGGGGCAAGCTTGTCACTTAGTGGAAATCCGTGAATGCCGCCCATAGACAACTGCAACACCATAGACATTGCAGAAGCGTTACCGGTTTTTATGAAATGTGTAGACTTAGTTTTTTTTAAGATTTCAACGGTTCATTTTCGCTTTTATGTAGCTTTTAAAACAAAAGTACACCCGTTTACAATAGAGCGATCATTACATCTTTTCCGTCTTGTTATTATTATTTTCATCGTCCTAATCATCGTCAATACAGTCAAGCCAGTTTACTGCTGGACATTGTTCTCCATCAAAATTAAACGGCGTTGCAGTTATACTCTCCCTTGGCGGTCGGATTGAAGGTCACATTTAGGTTTTATTCTCAGGTAGATCTTGCTGCCTGTATTATAGTATTTGCCACATAGTCACCTTATATGACATCCACGTAAAGAAAATTGGTGGTTGAACCACACATCTATATTTTATATCTTTAAAATAAACTGTAGAAGTAAGTACAATATAAATAAAGGAAAACATTATAAGTTCAATAGCTTATTGTATCACGCTAAGAATGACAAAGATCGGTACGAATTGCATATTCATTTTAAGTTGATGTGTTCAAATAACCTTTGGCATCACGTCCGCTCTAAACGTTTGTACTGTATAGAGTAAATTGTATTTATTATTGCACAGGATTCATAGATGTATTACTTAATGCCTACACGTTACGGGTCTCTGAATTTTCTTGAACTTGAAACAAACGAAAAATTGCAACATTTGATGGTAAGTTATTGATACCTAAAAAGCTGCAACAACACGAAAACTGCAGCTGCGTTGCCTAAGGATTAAGATGTAAATAATAGATGTGAGAGAAATTGGGTTTGTAGATCTTAAGACTAGCTAAATGACCAAGAGGTGCTCAGAAATCATATACTTATTTTTAGCCAATTATTTGTTACACACGCAAGTCTTTTGGAAAAAATGCTATATATGTAGGTAAATGCGCTTGGTGACGGTAGATCAGTCCAAATTAAAAGCCGCTGGTTAACCTACCTTTCTTTTAATTGTGGCACCGAATGTTTCCAGTATTACATATACAGTGTAGACACTTCATTGGCGACGAAGATAGGATTGCCTCAAAGCAGACACTTCCAGAGTTAATCTCCCTTTATCATTTAACAGTCATGTTCGAATATAAATGATTTAGTTTATTGCCCAATTTCGTGTCTACATTAATCTATAATCTTCGTAGCTGGTATCTGTTTACACGTCTTCAGTTTTCCAATTGACATTGACCTTTGAAGCTTGGATCCTCATTAACATATCTAACGAGAAATTGATTACAAAGGTAGATAAAAAAAAACAGATAAAATAAACGTTTAAAAATATAAAAATAAATAGAAATATTCCATATATATTGTTAGTTTAGAGTTGCGCATAGGGCTATGGAGAGAGCTGTGCTTGGAGTTTTTCTGGTGGATACGATTTGAAACGACGAATTCAGGAAGAGTACAAAGTTCGCCGATATAACTTTGAGTTAGCAAACCGAAATGGCAGTGGGCTTACCACGATTGTCGGATAACAAAAACTGTTGGAGTGACAAGTACGGTAGTGGAGCGACGTTCTGCGCAGGGTGATTGGCGGAAACTGGATGCGTGAAATCGAAGATCATGCTAGGTGATGATGAATATTTTGCTTTTATTTTTTATTTTTACTCATATTTTTCATATTCAACATGTTAATTTTAAAGTTGACTATAAACCATTTTGGACTAAATCGTCTTTCTGTACGATTACATTTTTTTCTTATATCATACATAGACAAGTTGGTGGAAAAAGAAAATCTTGGTTACGTAATATCAGGGAGTGGACCGTGATAGCAAGTGCTCCAGAACTGCTGCACCTCGCGAATAAGGGGGAAGGTAGTACTGAATTGGCTGCCAACCTTCGCAAGTCGGAGATGTACTCTTAGAAGAAGAATCATACATAGGAACAAAACTTTATGTATAATATAAAATATAACAAACATAAAACATATTTTTATGTAGCTGATTGGCCAGAATTGATGATTAGATATGATAAAAGTTTCAATAACTCAATTAGCAAAATATGTTTTAGTTTAACTTGATTCCATGGAATGATAATTGTTACACTATTGAGTAATTCACTATTTTAATGGATTAATTTAAAAAAGTGAGTTATCGTGTCCGCGGTAACGAGCTGTGAGGCAGTTTCCGAGAAAAACATTATGATTATGCGTTCTCATTGTGCTACATCTTAGAAACGGTGATCTACTTCAGGTTATGAGCTGCGATGCGGGATAATTTTAAGTTCCCACGATTGATAGCTGCGGTGGATGGCAAAACATCTTTGGTCCTTTGAAATTAGCAGTAATATCTCATTTGGTAAGAATCGGGTTAACGATCTAATGTCATGAGTTCGTATATTCCACAGAACTATTAATGTAAACCATCTCTTAGCACAAGAACTATCAACTTAATTCAAATTCACATTGTTTATTTTTAGACTTATTTATTTTTTATGAAATTACATTTTATTTGTTAAACGACAGTCTGCTAACAATCAAATCTTTACCACCATTTCCCAACGAGGTTTGACTGAACGGAGAAGAAACGGCGAACGAAACTAAGCAGGTATCCTCTTTTTGTATGTTTTTTCATCAAGCACACACTACAACTTTCCCACAATGTACACGACAAGTGTTTCCCCTCAACACGAGGCATCATCAAGTATAATAGACTCTGAGGAACACTACCATTAGAGTTAGTTCCGTAGTCTACTATATATGTGTTTGATGTTCTTGATATTGGTGATAGTGGTTGAGTAGTGGAGAGTTGATGACGGCCGTTTTTCGGTAAGGTTTAGATTAAGTCCTCCCTTAATCCACTTCTTCCAGTAAAAAACAAGCAATATTATTATTCTGCTCTTGTTTGCTTATCGCGAATCTTAACCGAGTAAAAATTCTGACTGTCCACATAATAATCGATTACCGCAAAGTAACGCCTGACGCTATTAATAATGAATAATATAATAATATACGTCATATGCAAGAATAAATCAACATATTCGGAAGAGAGTTTTATTTGAAGAATCTTCCTTAGATCCCGGTTAGTTAGTTAGGTACGGGTGACGCTACAGTATTTATCGCCATATACGCCTTCACCCTGCAAAGCGTTTCGGATGATTAAGTAAAAATTTTCGAAAAAATATATTTATCATACATATTTGTAGCAAGTTGTACATACTCATAAAACACGTGATAATCGTACTAGAATTGACTTACAGATCTGTAAAAATCTTCCCACGGTTGCATTTACGGGAATACGAGAGATGATCTCACTTCGAGTTACTAATGTTGTCTATTGTTACATTTGTAATGAATGTTATGCCACTAATACTCGTCTAGTTATAATGGGATTATATGACTCTAGTCGCATAAAAATATTTTTGTAATAGCCCATATATATCCCACTGCTGAGCACGAGCCTCTCCATTTCTGGAAGAACGGACGTTAACCCACCACGCTTGTCCAATGCGGATTGGCGGGGTTACCAGACTGAATAAAAATATTTGTAATCCATACATATTTATTCCGATGCGGGGATCGAACCCGCGACCATTGACTCCGCGGGCGGAGGGCCCCGCCACTGAGCCAATTGGTCGACAAAACATAATTTAATAATAAAAACATAATTTAATAAAAATCCTAAAAACACAATATTTTTCTTTTTTTTAAGGAATTGTATTTTTATTTAGTAATCAAACCACTATCGTCATTTGTGATCATTATCATATATACTACTGTCATGTCACATGATGGCATTAGGCCAATTAAAGTGCATTACGTCACTTGTTCGCAAATCACGTGACCTATATGGGTGTTTTGGAGCAACATTAAATACAGGAATATTAATTTTTTTTTTCACAACGTACATATGTCCCAATGCTGAGCACGGACCTCCCCATTTCTGGAGGAACGGAAATTAACCCACCACACTTGTCCATTGCGGATTGGCGGGATAAACATACGTAGAATAAATATCTGTAGGCTTATATATTATATATCTGTAGATACATGTATTTATCATGATGCGGGGATCAAAACCGCGACTATTGGGTCCGTAGGCGGGAGTCCTACCACTGAGCCAATTAAAGTATTAGTTGTATTATAAAATATTTTTAGATACATATATCGGATACTTTTTAACGCTTTTCCTAAAATAGTCGACATCCTTATTATAGATCTATGTGGTAATGAAGATAAATTGTTTAGAACCAACATTATATATCTATACTCGTATGTGTGCGTGAACACAATAAAAAGTTATCTATTTAAACAAATGAAGACCCAAATGGTGCAGTAGTTAAGTATACGGTTTATGAGCCGATGGCCGTGGGAATCAATATTTCCACAAATGTACAAAGCAATCTTTTTATTTTTGACGGTTTGCAAGAGTTGATGTTTTTGGTTTACTTGTCGGATAACCTCCTCATTGGCCATTTTTATGAGTTCAGCTGAAATCGAACATGCGTCTATATGTTCAAATATTGAATTCCTCTACGTTTTAAGAGTAATTTTTTATTAAGGGCGTGGAAACCGCATGTACATTGCTAGTTAATAATAAATAAAGTATAGTATGATTACAAAGCCGATTAGAATATCGAACTTTACCTCTGCCTTCCTCCTCCCACCCCCCGCGCCCCCATATTATCGCGTTTTATCGTGTGACGTCTGACATCTGACGTATATGAGTATATTACGTAATAACTCTATCAGTTTTATTATTTCGTATGGAAGCTATAGGAAAACGTTTAAGAAGATCACCTGATGATAAGCATCCTGCGCCGCCTATGAATATGTGCAGGCGTAAGAGCATTGCAGACGCGTTGTCTAAGTTGGGGTAGGGATGTGTGTAACAAGAGAAGAAGACGGAAGTAGTTGAAGGAGATTCCCCTTTGGAATTAGTCCTTCTTTTGTATATTTTTATACCTATTCCTCTATATAAAACTACGATATTCTTTCTGATGTGTAGTTAAAAAAAATAAATGAAGAGTTAAAAGTTTTTGAATCACAAAAAACCTTTTTATTCAATAAATCTATATACTCGTATATGTATAAAAAACTATGGAATGTGCCAACTTCGGTCAATAAAAAGACAGTACAACAATATTCATTAGGCAAAGGTCACACCGAGATCGGAGCGTTATGAAGCTAAGTTCATTTAGTTTCGCTTACATTGTTACAGCGTCTTTTTTATATTTCAGTTCATATTATGAACTACAGAGCTAAACTACGCCCGCTATGAAAACTATGTATGTATGTACGTGCCTTGCCGAACACAATAATCTCAGCAAAACTATCCACGGGGGTTAAGAGTGTATTTTTCTCACTACAAAACGCACTGGACGAAGACACACCTCAAACTTTAAAGCTGATTTTTAGAAATATATTTTAAGCTTAGGAGCTAAGGACTATAAGACGTAGTTTAAATTTGAGTACATTTTTTCATGTATAAAGGTGCATCTTGAAAAATAAGGTAAAATAAGTATAAAGATGTATTAAATGAATCGCACAAAAGCGCATACAATTACAAGGCAAGCCTAATACTAGGTATCGACTATTATAAACGGTGAGTGTAGTTAAAATGGAGATTCCCCCGCTTGTCTTGAGATAATTTGCGTCATACCTACCCTCAATGGCGTGCCAAATTATTCGGACTATCTTATAGTCAAATGTAGAGAGGATTAATTGAATATTATATTTTAATGTTGCTTCAGACCATCACACGCACTCATAAATTTGATTCCATTTTTCTATGAAAAAGGTTCGTCTTAATGTCCGAAAAATACGATAGTTCTTATAAGTGAGACGGATTTGGGTGGGGCTGCGGTTTACCCACTACATTTAGTTCATATTTGAGCAATATGAGAGATGCTAAACGAACTTCTTTTCGTCTCGATCCTAGTGTGGTCTGTGCTTAACACTAATAAGCTTATATTTATATTTCTTTGTTTTTGCATACATAGCGTAATATGATTTAATCGCTGTATACATTCATTGATTTTATGTAAGTAGTTTTTGTAATTAGGTATATTTAGGTTATACCCTGTACAAGTTAGCTTGATCTTTTTGACAGATGTAAATTTTTCTGATCGACATAACTTTGCAATGACGAACATATTATTTTCTTAATTTAATAATTTTAAAAATTGTAAAACTTTTAAAAACGTATTTAAATTTTACTTTGAAGCTATAAAAAGTGTTAAAATTTTCGGATAACGCTTGAATCTTTAGGGACTTTTATGTTATATGTATTTTTTTAATATTTTTACAATTTTTAAAATCATTAAATTAGGAAAATAATATGCTCGTCATTGCCAACTTATGTCGGTCAGAAAAATTTACGTCTGTCAAAAAGATCAAGCTAACTTGTACAGGGTATTAACTTGTAATATATCAGAAATAGAATACAAGGCAAACGAGTGCTTGTTGAATTGAGAATATGTGTTAGCAAATGTGTGGGAGATTCCTGCCACTTCTGGTGAGATGGAGCGACAATATGCGGCAATTTTAGCGCCATTTATGAAGAAGGTAGATAAGCTGATCTGCTTGCTTATTTGCCACCTCTTCCATACATATGCAATTTTTGATCTAGGGGTGACTTATGTCTACCTGTGCTCGTAATTGGTGCAGGCAGAAATTGAACATGATATAAACTACATACATTTATACCTATTAAGTTTTGAAAACTATAACAGGGTTTTAACTTCAAAAATGTTAGATCGGCAGTAAGATGATCTTTGGCGAATTGTATAATTTAATTGTTTATGAATATAAGATGTCATTGACCTTCTCAAGTAGCCTTGTTCTGACTATCGATTATTTATGAAATCGGTCAAGTGACACGTCGCTCGAGTGAATGAACTGTGCCTGAAGTGCTACAGTTTGACTTTTTCCATGTATATTTTCTTTTCATTATTTTTTATGTCGATATGCAGTTGCACAACACACAGTCATAGACACAAACCCACGTATACACCTCAGTCCTTAAATAAAATATTGAAGTTTACTCGGGATAGGAAGGCAAACGAACAAGCGTATCGCCTGATGGAAAGCAATCAAAGCCGCCCATAGACATCTGCAATGCCATAGGCATTGCAGAAGCGTTAACTCTACTCAAGTATATTTAATAACTGTAATATATCTTTTGAGTAAGTAATATTACAGTTATTAAAGATAGTTATATAACAATAAAAACAATGTAAATACAAAAAATTAAATCTATAATGACTAATATTTAGTTAATAGTAACATATTGTTACGAGCCGGGGTTCGGGGTTTGGAAATGAAATCGGCCACTAGATTCTCTTCTCTTCACTTTACTTCCACTTCCTCTCTTCTACTATTTTCTTCCGATTTTATTCCTTATTAAACTTTTAAAGTAACCCCTTCAACGCACCGTTGCACCTTTATATAGGTAAAATGATCGAAAGAAATATTCCAGCAATGTGTAGTCATTTCTAGACATCATCCTGTCTCTTTTCCGCGCGCAGCTATTTTCTATTAACTGTCATTGTTACGTATTGACAGACGTCTTGTCAATTTATTTTTATAAGTTTTAATGGCTTGCTTGTGAATGATTACTATAATTTTTGGAATTGTCTTATATGTCCTTATACTAAGTATCTAAAATTATATATATATACATATAGGTACAAATGAAGAACTGTGCGGTAATGTGACCGTCACTGGCGCTGTGGTTCTTTTATGTCAAGGTATATTTCACAAATAAAAGATGATTCAAATTTTTTATTTTAATATAAATAATAGAACACTCTTTGCGTGGATGCCACGATCAAAGTAAAGCTTTACGAATACACACAGGAAATGTAGCCAGTATTCTATGGTCCCTGCCTCAAATCAACAAAATAGATAGAAGACGATTTCTTGTTCTTTTGATAATGCGTAGTGTTTAGATTATTTTATTTACCTATATACTTTTAATTTTAGTCTTTAATATAATATTATTTTATAAGCATGTTTCAATTTAAAAAAAGTATAATATTATAATTTTAAAAAAAAATAATTTCAAATATCATATTTGATTATACAACTTATGAATACAGATGATTAAAAAGGAGTTCATCGAACTCATGTATTTAAAGAATACATATGTGTATTTATATTAAGATTATTTTCTAGCTGACAGCAAATCGTTTCATGTCCAAATGTTTGAATATTAAAAACCACCGTCAAGGAAAAATTAAAAACAATTATTTATTCTGATTCCATTACATTGATTGCATGAGGTGTGAAACTAATTATGAGAAAATACATTTGCAGTACTAAAGGGGCGCTGTATAACGTTACACATACCGCGTGCGATTTCAAATCTAAATCATGCAGCTCATGTTCATAAAACGACCGTTGGGCGTTCCAATTTTAAATCAAATATCGAAGTGCGCAAAGATGGACGACAGTGAAAGCGCGGTCATCGGTCGGCGAGCAT
Organism: Baronia brevicornis; assembly: GCA_031353405.1. Taxonomy (NCBI): domain Eukaryota; kingdom Metazoa; phylum Arthropoda; class Insecta; order Lepidoptera; family Papilionidae; genus Baronia; species Baronia brevicornis. Next base: position 207,542 of record JASFAT010000674.1, read on the forward strand.
CATGCGTGAGTGTCTACTCACGCGCACAATATTAATATTGCTTACTAAACAGTCTTATTTTTATATAGCTAAGGTTTATTTTTGAGTAAGAATAAAGTAATATGCACCTTTTTGTACACTACCGTGATTTCAAGCACGCGCCGTTTGATCATGAGATGTAATTGCCCTTTTGTTTATAAATTTACTGTCTAATGGAGTCTTTATTGTTTATTATCTTTTTTCTCAGTTTTTTTTAATTAAATCAGTATATAAAGATCTTTAGAAAAGATAAAATGTCATTATAATAAGTAGTGTATTTGTGTAATTGTAATTCCTAAAAATTCTTTGATTAACTTTTGGCGTAGGTGACCGCAAGAATCATCAAATATCAAGCTGCTGCGTCTGGAACTTAGAGGATTATGACAAATTTGAAAAATTAGAACATTACAAAAAATTCGCTATGGAACCATACTCATCGACATAGCACTCCTGGTCACGATTATGGAAGAGTCGGTAATCGTTGAAGTAGACGAGTCCTGCGGAGACCGTGTTTTGGAAAATGTAAAGTAGGACGCGCGGGTTTAATGGTGTGACGATCTATGGGATGCGTCTAGTGGAAACTGAACTCTTGAAGCTTAAAATCGGGCTAGGTAGCATACTTTAGATAAAATTTACATCCAGGGATAGATTGCTAAAATGTGTTGTTGTTAAATAAATCGACAATATAATATTAATAATAAAATTTGGACTAAATAGTTAGGTTTAGGTGAGTGTGTTAAATTTGAAATTCAAAAAGCAACCGTATTATCTCTTTAATTATTATTATCTTTTTTATTTATACAATTATCTTTTAATAACAATATTATTAATTTAAAAAACACTATAAAAATAATATTACCTTTATTTAAATATTAAGTCCTAAATAACAATATTATTAACATAAAATAAACTCTATAAAAATAATATTATTACTAGGGTTATTAATCCTTTGCCACAGGATAAATCAAGCCAACGGAGGATTTAGACATCCAAGAAAAAGAATTTTCTCGCGATCCTAGCCGTAAGAAGATTATTATTAATATAAAGATAATAGTACCAACAGCTATTCACTGGAGCTTTAGTTACAAAATATCTGGATATTACACATGCAGTAGACGACTTAATTGGCTCAATGGCGATTTCAAAGTCAACGAGCGTGGGTTCAGTTCCAACGTCAGAATTAATGTATTTATAGCCTATAGATATTTATTCCAAATCTGTGTCTCCTGCTAATTCGAGTAGAACGAGTGTGGTAAGTTTAAATCCATTCCTCGAGAAATGAGGAGGTCTCATTCCCCGTAGAGAGACATGCAGATGAGATTGCACTTGAGGTGACGAGGCACATTTGTTCCCCTACATTTTTTATGAGACAAGAAGACAAACGAGCAAGTATGTCGCCTAATGCTAAAGCAATCAGTGCCAGCCATAGACATTTGTAACACCTTAGGCATTACAGATGCTTTGCTGGAATGTCGATACGTGTTGGCTTATTTTGTGAAAGTTCCAATCAGTATATCAGGATACGACATCCTGATATTCTGAATAACCTGAAGGTTGCTGGTTCTTCATAGTGGTGATGGATGCAAAGAAATTCTGAGCAAAATACCCTACGAGGTCGCCTCTTATTCAGATGGCGCGGTAGGGCTATTCGATGGTAGGAGTTATTCCTATTTATATTAAAATAATTTTTCGAAGTAACTACTTAAGTACTTAAGAAGAATTTGATGAAAGTGATAAAAAATGCTGAGAGGTGTTAGACGTTCTGTGAGATCATGGTCATCAATAATCCGAACCAATTGACGTTGTATAACATATATTACTTATTACTAGTTTACTAGTATTACTAATATTATTATATAATTAATAATATTTATTATTCTTTATTACTAATATTATAAATGCGAAAGTTTGTGAGTATGTATGTATGTTTGTTACTCTTTCACGAAAAAACTACTGGACGGATTTGGATTAAACTTTACAGTAATATAGGAATATTATATATATAGGAATATTATATATAGGGTATATATCGGAATATCATATAGGCTACAATTTGTAATGATTTTATGTAATTTTTTTGGTCGTAATATAACATAATACGTGTCATACATGTCAATTAAATCGGAAAAAATCTGGCCTCTGAGAGCTATCTTGGCGTACGCTGCCTAAACCATTGGAGTTACACAAAGATGACGTACCGTAGGATTGTTTATCTTAAATAGGTCTAAATAAAAGTCCGCGATAGCATATGCCTACCTTTTATGTGGAAGCCACTATGATCAAAATTGTGAACCATAAATTAAGTAAAATATATATATATATATATATATATATATATATATATATATATATATATATATATATATATATATATATATATATATATATATATATATATATATATATATATATATATATTTATTTAAAATGATCTGTCACGAAACTTAATGTAGCAGACCAAATTCCACACAAACGAAGTCGTGGGCAAAGTCTATCTAGTATAATATATGTTTACACGTTATATTTTATTAACATTACAAAACAAACAATACGAGTATAAATATAAACACAACTATCACTTTCCATTTAGCTCTACCATAAAATTATTCTGCGTGAAAATTTACCGCGCTCTGAGCAAACTAAATGCGGTATAACTAACGCAATAAAAACTGGCGGTTAACTGACGTTTTCGATCTCGGCACACCTAGCATGACGATTGACGAGATTTTATGCGTAATGTGCAATTTACATAATATTTTTATTAAGAATCATGATCATCATTATTGGAGCTGTAACAATCCAGTGGTGGACATTTATCTCTCTCATAATTGGGGGGGGGGGTGTTTACGTAACCCCCCACAATTAGTAAGGGAGGGATTAATAAGTAAACAGTCCACTTCTGGATGGCGAGATAAATTCTGAATGGCCTTTCTATAGTTTGAGCGATGTTGTCGTAATCCCCACGCATGGCGGCGGACTGGGGACTGAATATAAGTTTTTATTCTTAGGTAGTTCACTGTTGTAATATTTGCTCCAATAGGCGTTCACGGGAAGAGAAAAGAGTTTGCCTTATTTTATAACAGGAACATTTCTCAATAAAACAAAAATATAGCTATTTTATTTTAAAGAATATAGCTATGCTTTTTTAAATTCTGAAAATTGCTAAACTGGATTCAGATCTTTTGCAAGAACGAAGGAAGCTTACGTCGCCAAAGTCGCCATAATACATGACAATGCACTGGTCACGTTTGTCAAACCCATTGCCACGGAGATCCGACAACCGTTAAAGTAGACGTGGAGTGGAGACACACTAGGTATTCTTATCATTTTTCCATTCTCCATAAATCTTCTTAACAACAATTGTTATCATCATCGTCAGCCTGGGATTCCACTATATTAATGTCTTATATTTTTTCTTAGTTTTACACTTTAACATTTGTCACTTATGCAATTATCTTTGTATATTAAAAAAAAATTGTAGTATTTATTGTATGTAAATTGTTAGTAAAAATATTATATTATAAATACTTAACTGAATTTGACGATGTATTTTTGTACATATCAAAATTATGCCATGGTGATGTTATATCAACTCTTTGAAATTATGTTTCTAGATAATGTTCACTAACACATGAAACATATAATAGTTGGTTAGCTCGCATGATTTGTATGTAGCAACACTGATCACGAAATGTAAAGAAAAAAGTTGTGCCATTTTCGTAATAGAAACGAGCGACCGGGCTATTGATACTCGAGGCTTCTTGTTTCAGTGTTGACAGACAGACAGAGATATTTGCCGATTATTTTTAATGATATATTTTTAATTTTTTACTTCGATTGCCACTTAGTTACACATAATCACTAGTAATATCCTTTAGAATATCAGGCAATATAAAATTAATTATATAGTGTCAAAGTTTTATTTAAATAATACGACCTAATTGGTTCAGTGAATTCTTTTTAACCTCCATCCATTCCTCCATCAACAGTATGAAAATTATAGGAAAATGGTTTGCATCAATGGAAGATACGAACTCATGACCTCTGATCGTAGTCTCGAGTCTTATTAACTGTGTTGAGTTGAGTGTTTAAACTAATATTAATTTCTTTAAGCAACGACCCGGCGATAAACAGAAAAAAATAATGATTGAAACTTAGGAGTTTACACAGTTTATGTATAACACCATTATTTTCTGTCATTCAAATTTACCCCAACAAAAGTTTTAAGTTAAACACTGGTATCCCCAATTCGCGCTCCACTGCTGATGCGCTGCGTTACGATCAGGATGCGTAGACCCAGTTGCACGCAACTGACGCACGCCAATTAATTGGACTTTACTTCAGTAATGTGTCAGGTAGAACTCTTTTTTTTGCTAGCGGCATTTCTCTCCAGTTATACAAGGTCTATTGGTAGTCCATGAACCCTAATTTATTTTAGTTTTTAAAATAAATATTATAAACTAAGAATTGTTATGCGACAGATTCTCGGCCAAAACCGAGATCGGATAGAGTCCAACATAATAACGAAATGGAAGAGCTTGTGACCCATGCCAATGCATACGTGGTAATACGACCCGGTCGAAGTCCGGTCGGTCGCCCAAGTTATTTGAGCGAGCTTCGGGTAAGCGAATGGCGAGAGACAGCCCAACATCGTGATCAGTAGCAAATTCTGCTATCTAAGGCCAAGATACATTCGCCTTTTGAGGCTTAAATTTTAATTTATTTTAGTTTTATATGGGACAAAAAGAATTATATAAGATATTTAGTATATATATAAAAGTAGATATTATATTAGTAGTAGTAGTAGTAGATATTATTAATTAATTTTTATTTTAAAAAAAATAATTAGATATCATTTACGTGAAATCATAAAGGAAGTTCTCCTTCCATTTATTTTGCTCGTAATCGATTATCCAAGATAAAATAAGTGGTCGCAAAACGTAATGGGGCCCGTTCGCCGGTGTGTACAGGTCAGCCGCTCGAAGCGGCCACATTTGAATACAATGCGCGAGAAATGCGCGCCAAGTGCCGCGGCGATACATACTTGTGTGGCCAGCGAATATTTTACACTATCAATAAGCATCGGCTACTAATTTTTTTTATATGTTCACGCCTATCCTCAGCAGGAGTTGGCAGAGACCACATAGCTCCATCCGTTACCATTCATCGCAGCGAAACGGCATTCAATTGGTCGCTTCTCGCCCTCGTGAGAATCAGGATGTGATGGATGGTGAACCACGTCGCCGACATTTTCAATAAATTGTAGGTATATTAAATTCGTCTTAGTGAATCCCACGAGCCGCAAGGGAGGGTGGAGGTCAGTCCCAGCAGAGCCCTGCATGCTGAGGTAAGGCATCATAATACCCGGGGGACCCCGATCACGGGACGGTCGGCACGCTTGCGACAATGCTCACCCTTTGCCACGCATCCATTGGCACGGTAGACCGTGGATTGGCGGAGAGGAAGGGATAGGATAGAGAAGAAAGGAAAGGGCAGGATAGGAAATGCGAATGGGGGGGGGGGGTTGCCAGATTCGGAATACATATTTATAAATCCATACATATATTAAGAGGCTCCGTGCCCAGCAGTAAGAGATATATGAACTCAAAAAAAGTTACTAGATAGTTGCCAGCATAGAATAAAGTTACCCTTATTTCTACCACTGGGTGTTGTACGAAGCGACTTTGGAAGCAAATACCAGTAGATAGATAGACAAAGTCTATCTGAAAATAAAATCGCTAATGTAGAATCGAACTTACCTAAAATCCAATTTAGCTTATAATTTTTTGAGATAACTGATGAAGTCAGGCGTTATTTTGCGGAAATCTATTACGCCAACTATAAAAAAGGTCCGCGAACACAAATCAGAAAAATAGTAAAAGTAGTAGACACTACTAAAGACAACTGAAAGTCGTTTCGTAGTCTATTACACCCGAGGACGCCTTTTGTTGAAGCCAAACGCGTTGTTTGTGGTGAAAAGTGGTATTTTGTGTTTATTACATTGTTTTGAAAATTTGTATTAAAAAAATTGCTAGTGTTTTTTCCTGAAAACAAGTTTTTTAAAACATTTTGAATAATAAATATTATGTTTTAGTAAAAAGAGTGGGGGCAAAGGAGGCTTAGTCGGAATACAGCACAAAAAAGATGGGGAAACATTGTTTAAGACCGAAATTTTATTTCTATCTATAAAGGCCGGCAACGCTTTTGCATTGCCTATGTCACTGCGGATGTCAGCGTTGATTGCTTTTCATAAGGGTAGGTAGCGTTGATTGTTTTTTATTAGGTAACACGCCTGATCGTTCCTATCACATAAAAAAAAATGTTCAAGAGCATTAATTATATAAATCGAAGTGTTTATGTACATTGCGTACGCGCATGTCGTTTACACCGACGTCGGGTAACGTATTCGCGACATGGCGTGAAACGCGGTCAGCTGATTTTTATTCATGCAAGCGATAATGAGCTTAATGTTAACAGTGTAAGATTTATAATGGCTTGATCTTTATTTATTTTCAGATCGTATATAACTGGTATTTATTATATAATTTATTTGGTTTGTTTTATTTCTTAATACTTTATTTCACTTAAATATAATATTTCATACCTTCAGAAAATGTACCAATCTTTCACAATACAGGCTGTTGGTTATGGAATTTGTTGCCACTGGAGGTGAGACAAGCGAAGTCTCTCTAGATTTTCAAAAAGCTTGTCAAATATCTAGGTTAATAAACATCTATGTATCTTTTTATTTATTCGTTTATTGTTTACGGTTAACTCAAATTTATATACACTTATATTTTTGTTTATGGCTATTATAATAACTTTGTTTTACTAATACATTTTTCTATCATACTGACGATAATGTGTCACCAACCTATATCAAATTTTATTTTTAACACTGGGTCCATTCTGCAGTCGTCTGGAAAGAAATCGCTATTAGCGATAAGACCGCCATTTGTACATAAATATTACAATCAATAATTGTATAACTTTGTTTTTGGTGTACAATAAAAAATATTATCTATCTATGTATATCAAAGATATATTTTCATAAGGAATATAAAAAATGGTAGTTGTATGTATGAATGGTCTGGCTGAGTCAAGTAAGTACCACAACTTATTGTTTACTACTAACTTTTAAATCCGTACTAATTTTTCAATCCCTTCTATTTATCCATTCATATATTAAATTATCCATTCAAGTTCAAATATATTTTTTTAAACTTGTACTTGATGACACTTGATGTTCATACAGTTTTTTCAAATATTAATTCATCAATTAAATTGAATTAATTAATTTTAGTTTGATATTGGAGAAAAAAAATTATGTTATGTGAGATATTTAGCACGATATAAAAGTAGGAATTGAGTTTAATGTTTTTATGTTAATTTTTTATTTTTGCTTTGTCATATGATTTTATCACAGGAATCTTTTCCAATATTTCGACGACCTAATTGGCTTAGTGGATAAGCCAACTCAATCGGAGTCAATGGTTTCCGGTTCGAATCTCACATCGGGATAACTATATGTATGGCCTATAGGCAAGGAATTAATACCTGTAGGGGTATTTATTACGAGCCTACATGTGGGTTAACGTCCATTTCTTCAGAAATGGGAAAGTTAGTACTAAAAAACTGTAAAGCAAACTTTAGATACTTAATTTTAAACAATGCAGTTTTCTTAAAATATAGATTCTATAGAGATAGATTCCATCAATTCGAAAAAACGAACAGTATTCTTTTAAGATGTCGCACAGGAATACTGAATGATGAACATTTGTAGGTACATCACGATGTGTCAGCGTCTATTCCAAATACAAAGCGTAATACGTAGGCGGGTTGAGTCTGTCCATCTCAATACACGCCTACTTATAAACCAACGCTTAGCAACTGGCCTACATACCTAAACGTGTGGCAAAGGCGGTAATGCGCTAAAACAATCGATTCTCGGCCTAATGCGGAAGCGGGTAGCGTACGTTACGAGCGCAGATGAATTTGAGGCATCCGCATCTCGGGCGCGACAAGGACGAAAGATCGGCACGAGATTAGAAGCCATTTCGTCTGGAGTATTGATCGTGCTCCCGCCCGCCCAAGGGTCGCGGCGGGCGGCGCGGCGGGGCGGCCTCGAAGCCGTTTCGTTAATCTCAAGCTATGTCTGTTGGGGGTGGAATTTAAATGGGTTTTCTGTGAAACGGTGCGGCTGAGTACATACAAACATACCTATTATACGAGTATTCTATAGAGTTTTACGTCTAGTGTTTTTTTGGACAATTATATTATATTAGAGAGATATGAAATTAAACAACTTTATTTAATAAAGTTGTTTCATTTCATTTCATTTCTCAAATAGCGGCGATAATATAAGAAATGAAATGAAGTGAAACAACTTTACTAGACTTAAGTCTGTATTATTACCTACAGGTTGCACCATCTCCTGATCAATTTACGCCGCAGGTTGATTTGGAGAGAATGCCCAATGGTATTAAGTTAACCTGTTGTGTTCACTTTTATACAGTTTAAATATATTTTTTATGGGATAGGAGGGCAACGAGCAAGCGTGTCCGTCCGCAATAGACAACCGCGACACCGCAGGAGTCGCGAAAGCGTTGCCGGCCTTTTAGGTATGTGTAGGCTTATTTTTATAAAGGTGCCAATGTCGTATCGGTTCGGAAAGACTGCCGCAGGCAGCTGGTTAAGCGCTGATTTACACAACAATTTTTGATTACCCTAGATATAACGGTCTTCAGAACATCGTGTAGGCATAAAAATTAAACTTATTGAATGCTTTTTTTTTATATATATTCACGTCTTTCCCCCGCAGGGGTTAGCAGAGACCACAGAGCTCCATCCACTACCATTCATCATAGCAAACGGGTCTCCATTAGGCGCTTCTCGCTCTTGTGGGAATCAGGGCGTGACAGGTGGCGAACCACGTCGCCGTTATTTTTAACAAATTAAGTATATTAAATTCGTTTTAGTGAATCCCACGAGCCGCAAGGGAGGATGGAGGTCAACCCCAGCAGAGCCCTGCATGGTGAGGTAAGGCACCGTAGTAGCCGGGGAGCCAGACCCCGGGACCTTGAATGCTTTATTAATTAATTTAAAATTAATATCGTATTCCAAAACACTACTCCCGTCTTGTTACAATTTTGTAACAATCAGTTTCAATCAATGTTTATTAGATCGTAATAATTGTCGATGCGAGGTGGTTCCAACGCAGGATGTAATGCAAGACAAAACTAGTTTTTTCAAACGTGCACGGGCTCGGTACATTTTCTCGTTTTTTGTGCTCGCTAATCAGCCGTGAGTGGTTCGCTGGTTGCAACACGTCCCACGACTTCGAACTTAATGCTTAAGTTGTATGTAAATTATATATGAGTAAGTATACACATAATAAAGACATCACATCAAAAACATTCTTTTAAAAGCTTCTCAATGTATATTATAAGTATTTTTTGTTGATTGAGTACCTAGATGTGATGGGCAAAGAAATGTAAGCACGTGAAGAAAAAATCAATCAGGAATAATTTCTACAAAGAAGGCACAAAAGCACACAAAGCGGCTAGAATATTAATTATCACCTCCACCCTGATCCGACGCCCCCGAGGAGGCCGGGGGAAGGTCAGGGGAGAATCCCGTCTTACGAGTCAGCGCCTGGCACCGAAACTACTAGTCTAGGAGACAGTTGTATTTTCTTTGTAACTTATTTTTTGAACGAAGTGTAGCAATGAAATTCGCGTAACTAGAATTCACCATATATATAACCAAATAAAGGCTTATTGTTTACTTGTATTTGGATACATAAAATTTACGTCGTTAGTTCAATGGTACCTACGTAGAATCAAATCCATGAGCTTGAATAAGAAATAAAATTGTTTTGTTTTGAATAAATGTTAGGGATTTATTAATTTATATATCTTTATCTTTATTACATAATTATTGTATAAAGAGTTTATAGTTATATTAATAGAAAAACGCTTCTTACAAAATCGTTATCTTTACGTTAGAATCCAAAAATAATAAATTTAATCGAACAATCTTGAGATTGGCTTAACTCAGAAATTGTAATCAGAACTAATTAAATGGAAATTGTGAATCTGAGCATCGTGAATATTATTCAATTGTTTTCTATATAGTTATTATAGTACAATATAAGAACAATAATATAAACAGGATATGGTTTATCTTCTACCACTTTGTAGTTTCAGGATGTACTCTTCAATAGTCGTGTTGATAAATACATTTCTGAAGCATCACTGATGAAATAGATGTACATATATTAATTGTGAAGGTTAAGATATTATCAGTTGTTCTTGTAGATAATACTTATAGAGATAAAATAATTCAACATGAAGCCATTATGAATGTTTGAGATAAGTTTATTATCAGCATTTACTTCTTGGTTTTGTATAAGTTATATTTCCTAAGTGATCTCATTGTATTATTTTTATATAACCATAATTGTGGTACGTAACGTTATTTGTCAAGGCAAATTAATAACTCGTGCTCGTGGGATTCACTTTGACGATTCTTAATATACATATTTCGTTAAAAATGACGGCGACGTGTTCGCCACCCGTCACGTCTTAATTTCCACGAGGCGAGAAACGACGAACGGAGAGCCGTTTCGCTACGATGAATGTGAGAGGAAGGATGGATGAGTGTAAAGGAAGCAAGGAAGGTACGTCGGCATCGTAGTGGATGGAGATCTTTTGTCTCTGCCTAACCCAACAGGGAGACAGGTGTGACTATATGTATTAATACATACATTAATAACATTGAATGTCTGTGTATTCGACAAGCTTAAAGTCGTTTACAAAGGTATGTTCGAAGTCTCTATACGATTTAAAACGAAGAAATACACCAGAGAAATCGGAGAAAAAACCAACATCTTTTCGAATTAAAAAACTGAAGAAGCAAGAAGCTGGTCACGTTTGTCGGAGACGAAGGCCCATAAACCATTGGAGTACGTAAGTGCTGGAGTGGAAACCGTTATCTTGGATTTGTGAAGGGCGATTGCAGAAGCGTTGTCGGCCTTTGAGGAATGTGTAGGCTTATGAAGGTCGAACTAGATGACGCATCTTAGGGGGATTTTCATACATCCTTCTAACGGAAAAATTGTATGCCTTTATAGTTTGTTTGTATATTAATTTGGAAATTGGTTTTATTCGCTACTAAAATTTTTATATATATTTATGTTCACCTAAAACAGTTAGTTTGCTCTTAGGCTAGAAGAGATTAGAACGGTGCGGACAAAGGCTTTTATGAACAGAGGTGTTCCAAGGTGTGTTTCATGGAAAATCGTGAACGTACCGAAGTCGTCTATTGTGCCCTCCGTCTTTGTGCACCAGAGGAGGGAGGGTCGACGGCATCATGCCTTTAGTTTGATTTCTGCGAAATATATAACAATTATCTAAAGGTTTTATCGTTTATCATTCATTTCTTTGTAATATTATATATAACAAAGGAAAATTAATTTTCAATGGGATATTTGTATTTCAGCTTTCTTGAAAATTCTTGTTGCTAACATATTTAAGTCAATACCTATTATATTTTAAATTTAATATTCTCTTCTTTGTTCGTTGCCTCTATCTTGAGGATTATGACCAGCAAGGATAGGCTGTGTCTCGATGTAAATAACCCGGAGCCCTCGATGAGGAGGCGTCGCTCTCAGGGCTTCATGCGTGGGCATCTATAGCTATGATGGCTACTTAGAAGGATGTTCAATTCTAAATTTTTCGGGTTCTATTGATGTTCCTCAAAGTACTGAAAGCGCGATAAGTGGAAACAATATATCAAATCAAACAAACAATATAACATATATCGGGTATATGTAGCTTTATACATTACATTACATTATAAATCAAGGTTAAAAAATAAAAAACAAAATTAATAAACAAGTATCATAGTATCTATATAAATATTTTTTTAAGCAAGTCTCTATATAAATATCGTATCGTAAGTATCTATATAAATATTTTTTTGGCACAGCTCATGTACCTATGTCTAAAAGCTGGACACGGGCTTGCCCAATTCTGGAGAAACGGACATTTACCCACCACACTTGTCCAATGCGTATTGGCGCAGTTACCAGACTCAGAATAAATATCTGTAGATCATACTCGTACACTAATAGGTAGAGCCACGCTGCAGACGAATACTTTGTCAAGAATGGCATATTATTTGTCTGAAGCATGAATGGGCCGGCTCGCCTGGGGAAGTACCACACTCCCGCAGAAAACCGGGGTCTGAGTGGTAGCTTGTCTACCGCGCTTCGAACGGTGAGCGGTCTGAGTTCCGGAGGCCCAACACCCTCCCCTTCCCACTCCCACTCCGATTCCACTCCCACTCCACCTCCGATTCCCACTCCCACTCCCATTATTTCACTTTCCTTTAAGTTCGGCAACGCTTCCGCACTGCCTATGGCATTGCGGATGTCTATGGGCAGCGTTGGTTGCTTTCCATCAGTTGACACGCCTGCTCGTTTGCCTTCCTATGCCATAAAAAAATATATTTATTCCAATGCGGGAATCGAATCCGCGACCATTGACCCCGTAGGCGGCTCTGCTTCCGAGCTAATTGACCGTCGTTTTATATATATTACCATTATTGTTAAATTTAATGGATGGCATTGGATATTGTACTTATATTGTATTTAATATCTAGTTTTAGCTTTTATATACATGATTAGAAGTTTTTATTGTATGTAGTTGTTTTGTATTAACTATTATTTATAAATTAATGAAAAAATAATGCTTTTTGTTTCATATATTACATAACTTCATTAACTTCCTACCATAATCAGTTTAGTTTGTTTCAAGGTTGGCTCACACAAACAGATAATAGACAGACAAATTTTAAAATCGGATATCTGAATTATGATAATAATAGTAGATAATATAAATATAATATAAGAATTAAATAGTAGTATAAATTAACGTAAGCGAACTTGAGTATGTACTTAACATATATAATGTACTCTCATCTCCTCCCTCTGAAAATCTCAACCAATGAGCCATTGCAGACTTTTGAATACGATCTCGAATAATCATTCCTCTTCTCTGTAATACTACATTACTCCCTGTTGGCACATATTCAAGCAAACCTCGTCATTTTTTGTATTAAAATCCCATCTTTAAAACTGACTATCGTTTATGCTTTCTCAATTTGACTTACGACATTTTTAAATTTATTGGAAAATGAGATCGATTCTCAAAAAAAAAAGATTCAATAAGCAATTTTGTCTGTATTTTATAAAGCTTAAGACTTAAATTCGCTTGTATAAAGTATAGTGATAGACCGATTTCAATATGTGGCATTCGAAGATGGTTCTCTAGGTAAAAACTGGACTGGGGTGCAACCTGTTTTGTGTTTTAATTCTTGCACTTGTATAGGCGAATGGGTTGAAATTCATGTGGCAAGTGTTGGAGTAACGACTTTATTATTATTATGTATTCGTGTAAGATCGATTTGCTCTGGGGAGAACGCGCCACGTCAGATATTGGGAATGGAAAATGCGGAATGTGCTTTATGTAGGTTTATAATGTAGAGAATTTTTTATGTATGTATTTACGTATGAAGAAAAATGCTGAACCCAGCGGTGGAACAAATATGGCCTGTATAAAATTGTTTTCATCAATGAAAATTAGATATTTGTTTGTTTTCTAATCCTTCAATACTTGTAATATGTATGTAATTGTGTAGTATAAAATTTTAGTGTTTATGCATCTTGTTTTAATTTTGACAAAACCTGTATTTATGTTACTATGTATACCTACTTGTACAATAAACACATTTGTGGAGCTATCTACCTATATGTAAATAAATAATATTTGAAGTATACATTCTATTTGTATTTATTTACAGTTTTTAAAATTTTCACAAGAGACGTCTATAAATATTTTATTTCATGTTGTATTAATTTGTACAAATTAAAAATTATTGTCTCAGTGAAATTATTATTCTTCTTCTTTTTTTAAGAGTGACTCTCCGACTTGTGAAGGTTGGCAGTCAATTCAGCACAACTCTACTCTTAAATAATTATTAAACAATAATAATAATTTCACAAGCACGAACAATGGAATGCACATTGGTGGTATTGAACGCGCGTTGTTGGGCGCCGCCCGCCCTAGTCCTACGTCCTCAGAACGGACAACTTATATACACATGTTTATAAATAGTAATATACATTATGCTATACCACAACCACATAGGTGGTTTTTATTATTTAGAATTAGGTTGGTGTTCTTTTACTTTTTATGAATTAACGAAACTGGAGAAATGGATAATTTAGCTATTTTAATCGTGTGTTCCATTCACATCGGCATGATGTTCGGTTTTTCACAAGTTTATTAATATCTATTTCATGTTCGAGGAATTCTATAAACAAAAGAATACCTTAGAATGCTTGTACAATGGTTTGTTAATCAGAAATGGAGCACCGATGAAATGGACGAAATGGAGGTAGAATACGCTGTAATTTATTTCTTATATTATAGTAATTTAGAAAAGATATTGCACTTAAAAAATATATATATGAAAATGATTTATTTGCACAGGGTGACTAGCAGAAACTGGATACGTGTAGACAAAAATCAGCTAGGTGTTCTTTGGAGGTAGGTTTATATCGATATATAAATAGTCCAGGTTAATGATGATAGAAGTTTACCTTGAAACACTTAACTAGACCCATACTAATAGATCTCGTCTCACGATCTATTACATATCACGACATCATTATTAATTGTAAACAACAATTTCATCGTCATTGGACGAACCTTAAGAAAATACCGTAATTTTTGATGTTATTATTGTGGTTATTTGAATTTATAATCTGACTGCTTAATGAATATTAAAAAATTACCCACACTCACTATGAATTTATGAACAATTTTATATGTAGAAATATTAAAATATACTTATTGAAATATAAAATTTTTAATATTCATAAAAAGGTTCCTAATTTAAATTCTTTATTTGTCAAACGCCAGTCTGGCAACAATCAAGCTTTTACCACCATTTCGCATTGAGTTTCTTCTGAACGCAGGAGAAACGGTGAATAATTCTTCGCAGGTGTTCTCTTTTTTCTTATCTTTTGATATCCTAGGCTTAGGCTTAGTGTATTTTTTTTAATTTTACTGCAATAGCTTACGAAATATCTCAAAGAAGTAAGCGTTTAACAGCATCAACTCGTAGTTATGCGTTGTTGTAAAATAAAGTGTTGTATTAGTAGAAGTACATATGTATTATGTACAACCTCTTGTAAACTATGGTGTTACGTACAGATAGATATAGAGGTGTGGACAGAGTGAATGTCACCGATCCTGCATTCACCGTTGTAAGCCGATAACGATGTGGTGTAATTCTGTATAACTATTCCAAATTTAATATATGTATATATTTATTAATTTGAGGAAACGTACAGATTTTTTAAATGATATAGAATAGTAAGTAAGTGATATAGAATAGGACCCCATTTTTCCTGTGTATTTCATACGAGGCGACTATATATGGCAGTAAATATCAATAGATGCATGGGATCGGATTTCAATAAGTCAGCCAGGCATAGTGATAACCGTAATGATAATAACCCTCTATTTTAAGAAAACCAATATCCAGTAGTGGTCTTTTAAGGCGATATTAATTTCGTTTCGTTGTCCGACGGGCGGCGTTGATTGCTTTTCATCAGGCGACACGCTTGCTCGTTTGCCCTCCTAATCCCATAAAAAAAATATTATTCCGATAGACTCGATTTATTATCAGTACAAAAATGTTAGCTCTTTTAATGGAGTGTTGTGAGTAATTATTGCACCTTTACCAGATGTACAGTTCAGAAAACCCAGAAATAAAATAGAAATCCAGAACTCGGTTATAGCGTCATCTACCGGATCCAATTGTGAATCTAAACCATCCTATCCTACCTAACCTATCCAAACCTAAATCTAAATTAATACCATTATACTGACATATATACAGAAAATCTCATCAAAATCGGCCTCATCGTTTAAAAGTTCAGTGACAAACAGACATATAGAAGAACTATATATATGTATTTATGTACATATTATATTTATGTATATATTATACATATTAACTATATATATGACCAAGATCTCACCGATCGGCTTGATTCTCTAGCGCTGCGGAGAGATGTCTCATCTCTCAGCATTTTTTACCGCCTTTATCATGGGGAGTGCTCTGAGGAATTGTTTGGAATAATTCCCGCCGCGGAATTCCACAACCGCACAACTCGCCGTAAAGAAAAATTTCATCCCCACCACCTGGATGAGTGGCGATCTACTACGGTGCGTTTCGCTCGTAACTTCTTTCCACGCACCACCAGTTTGTGGAATCAGTTACCCTCGGCGGTCTTTCCGAACCGTTACGACATTGGAACCTTCAAAAAACAAGCCTATACATACCTAAAAGGCCGGCAACGCTTCCGCGACTCCTGCGGTGTCGTGGTTGCCCGTGGGCGGCGTTGATTGCTTTCCATCAGGCGACACGCTTGCTCGTTTGCCCTCCTATCCCATAAAAAAAAAAAAAAAATATTAACCTAAGTATAAAGATTATATGCACGTACGTAAAATATAATTTTGCCGTGTCTGTTTTACAAGATTAAATATATATATATATATATATTTATTAAATATGATTTAGCGTGTGCAGAATTACCCGACTGATAAGAAGAGTCAGGGCCGCGCCTGCGTATAATGCGGGTTCCGGTGTTCCCTGGAAACTTTGCTTACTCAACATCGCTACAGAACTAACTCTAAGCCCTACCAGCCTTAACGTCATACTGGCCTGTTTTACTAGATGATGATGTTTTTTTTTCGATTCCTACTATTAGTTCACATTCTTCCTATATATAATATATTTATATATTTTTTTCGAATTTTCAATCTTTATTAAATTACTTTTTTAGTCATCCACTTAAGTTCAAATAAATGTTTTAAACCTAGAAGTGAATGACACTTGATGTAAATACAGTTTTTTCAAATTTTAATTTATTAATTAAATTAATGAGGAGAATAATGAGTGTGGAGGAAGCAAGGGAAGTATGCCGAGATCGTAGCAGATGGAGATCTGTGGTCTCTGCCTATCTCTACGGGAGACAGGCGTGACGATATGTATGTATGTATGTATGTATGTATGTATTAAATTAATTATTTTAGTTTTATACAGGAGAAAAAAATCACAAGGTGTTTAGTAAGATATAAAAGGAAGAATTGACTTTAATTGTTTTATATTACTATACGTACATCGCGTATTTCGAAAAATATTGTTATAACTTTTTAAGTCATAGACTCATAGACGTTTAACGATTCTAATTTCCTGTGTATTTTTTTTATGAAAGAGATTGAGAGAGAGAGGCTAACGAACAGAAAAGTCTCACCTTACTGTTGCTTTGTTTTTTTTGGTTGGTAAGCAACCAAGTTAAATGGAGACATTTTTGCGGAACGAGCGTCAGGGACCAGAATCCCACTACCCGAACATCAATTCAAAGAGGCGACCGCCCTCCGGTCTATGTTGCCGCTGTTCCCAGTGGTTTTTGGAGCATTCAATCGACTTTGCGTCTTCTAGATATGACTGAAACCTACCTTAGGCCTGTAACAGGCTCTCACGGGGGCCAGGCGGCGACAGGAGTAACTCTTGTGGGAGCGGACGTCCCTTGGATGAGGGTGAGGTCATTCCTCGTTCGACACGAGGGTGGCGTGGCGTGGTTTCTTTTTTGTCTGTCTAGGCCATTATCCCATCTATTTGTTCATCTTATAATCATCTGAACATTTATTAGGGACACACCTTTTTTTTACAAAAAATGAATTCTATAGAAATACAATACAAATTACATTTGACATAAAAGGAGAAAAA
This sequence comes from Baronia brevicornis, assembly GCA_031353405.1. NCBI lineage: Eukaryota > Metazoa > Arthropoda > Insecta > Lepidoptera > Papilionidae > Baronia > Baronia brevicornis. Next base: position 225,431 of record JASFAT010000674.1, read on the forward strand.
AATATGTATCTCTATAGTGCACAGTTATTTCTTTTTAGTTTGGTTATTTGTATATGCTATTTTTGTGACTTGCCCGAGTCGACCAAGGGTTTCTTCTACTAGACCATTAAACCATCTCTTTGAGGTACGCCTTCCTTGTCCTAAATTATCCATTCTATATTCTATGTATCTATAATATTGTATACTATATTCTATGTATTTATTGTATTAAATATATGTATTATGGACCATGTTTAGTTATTAGGCATCTTAATCCGTTATATATAACGTTATATATAAAGTTATTTTAATCGGATAACGTCATTGGAGGAAGTACATAATTCATATAATAACAGGTTTTAGAGGCACTCTAACCTGTCAACTACTGTTGTGATAAAATGCGTACTGTGCCTACTTCGATAACATATCTCAGTATCAAGTTTCACCTAAAATTCAATAAAAACGGTATCAAGTGTACGCACCACTTAAATTTATCTTAAAAATCGTCGTTTACTTATCGGCTTCAAGCTAATTCGCTATTTTCGAAGATATCTGGGCCCCACCTATATAAATACTTCTATTAAATGTTTCTGATATGTTTTTTATGGGATAGTAAGGTAAACAAGGGAGTGAAAAGATCAGAGCTAGAGATATAGAGGCTAAAGAAAATTGTAACCACAAAGTGATGGTGCGTAGAAAGAAGTTTCAGGAAAAATGCATCGTGTTAGATCGCCATCATTTAGATGTTAGAGATGACACTCTACTTGTTGCGAGTTGCGCGGTAGTGCATTTTAAAGTACTAAATCGCCAATCATCCAGATGGTAAGGATGAAATAATTTTGTGGCGAGTTGCGCGGTAGTGCATTTTAAAGTACTAGATCGCCAATCATCCAGATGGTAAGGATGAAATAATTTTGTGGCGAGTTGCGCGGTAGTGCATTTTAAAGTACTAGATCGCCAATCATCCAAATGGTAAAGATGAAACTATTTTTGTGGCGAGTTGCGCAGTGCATTTTAAAGTACTAGATTGCCAATCATCCAGATGGTAAGGATGACACTATTTTTGTGGCGAGTTGTGCGGTAGTACATTTTAAAGTACTTGATCGCCAATCATCCAGATGGTAAGGATGAAACTATTATTGTGGCGAGTTGTGCGGTAGTGCATTTTAAAGTACTAGATTGCCAATCATCCAGATGGTAAGGATGACACTATTTTTGTGGCGACTTCCGCGGTAGTGCATTTTAACTGCAGGAATTATTTTAAGGAATTCCACCGAATGCTTCTAATGGCAAAAGCGAAAATGTGCAAGTTTCATCCTCATCATCTGGATAATGGCAATCCAGGACGGTACTTTTTTCCGTAACTTCATTCTTCGCATAACCACTTTACGGAACCAGCTGCCTTCGGCGGTACTTCTGAACCGGTAGGTACGACATTGGAACATACAAAAAACAAGCCAATTCATATCGTAAAGCCATCACACATTTGTGATCGCTTTACGATATGAGTAGAATGTGCCTATGGTGTTGCAGATGTTTATGGGCGGCGTTTATTGCTTTCCATCAAGTGACACGCTCGCTCGTTTGTGTCCTTATTCCATAAAAAAACCAAAAACATGAGATAACGTTGAAGAGAAGCGGTGATTGCGGATTAGAATGAGCTTTAAATTAACAATTGGCGAGAAATCCCACAAGACCGTGACCAGTGCGAAGTGGCAACATTCTGTCAAGTGTGTCGCGACATTAACAAATACGATATTTGGTTAGACCTATTTTTTACTTTATGCGTTTGTATAATACATAAATACATTTAATTGATTAATGATGTATAATTTAATATAATTCTGAATAGTTGTAGAGCTACGCTGCAGACGAATATTTTGTCAAATATGGTATAATATTTGTCTGTAGTATGAATGGGCCGGTTCGCCCGGAGAGGTACCACACTTCCGCAGAAAACCGGCGTCTGAGTGGTAGCTTATCTACCGCGCTTCGTACGGTGAGCGGCCGATTTCCGGCCCAACACCCTTCCCCTCCCATTCCCACTCCCAAAATGACACTTTCCTTAAAGGTCAGCAACGCTTCCGCACCGCCTATGGCACTGCGGAAGTCTATAGGCGCCGTTGATTGCTTTCCATCAGGTGAAACGCCCGCGCGCTTGCCTTCCTATCCCATAATAAGAATATACCAACCTAACATAAATTTTGCATATAAGTATGTAAGGGTGTCGCGAATTTGTAATGTGTATGTTAGTGCGTAGCTTATTAAAAAAAGGTGGAGAACCACTGTTTTAGAGAACGTGAAATTGTATCCTTTATTTTACTGAAAAACAAGAAATACACTTGCAACATAACTAGTTTTGAGTGAAGATTAGATTCCGGCAACACACGCACATCTTGAGTGCAGTACAAACACGCGTTTCGTGGCAGATTATCTTTTAAACGAATTATCGGCCCATTATCAAGATAACGGGTCCTAACCCAGTTTGGGAGATACCACGTGTTTGTTTAGCATGACCAGCATTAAGAGAAATGGTTTCACTGTAGATAACTTGACGATTCGTGATTAGTATCTACTTACTCGGAAAATTGGGGCACAAGTTCCTCAAGTGCCTGTTCCATATTTGTACATTGTTTATTTTAGATTAATGGTCATTTTGTTTAGTTTAGATTGCTTTACTTGTGAACAAAGGGTAAAAGTACATCTTTTACCCTTTGTTCACAAGTAAAGCGTATTTTTCGGACTATAAGGCGCACCTTCATAAAACAATCCTACACATACCCAAAAGGCCGGCAACGCTTGATTGTTTTCCATCAGTCGGGACGCTTGCTCGTTTGCTCTCCGATCACAAAATAAAAATAGAAAAATGGCCTTAGGTTTTGGGCGCGTCTTGTGGTCCGAAGAAACATTAAAATATATTTTTCAATAAACAGTCTCTACGATCGTCGATACCTAGTATTAGGCTGGGCTAAAAAACATAATAAAAAATTATAAAAGTTCAAGATACAGAAGAGATGAAAACACAAAATAAAATAACGATTGTAGCGGGTCGGTAAATAAATTAAATGTTGCGTAAATAACAGAGCAATACCATCAGTAATGAATCAATACAATAATAAATCGCACAAAAGCGCACTTTTATAAACCTTTAAAATATTTATCTTATTTTTCGAACTATAGGATGCACTTTTTTACATAACAATGATCTCAAATTTAAAATCAGTGTTATGGTCCGAAAGTAACATTTTTGTAAAATAGTAGTAAAATTTTTTTTTATAAATCATCTTATAGCTTTGAGGTGCGTTTTATTATCCAGTGTGTCTTGTAGTCTAAAAAATATAGTAATTCCCGACAAAATCTCTTGTTTATCTTCCGTCTATAATCGGTATATATAGTTCTATAGTATATCCGTATATATAGTTATATAACAGTCTTGTTTATTTTCCGACTCGATTGAAATCTTTTTAAATCCTGTCTGACAATAAAAACACTAGTAAATCATCATTATCAATGCTGACGTAATCTGCTAGCCTCTTCAGCCTCCTCACTACACGGTTCATTCAGTTAATTGTATATCAATCATTTTATATCCAATGGTAGTTTTTTATACAGTATATGTATTACTGCTGGACATAGACCTTCCTGCCCGGACACTTAGAATCGGAATAATTACCTTAGTCTAGGCTATACGTTTATTTATTCCGATGCGAAAATCGTACATACAAGCATTGGCTCTGAAAGCGGTAATTTCCTCTCTGGCCAATTAGGTTATCTGTGTTCAAATATTGTCGAATTAGGTTAAACATATGATACGAAATAGTCATAAGATTCAAAAAATCCTTTGATGAAAATAAAACAACAAAACAATTGAATTTTCTCATTTTTCCGGTAATGCCTTAGGATATATGTTTACAATCTCCTGAATACAAATACCGTGGACAGTTTCTCCGAAACAATTGAATGGACGACGTTCATTCACTGTTCGATCATCCAACCGAGTAACGGTATCGCTTGTCTATCAAATCGTGGACCACCATAACTGGGTCCGTGGCATCTCATCAATTTCCCCTTATCTTTCCCTTGCGTTACGTTAATGTGGGGAGGTGGGTAGGTCAAATTAGCGTGGGCGGTGTAAGAGGATGTTTTAATTCAGCTCTCGTTCGCTGGGCTTCCGCGAAGCGATGCTTCGTGGATACTGACATGTCGTATACACGAAATGAGTACTTAGGAGGTGCTCTATGTATACCAATGTTGGTGTTAATTCGTGTGTAAGCCGAGAGTGAATCTCGGCCGCCGCGATCCCTCAAACTGTGGCCATTGTGCAATTGACGTTAATTGTTTTCTGGAAACATCTTTATTATCTTTATTTTTCAATGGCGCATCTAGCGAATACTAATGTTAGCACAAATTTACAAGCCACTTACAAGTAAGCGGAGATGAATTATCCGAGACGTGATTGTTTAACTAAATTTTAATTATGATCTATAAAAAAATAACGTGTGATCCTTGCCTATTCTTCTGAGTACGAATATTTGAAAGATTGAAGAACATTGTTTTTATTGATTTATTTCATCTTTTTTGGACACAATGCAAAACAAGCGAACTTAACGCCACTGGGCATTCTTTACCAGTCAATCTTCGGGCGGAACTGAGATAATTTGTTTGGAGTTGGTGCAACTTGTACTAAAGAAAAAATTAAAAATTATTATTATATAAATTTAAATATATATAATATTGTACATATCGTAGCGTGCCATTTACGGCGACACACGGGATCTTTAGGGGGTTTTATCTTGTACGTAATGAAAATCTTCCGAAATTATATTAATTTAATTTTGCGTTTCATTGTACATTTATATAATATCTTATTCATACTTTATTAACATTTTTCACTTTACATTTTATATCTCAATATTATAATAAAATTTATATTTCAATGTTTTGTGCCGGACGGGTGACATGTCTATCCAAAAGACGTCAGTCGAACTAATAATACTTTTATTTTAAAAGAAAAAAAATTATATCGTTTTTATTTCATATTTTAAAAACCGAATTTACATACATATAGTCACGCCTGTCTCCTTGTAGGGTTAGGCAGAGACCACAGATCTCCATCCGCTACGATCCCGATATCTTCCCGATCCTTCACACTAATCCATCCTTCCTCTCACATTCATTGTAGCGAAACGGATCTCCGTTCGTCGCTTCTCCTCATGGGAATAACCAATTTAAAAAGAAATAATATGTATCACTACAATACGCTCCTATAAGCATATATACATACACATTAACAAACATATAAACACACATACATATTCACCTTGCAGCAAGTAGGTATTTTCATCCTTATTAGAAGGATTTACAAAAATTATCAATATTATTTTATTTATTATTATATTAGTTATTTTATTTAGAAGCAGCGATAGCTGATTCTAAATAAAATAACTAATCGGTTAGGGTTACGCTTACGGTCTGAGGCCGTGGGTTCTATATAGTGGGTTCTATAAGGAATGGTAGATTCTTAGTACAATCAATTTTAGGGTCATCTACCCCGATTATTTAAGCATCTAGTATTTATCAGCCGTTTTACGCGATATTTTTCCCATTTGGTAAATCTTATTTCTCACTCTACACTCAACACTTCTTTACTACTACAGTTGTAAGTTCTGCGATAAACGCGGACAGTCCATAACTACATCAATTTGCTGACTTGGAGAAAGATATCCATGACTTTGGTTTTCAGGCGGATTTCTAAGTTTCAGATCATTTCTACTAAAAACTCTAAGCAAAGCCCTCACCATAGCGCGCGATATAGAAATAGAAAAACGTTTATTTGTGACACACCTTTTTATAAAGATATAGGAGAAAGATGTAGAGTAAAAGAAGGTGTTGTGATAAAAGTTGGAAAAGGGATGTTTAGATGGTTTGGGCATATAAAGAGGATGGATAAAAGACGGAGGAATAAGAAGGATCCGTAGGGGTAGACCAAGGAAAACATCAATATCAGCCCGTGGCAGTCCACTGCTGGACATAGGCCTCACCCAAGGCGCGCCACCTAGCCCGATTTTCGGCTACACGCATCCAGTCTTTGCCAGCCGCCTTGCGCAGATCGTCGCTCCATCTAGCAGGAGGGCGTTCCACACTACGTTTGCCGAATTGCGGTCTCCACTCCAGTACTCGTCTACTCCAACGATTGTCGGTTCTCCGACAAACATGTCCAGCCCACTTCAGTCTGCTAACTTGAAGAGCTATGTCGGTGACTCTGGTGCTCCGGCGAATTTCTTCATTTCGAATTCTGTCCACCAGAGTAACCCCGAGCATAGCTCTCTCCATAGCCCTCTGAGCGACTTTGAGCTTGTCGAGGAGACGGACTGTCAGTGTCCACGTCTCGGTACCGTAAGAGAGTACGGGCAGGACGCACTGGTAGAAGACTTTTGTCTTCAGACTTTGTGGTATGGGCGACGAGAAGACTTGACGAAATTTCCTGAACGCTGCCCAGCCCAACTGTATCCTTCTCTCGGCTTCTTTCTCGAAGTTGTCTCCGTCCAATCGCACTTTCAAGGAAAACATACCTTGACCAAATTGGCGAAGTTTTTAAGCAAGGCAAAGTCAAGAGCACTTTTAAACAGCGAGCTTGCATGAGGAGAGTGAGGAGTGTGGATGAAATAAGGAAGTGGAAACCGCTCTGCCCCAGTCTGTTTCTTATTTTGTATTTACCTTTACCTCTACACTTTAAATTAGATTATAATTAAATGAATAATCGAATGTTTTCGATCATTAACTATGAGACTCTATAAAATTAATCTATGAATTACCGTATTGTTAATAAAAAAAAATCAGAAAACTTGCAGCTTCTTTTCCGTCTAGAGGAACCTCATCAGAAAATGACGGTAGAAGATTAATAATTTGTGGGTTTACGTTTGACAAATGAAATGTAAGTATACGTGAAATTATAGTAAAGAAAACAGCAATAAATCAATTGGTAAGGATCGGGAGTTACGTTCTAAGGCCGTGAGTTCGTTTCCTCCATGGGACTTTTGATGTGAACCATATCATATCAAAAGCATTATTAGCTTAGTTGGAATGGTTAATAAGAGTTCAAGCAATATTATTAGTCAAATGCTTTTAGTCTTAATTTTTAAGTTCTATTTTACATTTAAAACTGTAAACTAAGGAAAAAGTACTAGTCTAATGCAAATTATCAATGTTTAATGCAAAATTGTATAAAATAAACAGAAAACACACACGTCTTCAGAAGAGAGGAAGTGAAAAAAAATCGGTAAGCACGGAAGCGTCGGGCGTTGGCACCGAGCTGCGGTGCCCATACTGATGAAGCTCCGAGCTTCGGGCAAGCTCTCGTGAAGATGTTAATGCACTGCTCGCATGGAGAGGCTGTTTTATATTAACATAAAGCAGTTCATTTAAATTTTTCGTCTCGTTTGATAATATTAAACAAACAATACCGCCGTGCCGCTATAAAAGGAATAAGAAGGAACAATACCTAAATTGGTAAGTACGGAGCTTACGATCCTTTAGGTTCTTGTGTTAGATTCTACCATTGGACTGTTGATGTCTCTCACATATTAGCACAACGTGTTATTGGCTTAGTTGGTATGGTTAACAAGATCTCTAGTAATATAAACATACTATATAAACATAGCTTTCCTTCAAAACATTCTTTAAAAAAAATCAGTTGCATGAGAAACAGTTTGTACGTAAAAGTATTGAGATAGTTCCTTAATACATGTAGGTACATAATACAGTCATAACAATGGTATGTCTAAAATTAATTTGAATCAATTCAGACAAAATGATATTCATATTTAAATCCTTCATTTCATTTATTATTCGCATGTCTGTTACTCATTAAATTTTATATTATTTCTTTTTGGGATAGGGATCCAAACAGGCAAGCGTATCGCCTGATGGAAAGCAACCACCATACACAAAGCCATTACAGATGCGTTGCCGACAATTTTCATCTTTCCATCGTCAATTTTTGTAAGTAGTATGTCTATAGTTTATTATTACTAAACATATGTATTGCTTAGTATATTCTTTATTACTAGCTGCAGATCTTCCCGTGCTATTTTATCACTTTCACCCGAATGTTGACTGGGAGAGAACGCGGATCGGCAATTCCTCCTTGTGTATATATAAATAAAAAAAATGTGATATATAAATAAATAAAAAAAAATATTCACGCTACAGCCGTTCTAAAACAAATATTCATTACATGTAAATATAACATGGCCTCTTATATTTACATGTGAGTTATATTTATTATATAGTATTTAATACCATTCAGCGACCCCACCGTTTCCTTAAACATAAATCCCATACGAGAGTATTAATTTAATTTTATCCACACAGACCGACAAACAAGTTGTTTTCGAGCCCACTTAGCATTTCTCTCACATACGGTTAAAATTCCGATGTGACAAGTTTTAGTGGTCAGTGGGGACAATGATTTGAATGACCAAGAGGAGCACGGGATGAGAATATCTGATAAACTCGCCGAGAGCCTGCCTTGCCGCAATCTTGCTCCGATCTATCTCAATATTTAATGTATATAGTGTTTTGCATATTCAAAATCAGACATAAGACTTTTCCCGTCAACTACATCAGTGATGTTTTTATTTTCAAAATCTTATGTTATATTGTTTAATTGTGGTGGCGTATTATAATATGTAGTTCGATTAAGGCACATAAGTGGAGTGATATAAAATAAATGCGTGTGTCGTGGTTTTTTAAGTTGACTGCAAAAGTCCATAGAAGGTTTTGGTAGAATAGACACCATTTTATCAAGACGTAACGTGACAAGCTTGTTCGCGACAGAACAATGTATAGTTGATAAGAAATTTGTTAACATAAGATTTCATAAAAATGTATTAGTAATAGAATAATTTATAGTTAGCAAGGGTGCAAAATAGACAGACAAATAAAGAACCCCGTAGGAATCTATAATAATACATAGGAAATAAAGATATAATAGCAATCAATAGACAATAAAAACATAGAATTCGTGACAATATAACCTTATACGGGTTAAATTTGTATACAGTTTGATTCGTTAGTTTCAGATAGATATCTGAGTTCGACCCCAGTCCGGTTGAGCGTAGCTCAGATAGTGGAGTAGCGCGACCTTGTCAGGCGCCTACAGTTCTAGTTTCACATGTAGTTCGATAAGTAACTCAATAGTTGTTCGTATAGTGTGAGCTCGACCCAGTCGGGTTGTTCGATAGCTCAGAGGGCTGTGTAGTGCGACCTTATCAGGACGCCTACACAGCGATAGTTTCGTATAGTGTGAGCTCGACCCAGTCGGGTTGTTCGTGTGTAGTGCGACCTTATCAGGACGCCTACACAGCGATAGTTTCGTATAGTGTGAGCTCGACCCAGTCGGGTTGTTCAATAGCTCAGAGAGTTGTGTAGTACGACCTTATCAGGACGCGTACACAACCACAATGATTGTTAGTTCGGTAGAGTTCGACCCCAATCGGGTCAAGCATAGCACAACTAGTTGGATAGTGCAACAGCATCAAGGTTGCCTACGTTTCGATAGAGCCGATAGAGTTGGATAAAATAGTGTAGAATTTAATCAGATATTATAGAAACGGTGTGGCCACATCCGGAATTACATAGTTGTGTATTATATAATCGCTGTATCGCATAATCAATGTTTTTGTACAAAATCAGTATAGGAATAAGACATAGAGGCATCACGCCTATAGATATAAGTAAAACTTGTGTTAGTTAAGTTTTATTTTGCTTGTCACATATAATTATAAGTGAAACTTGTACTTATACACAACACAAAGAGCTTTTAAAGAAATAAATAAAAGACAGGCACGCAAGTTCACTCCGAGCGAGACAAAAGGTTTTCGGTCGCACCACTCGCACTCGTACGCACCATAGGGGCGCGCTACCTACCCGAGCGCTCCTAGGGCGAGGGCCGCAATTTGGGAATAAAAGCGGCCCGCCGGGCGACCGAAATTCATTCCACTCACCGCCACCATCCGTTCCCCCGAATTCACGCGTTACTACCAACGCTTCGGGAGAGCTATTGCCTCATACTCTGTGTGCAATAGCTTCAACGTTATTCTGTCTGCGGTATCGATAGGGCAGAATAAACCCGTCTCGGAGTAACTCGCCGTCCCTACTTGTGGAATCATCAAGGGAGTTTTATTTCGACGCATCCACCCATAGTTGCGATCTTCGTGAGGAAGCTATCGGCGAAGCCAGCGCACCCGTGTACTTTGAGGTTGTAACCCGAGCATTATTGTGAGGGCCGATCTCGTACAAAGCTAATTAGTATATTTTCAGATACTTGATGTTATTATAATTTTTTTTGACCCTAGTATAATAATTATAACTATGGTAATCCGTCGAAGAAAAAATCAGACAATTTTGTTTCTCTATTGTTTATCGATGTAAAACAATAGTAAGATTAGCTTTAGGGCCGTAGTTGAATTACCTGAATTTCATTTCATATTTCATTCGAAATAAAAATTTGATTTATTTTATAAATATTTATAATAGCTTATAGGATGTGCCCGATTATAGGATGTGCATAACAAATAAATCAAAGACACTATAATGTCCAGAATAAGCGTATATACGTCCCTCGGCTGAGTACAGGCATCTTAACGAATTAATGAAATTGTTCTTGCTTTCATGAAAACTAGACTCTAGAAAAGTAGACGTGGACAATTACTACGTTAATCTTGGACGACTTGCTAGAGTTGCTAATCCATGCATCTATTCTAAATGCACCACATATATAGACATGCCGATAGCAGAATATTCGATGATTCAAAAACAAAATTTGAGTTAATATTTGTTCAGAACCAGCTCTCAGGAGTAGTCATTTTAGGTTTGTTCTGCTTGGGTCTCATAATTTATATTCAAACCAATGGGAAATTATATTGAACATATAATAGTATAAAAATTATATAATATTAGATAAAAGGAGTGTTTAACACGGACTTTATCTAAGTTATCACATTGTGGATATATTTACAAGCAAATAAAAAGCCTAAGTTTTTTTTATTAGTTTATTATCTGTTTAATGTTATATTAAAAACCTCAGGCGATAAAAAGGAATATATCCTAAAAGTTTTTTGTAATATAATAAATAAATAATAAATTACAATTTTGTAATCTTTTCTTTATTAGTATAAATACAAGATTTATAATTTTAAAGAGATGTAAATAATTCAGTGCGTCGTGATGGGAACAAAGTGGAATAAGCTTGCGTAGGAGCGCAGTAAACAACTTATTTCTCGGTATCACATAATACAGCATTGTTCGCGCCATCTCGCACCTTATCAATGGCGCGGGGAACGCGATACCCATGCGAGAGTTACATTCGCGTCGTATACGCTGTGTATTCTATTCTAACTGGCATTAATCTTGAGCGCTTGACGAAAGAGTGGGGGGGGGCAATGTCTTGCATCTTGTACACTTCTCTCTACTCTTCTCATTCACTCCCTCCATCCTGAGGATGATCATCCGCAAAGGTAGGCGAAGTTATCTTGGTGTGATTTCTTCGAGGTCAGTGGTCACTTTCACGCGTCGCTTGTACAGCTTCCAGTATGGATATCTGTAGTATATTGTTTGGTATGCCCATCACATCGATTACGAGGTCTTATGCTATCTACCCTCCCTAGGAGAATGTTGCGTTCTAGGTTTTGAGATTTTTCCTAATGTGACCAAAGTATTTTAAGGCGTGGCGAGTAAGCCGGAAACAGTTTTTTTTACAGGTACTCATGACTCTGTCAGTAAATTCATTTGTATGATGTTATAGTCTATGGCATTGACGAGATGCATTTCCAACACCACATCTCGAATGTATTAAATCGTTTTTTGGCAGCCATTTTTATTTTTTGATGATGGGACATGTGATTAGCTTAAACAGATAAACAAAATGATATGAATCTCAATGATTAAAGATTCAGTGCAGGTTCAGATTAGCGCTTAATATTTGTGCCAATAGTAATAAGATCATTTCGAACAGTAAAGGTGAAAGAAGTGACAAAAGCAGACCAGAAATGCTTTTTTACATTACCTACTCAAATTCTTTTAGCCGTTCGAATTGAATTAATCCCGGACGTCTAATAGAATATTTGTATAAGTAATATTTGTATGTTAAATACTATACTGTAATTCGATGCGAGTTTCAGTACGAGTGGGTTCTTTACTAGACTAATGGGGCTGATTAAAAAATTTAAGAAAATTGTATACGGCGTGGCTCTACCACCTAAGAAATATTTTGTACTCGTAGATGTCGAAATTAATGCTTTTGGTTATATAAAAGATTGTTTATAGTAGGGAGTTAAGAAGACAATCTGCAGGTCGCACGTGACGATCTGGTTATATTATATTTGCGCGGTCCACAATACGAATATTTTTAATTTACGGTGTAATTCGACAATAAATTCCATTTTACCACAATATTTATCTGAGGCTTCGTTTGTTTTATAATTTTATCTGGATTTTCTGTATATTAGTTATGTTTAATTCTGCTCTGATACTGAGAAAAAGAAAATTACGAAAGAATATTAAGCTAATGGAATAAAACGTGTTATGAAGTAATTATTCAATAAAGATAACGTTCCTTTTAATATTTTGCCTTACAAACATTCCACATACATACATGCACAACAATAAATGTAGACGTTATAATTGATAAAATTGTAAGAGACGAATTAATGAAGAATCAATACCAAACGTATACGAATACAAATGATATATATACTCTGTAATATTTTTTATGAAAACTGAAAATATTGTTATTATATTTATTTATAATTTTTTTTATTTATTCATTGAAAAATACTTTTGTTCAGTCTATGTAGTAATTTTCATGGGTTTGGATATGTATTTGGTTTAGACTGCCCTAATATAATTCATTTGCATACACACAATGTACTGTAATTCTTGTTTTATAATGGTTGCGAACTTGTGTACATTCGGTATTATTATTGTACGTTAAAATTGTTATATTGTTGGTTTAATTATCAGAATTCGTAAGTCGTAATATGAGTAAATTTGACAGGAACGCCAAAAAATTTAGGTATAAAAAGAATTTTTTTAAGGAAAAACGAAGTGATCCATCGGATACACTTTAAGAGTATCCGTTAGATGGAATCGAAAGTGAGAAATAAGAAAAGAAGTTTTATTTTGGAGTTACGAGTTCTGATAATTGGAGCGGGGAAATGGTTCTTCATACCGAAATAACAAGCTTTCGATTATATTAAAATGATTACGTCATATGTATCAAAGTCTGAAATGATGCAAAGAAATGAAAGGAAAGAGGAAAATAGGTAATGGTAATTCCTTAGTGTCATTCTGTTCCAAAAACTCATCCGACCTATCACCGACAACAGTTTTCCGTTTAAATAACCATAGGCGGGCGTATTCTGAGCAATGGTAGCGATGTACGTTGAAAAAAAAAATATCGCTTTAATGCCTAAATGTATTTTAAACGTAGACAATTATCTCTAAAATACTCATATCCATCTTGTGGTATTTGCTCTATTAATCGCATTATACGACAAGCACAAGAGAAATGGGGTGGCCTAATTTTATCCTAGGAACCACACTGTAGTATACGTATGTACTTTGTGTACACAAAAAATGTTTAAATTACGTCAAAATGGAACGAAAAGAAACACGTATTAGTTGTAATCAAAAATTCAAAGTATCTAACAAAATAACACACGTATTTTTCGAATTTAATAAATCAACAAGTGGATAACTCAAGTGAGTAACCGACGTGATTAACATGTAAAGTACAAATTTTCCATAACTAGTCGTTGTCCTTAAAAAAGTAAAAGAGCTCTTTCAAATAATAAAACATGCCAACACCGTTACGGGACTCTGTAATACAGTAGCGAGGTCAACTTGTCTGTGGCATATGACGTTGCATTCAAATATGAAAAATAACAAAAACGAAACGAAAATGGCGTTTGTAGAGATTCGTATCATTTTTTAATTTTTATTTTTTCATAAAGTTAGTTCTTTTTTACTAGTATGCTGTAATGAAAATAAAAAAAAATGAATATTGACACAAAATTACTTTTTAATTCGTTTTTAAATTTTGCAAGCCATTAAGAACGAAAACGAATTGTGTTCGAAAAGAGGTTGAATTTATTCACATTTTTACTAATGATTATCATTTTTATTATCATTTTAATATAAGTTTAAAATTTGTAATAAAAAATCCTTGGTTTATATTATATTTTATGCGTTTTATTTTACCAGGTTTATTGTAAGAAAAAGTATAAGTAATTATCGAAATCTGGTGATAAACAGTTATTTTTGCAATAATATGTACCAAAATATGAGTTATAATTTATGTCAATTTAAATAAAGTGAATTTATTTAAATTGTCATAAATTAGAAATATAAAATTAAAATTAAGGATGTTTTTTTAATTTATACTTCAAAATTTCAGTTAAGTTTAATATAATATTTTTTTTCTATTTTTATCCCCATTTTCCAGGGTAAATGTATCTACTAATCCTTTTAATTTATTTTCTATAATTGTCACAAACTTTATAACATCCGATATTATTGCGTATTATTAAGCAACATACATATAGAATTTCTTATTTTGTTGATTAAAAATGCATCCCTAAAAACGATAAGCATTAAAATTATGTAATGTGCATATGGCATTATGATATATAGCACAATATATAAAATTTAATTTATTTATTTACTAATTTATGTTTTGAGGACAAAACAAAGGAAACCATACGTAACCGCTCTTTTTTCAATGGAAAACTATAATGATCCTGTTAAAAACGATAGTACTAATACATTTACATTTTACCGCTGGTTATCAATCTTCTCTTTACATGAAAAGTCTCCTCAAGGAATTTCCCACCTTATTTCAGGGAAAGAGAAAGTGTAACTTTGAACCAAAAAAAATATATTAAGAATTTATTTTGAAATAAGCGTATGTTATTATAATTTTACACTAATATAAATTTAATTAATATTACTATTTCATGAGAGTTGAAAATATTTTCGTATGTATTATAAAATGATGTGTTGGGTATGGGTGATCTCCTAAACGCCCCTGGTTTAGTACATAATACTAAAGTGTAACTTATGTGCATTGTATATGGATGGAATGGAATAATGTTCTGCATTATTCCATTCCATCCATATACAATGTAGGTACTGAAACCACATTTTTATATAACAGGTAAACAAATGAGCAAGTATGTCATTTGTTGATAAGTAATCATGGTCTCTCATTGATATCTTGCACATGCGTTGCCTATTTTAGCCTAAAATGCAAAAATAGTGGGAGAGGAAGAAGGATGTAAAGGAAAGGAAAAAGAATTAGGCCTCTGATTCCTAGCGCTAACCAAACTAAGCGCAGTTGTGTAGCTTTTCCTTAGAAGTCAATTTTCTATGAAAGCGCAATACTTTCCTGACTTTACCAGAAGAGATGGCCATGCATGCTTCTGCCAAAAAGTAATTAATTTCTTCGTCGTTTTGAATTATTCTAAAAAAATTGACAACAAAATGTATCGTGAGTTTGCTAAATAAAACGTTTCGTTTTTAAAAGTCAAACAAATATATACGCATATAACTACACTTTTTTTAAAGTAAAATGGCTGTATTTTATTTATAACGTGTTGATTACTTTAAGGAAATTGAGTTCTATTAATACTTAACTTTAGAAATTGCTTGATGATTGCCACACGAACGGTAGAAAATTCCAGAGCGGTATTAGAATTATAATTTTCGTCACAGAATAGGCTCCAGTGCGGCGATTTCACCAGCGCCACGGCCCATTGTATGCGGATTCTGCGTATCGAGAGATCACCGCCAGGACGCTGCCTCGCATACTAATGTTGCCGCTAGTCAGCGCACCCGACACGCAGCAGATGACAATACAAACAAATTCGATGTATCGCCGATTGTTTTATATTACTCACGAACTTTACGACGAAATATATATAGGCTTGGCAGTTACCCAAGGAGTACGCATCATGGCAAGTGTAACATCGATTAGTTATGTATTTACCCTTTACGCTTCACAGTCGTCGATCGTGGGTATTATAAACACACAAAGTGAACAGGATAATCCGCTAGACTTACTAAGAAAGGACACACCAATGGAGTAACCGAATCGGCCAATGTTCTGTGTACTGTAGTGATACATTGATAAATGTATTACTAATGCAATAAAACTTTTTATATTATTTCTTTTTAAATTCGTTATTTAAAATTTGAAATAAAAAAGAAATACATTGTTTTATATTAAAACGAAATCTAACTAACGACAGACGTCTTTCAATAGACTTCTACTGAAAGCGTCTAAATAGTATACCTATTAAAGCCCTAGGGTGCACCATTCCGTAATTAGGGATAACTTTTCCTCGAAAACGTACTCACTATATAAGGCTTGATTGTTATACATTGTAGGTTTATATGTGGGTTTCATAACAAGATGGATCACATATAAGGCTCGTATTTCTCAAGTGGTATTATGCTGCATCTCCTTGAGGGTTGGGCGGTAGCAGAAAATCAGTTTCTCTGCTCAATGAGTGGAGATTTTGATTGAGTCATCGCCCATTTCTATCTGTATACACTGTCAATTAATATGTAATTATTTAATATGTACTTATGTGTGTTACTACAGAAAGAAATAAATTTATCTACCTTTTTATCAATCTATGTATCTATATGTACAACTTTTAATAATACAGTTCTATGTAATGTAAGCAGAGCTGATGAAGCCTTTTGTAAAATCGTATTTTTAAAAAGTAAAGCTATCGATAATATTCCTTAATATTTTGTCGACATTCTAAAATCATCTAGAATTCATGTTATAAAAATAAAAAAGCATGAATGTATATTTTTTATTGAAATATAACTTGTCTAATTTTCGATTTATCTCCCGTACGAATCAGTTTAAGAAACCATTACAATATTTGAATGAATCAAGTTCATTGGCGCGATAAACAATGAATCTTGAATCTCTCTAGTGTAACTTATTCAACGCCATCTAAAAAGCGTATACGCAGGTTTCTCACGAGTTTGACTTATCCGTGTGTGTGTGTGTAATAACCTTTCGTATGTGTAAAGGTTTATGAGTTTGATCCTCTCGTATGCGTTAAATAAATTTTAATTTTAATATAAGATAGTTTAGTCCTTTTTTCGACAAATGATTATAAGGCTGTTGTGGCATTTAATAATTTGGCTTGCAGTAATTTATTTCATTAGAAGGCAGGATACATGTCCCTCGGTGTCTTCACGGGCCAGTGGTCTCCGCTTGGTCTGCCTTTGTTGAGAGAGGAGGAAAAAAAATTAAGTATGGACCACACTAGCGTAAGTGCAGTTAGTTTTGGCAAATAAACATTTTATAATCTTTGTAATATCATGATCCATATAGACCATACACAATTTTTCACTTTGTCTTCGGTAGATCTCACTTATTTTTTATAGTTTTTGTGATTCGGAAATATGTTTTAGGAATATTTTGAATAGGGCGGTATTTTATTTAAATTGCAAAAATAAATCAGTCTTGTTTGGATAGTAAGAGTACTAACTTTTCAGTCGTATAACTGTTGTATTGGATTGTCACATAAGTTCGTTCGTATTTTTGTGCGCAGATATTTACGCCTATTGGACGCAAAATATTTAAGAAAATAGTTAAGATATTTTCGTAACGTCAGTTGTAGTGTACACTTGTGGCTACATTTTAGTGTAATAGTTATTTAATTTTGTTACTTAATTTGTGACCTTGTGTATAGTAAAATGGAAGAGTAAAATGATCATGTTCGGCATATTTTATTTGTATTTTCGAAAAGGGAAAAATGAAACCCATGCAGCGAGAAAAATATGCAATGTCTACGGGGCATCTACAGCTATTGATCGCGTCATAAAAAGTGCTATGCCATGTTCAGAAGCGGAAAATTCAGCCATAAAGACTGCGAGAGCTCCTGACACTCTGTAACAACTGAGTTTGTATGTCCTGTCCTGCCTATCCACTCAAAATAATTGTGGTGGACTGCCATACAGGCAGTGAACTGCTACAGCTTATTGAAAATAATATTAATAATAATATTCTTTATTCAAGTGACCAGTGACTCATTATGGTTAGTAAACAATATTTCTTATAGACAAGGTTAGTTATTATTACATTGTTACAAATACGCACGAACATCCCTGAGGCACTGCAGTATCGAGGTAGACCCAACAGCACCCTGAACGCGTTATTGTACTAAACGCGGAGGGCACTTTAAGATTTTTGAGTATATCCCGCCCACAGGCTGTACCTGTAAAAAGATATACAATATGCTCTAAATAATGTTATTTTAACGTTAGGTGAACTACGTGAAAAATAATAAAATGAATGTCAAATTAAACCACGAAAACACTGTTAACAGTTTATTGCCTTGAAATGTCCCCAAAACACTCATACATACAAAATGTTTTTAAAATTTATAAGTAATTTTGAAGCTGTTCACAAGACGAAGACCACGTGAAAGGGAAAAAGGAAAAAAGAGACAAAACATAAAAAATATAGTATGACAATACTAAACACTTAATTTTTGGGCATGTGAGTGAAGCATTTAATTTTGCCAGTAATGTTTAGTGTTAATTAAAAACAATATAATTTAAAAAAATGTAATGTATATTTACATTGTTAGAAACTAATGAATGGGACTTTTCCCGCCAACTTACATCAGTGACGTTGTGTTTTTATTTCATTGTCATAATCTTATATTATTATCAGTTATATTGTTTAATTGTGGTGGCGTATTATGCAATCTAGTTCGATTAAGGTATATAAGTGAAGTGATATGAAATAAATGCGTGTATCCTAACTTTTTAAGTTGACTGAAAAAGTCCATGGAAGGCTTTTGGTAAAATTGCCACCATTTTATCAAGACATAACGTGATGAGCTGACTTGTCATTTCAAGAGATTGGATATTATTATATATTACTTGACACTGGCATAATAGTTGTAACTAATTGCCATCAAAGAAAACAAAAGAAAACAAACTAATAAATGCATAATTACCTTGTGCACGGACATACGGTTACTCCACGCAGGTGTGGCGATGGTCTTTACGTCCCCCACATCTTGACGGTTATTATGCGAAACTGCCATGCGAACCATTAAGGCCGATGGAAGAAACGAGTCATGTTTTATCTTATTTCCGTTTGAATATATTAACGAGTTTTCGCGCTGACAACAAAACGGCAGGCGGCGTATTGCGTCACGCCTACGATCCAGTTACGAGTAAGAGAGTTACTCATTTTTATATGCATATGTATAAATCAGCGAAAAAAAGCGAAAATGTAGTAAACCGCAAAATGAAAACTCACCACCAAAGCCAAAATACCTTTAAGATTTCGGAAAAAAAAATGTATCTGATCACTCAAAAGCAGTCAGTTTCAAGGCTGTACAAAATTTTCCATTGCTCATAGTTTATGAGACCCATTCGAAGCAGTGTTTTATTAACTTAATAATACTTATGCAATGAAAAAAACGAAAAAAATTTTGTCTGTGTCGTTTACAGCCTTTTCGCTGTTTGCGTCGATATATAAAAATTAGCTCTTAACTATAAATATAACTGTATATGATATGAATATATGAACAACGATAAACAAAGGAGAATTGTGCAAAAGAAACTGAAACTGAAAAATATTTTAACTTTACGGAACAGATTCGAAGAGAAACGTCTAATCATAGATCACATTGAGAATATATGAAGAAATATTTTTGGGCATCATGTTTGTCATAAGAACTTTATTTTAAATAATATAGGGAAAAAAATTGACATAGAAGGAAAAGAGGAAGACCAAGAAGAAAACTTACTGACAAAGGATATTAAAAGGCAAGGAGATTTTGGACTGAGAAAGTCCTCAGCACTTGTCAAAGTAGCAATTTTTAATTTTTTTTTTATTTTCAGGGTTGGGCTTTAATTGATAAAAGCTATACGTATAAGATTAAAGACATTTAAAAACATACAATGTTACTTGCACATCAATGTGTAGCACACACACACACACACACACACACATACACACACATGCATATCGTTTTGCACGTTGGCCACTTACTTAGATAAACTTTTCCTTCATTTTCTACATTTGACACAACCATACAGGTGAGATTTAGAATTAAGTTACCTAGTAATCGTTGGCTTACACATTTATTTCGCTTTATCTGGGTATTAATGTTCATCCTTCCAGAATTAGGGAGATCCTAGCAGAAAGGGATAAAAGGGATATTAAAAAGCTGTACGTTTATGTAAGGAAAATTGATTCACTTCAATTGTTCAATTGTAGGTAGAAGTGAATTTTCTGTTAGATAAAAAATGTCGACAGGTATTATGTACGTTTAAAAACGACGCGTAGAAGAACAAAAAAAGATATATAGGGAGGAGTTGCCTGGGGCAAGATGCCTTCCCGTCGCGGTCTGTTGGATGCGAGGGTCCACTTGTAGGTCTCGGAAAGGTGTACGGAGAGGTCACTTTGTGTAGGCGACAGCGGATTTGGAAGGAAAGTACTTGAAGCGGAAATGGTTATTTTTAGTGAATTTATACGCTAACCGTACGTTATTAAGATATCTCCTATATTCAGGTTCATCATATGCAAGTAACAAGCACTTATATCGTGAAATAAGATGAAGATTATTAATTATACCTACTTGTACAATATAGGCACATCATGGCAAACATTTTGTTTTTACACATATTAGCAAAGTCAAAACCTGCGCTCCTGAGACTTTTTAAAATTAAATGTACAAAATGTAACCTTTGTCTTTGTCCATGGTCGAGACCGAAGATTCCATTCAATATGTCAAATATATACAATATAGGTATAGGTATAAGTATATCTTTGATTTTAATTATGATTTTTTATTATTTGTTAGTGGTAGAGCCACGCTGCAGACGAATACTTTGTCAAGAATGACATATTATTTGTCTGTACCATGAATAGGCCGGCTCGCCCAGGGAAGTACCACACTCCCGCAGAAAACCGGCGTCTGTGTGGTAGTTTAGTTAGTGTGAGCGGTCTGAGTTCCTCTCCCTACCACTCCCCCTCTCCCTCTCACTCCCACTCCCATAATGTCACTTTCCTTAAAAGTCGGCAACGCTTTCGCACTACCTATGGCGCCACGGATGTCTATGGGCGGCGTTGATTGCTTTCCATCAGGTGACATGCCTGTTCGTTTGCCTTCTTATTTTTGATCTTTTTATTCTTTCCACGCAACACCAAGACTACGGAACCAGCTACCTTAAGCGGCGTTTTCTAATTTATACGACATTGAAACCTTCAAAACAAGAAGCCAATAAATTTACTAAAGGCCGGCATTGTTTCCATTGCTCATAGCGTTACAGATGTCTAACGGCGGCGTGATTGATTTCCATTACGCGACACACTCATCGGTCGATTGGCTACTATCACTATCTATATAGTTCTACACCATGGATATTGTCATTTTAGCTTATAAATCTATTTAATTTCGAAATAAAATGTGACATTGTATATGTATTTATCATACATTTTAACATATTACAATGCACTATGCTTGCTTTTTTCAAAATTTTTGAAATAACAAAAATTTCACTAAAGTCATTACCTTATGTCGTTCTGCGTGCATAAGGTCTTGCCAAGTAACTTATATTTATAAGACAAAAACTAGCGAATTAAATGAGTTTTGCTTGGTATTTGAATATCCTAAAATCTAATGGAAATTTATACTATATGTGCGCTGTGGAGAATTTTTAAAAAGTCCTGAGGATAATCCATATATCCCCATATCCATAATCCCCATAGTTGATGGGCGAATCACAGAATGGATTGTATTAGTAAGCAAGACGTTTATGCCCATCTACTGGTATTTGCTTCCGTAGTCGCTTCGTCAAAGACCTACGGGACAAGATGGGGTGGCCCTACTTCGTTCCTAGTAAATTTAAATAGCAGCAATTGCTCAGTAGGTAAGTCTTGGCTTTACGATTTGAACGTCGTAAGTTAGTATTTTTTTTATGGGATAGGAAGGCAAACGAGCAGGCGTGTAACCTGATGGAAAGTAATCAATGCCACCCATAGACATTCGCAGCGTCATAGGCAGTGCGGAAGCGTTGCCGACCTTTAAGGAAAGTGTCACTATGGAGGGGGGAGGATGTTGGGCCTCCGGAACTCGACCGCTCACAGTACGAAGCGCGATAGGTAAGCTACCACTCAGACGGGTTTCAGCGCAAGTGTGGTACCTCCCCGGCGAGCCAACCCATTCATGCTACAGACAAATATTATGTCATTTTTGACACAGTATTCATCTGCAGCGTGGCTCTACCACTAATAAATCTTCTTCAATGGTACACATCAATAGTGCACCTTCCACTGCACTATTGATGTGAACCATATCCTAGCAAAAGCATTGTTATTAGCTTAGCTGGAATGTTTAACAAGAATTCTAGTAGTATTAAAACATTACTAGTCTTCTTTGTACAAAAAATAATTTAGAAAACTCAATATTCCGACCTAATATTTTTATGGACATCGGTACAGATCCAAATCGAGTGTAAATTGTCACCGCTATTTTGTCACTATTGCAGTACTTGGTTTATGTCACCAGTTAAATATTCACTGCGGAAGCTGCTATCGGCTCACCAGTTCCCGCCGCCTGTCTGATACACTCCATTACCGCCGCTATCGGCATCTTCGAGCTAACCACTAAATCTGTAAACTTGGGAAAATATATTCATTTGTAAAAATAAATTAATAAAAGCAAATCTTTTTCTTTATTGTACAGCTTTTATGTTTCAGTGCTAGGCACGGGACCTTCTACTTTCAAGAGGGAATGGACATTTATTTACCATAATTGTGCAACGCGGATTGAAGGAATACTCAAACTTACTGCACCAACAGTTTTTCAGTAAGAATAGACTATTATACCTTCTAAACGTGATGGTAGATTATCGATGGTATGGTCGATTAGAGTTTCTACCATCTGCCATGCGCATATCACCACGAGTCCTTACGGAATACGCTTTTTGGCAAATGTAGTTTGGAATGCCCCCCTGGTAAATGAAGAATGATGTATGCATACATACAAAGTAACTTGTCATAATAATCATTGTGTAGTATTAACTTATATATAAAAATAAATGTGTTCGTTTCTTTTGTATTCGCTTTCTTTATCTCTTAGCTTCCCAACGATACAGCCCACTAGTGGGCGTTGGAGCTTTGCATGAGGGCGTTATGAAATACCTCTATTTTCATGAAAAAACATTTTATCTAGATCATATAAAATGTCTATCTTGCAAAGGGGGCGATAGTCCATAAAAGGTTGGGAACTTGTGCTTTATCTGATTGCGATGGAAGTTCCCACAGTTATTATTGGCACGTGCATGAAAGTTTCTGACATAATACCATTAACGCTAACATTCATCCACGCAACCACCAACACTCAACCATGTCATGAAGATTTTTTCCATAGCTACGCTTGCTATAGATATCGGTCATCATCGCAATGGCTATTAACTCTCCATTGAAAACATGAACGTAACCCGAGCAACGCCGGGTACAAAAGTAAATTTTAGATAAAAACATAATTTTTAAATTCAGTTTCACACTTTTGGTACACTCCACACTTATATAAGTTATTTTACAACCGGTTTCTTATAAATTGTTCTCAGTTTTAAATTTACCTCGTTATCACATATCCCGCACCATACATAATTCATTGTCGCCGTCGTGTTGCCACTATAAAAAAATACGAACGTCGTATAAAATTTTATGTCAAAAAAAAGCAGATAGTTAACCCACATTTTAATTAATACCATTATAGCAACATTTCAGCCAAACGTAGTAGATATATTTTATCTAGCTTAATATTTGACGTAGTGAATGGAATCTTCGGTCTCGACCATAGACAAAGACAAAGGTTACATTTTGTACATTTAATTTAAAAAGTCTCAGGAGCGCAGGTTTTGACTTTACTAATATGTGTAAAAACAAAATGTTTGCCATGATTTGGCACGAAACCTTAATTGAGATTTTTTAATTTGTTCAAACATAGGTATGTATGAACAAATTAAAAAATCTCAATTTAAGATAAAAGTAAAGTAAAAGTGCCAAGATAAAATAGGGCTGAATCATTTCTTCTGCTATAAGTTCCGTCTATATTAGAATAGTTTATAAAATGTACGTACATGAACGTGTGGCGTGTGTGTTCTTCTCTCTCTCTCTCTCTCTCTCTCTGTGTGTGTGTGTATATGTGGAAGGGGAAGGGGAATCCTACATTTTATTTCCTAATGTCTTTCTAAATGTAGGTTAATAAAAATTATTAAATTCGGTTTGTAAACGTTCATTATTTTTAAGTCTCTTAGTTACCGCGTAGTACTTTCTAATTTAAAATAAAAACATTCCTGGTCTCGTCTCGCACATCACTATTTGCATGTGTTGTTCTGTCACGCAATCTCCGTTTTGTTTTTGTTTCGTGATATACTTTTTTGTATTCTTATCTTTGTTTCCTGGGCGATTTATTATTCTTTAATTTTATAACCAACCATACATTTATTTTGGATTTGTTCTTTACTAAAGAGTTTCATTATATTTCCTCTAATTGTGAGGTTAAGTAAGGCATATCTTTTTTGTACTATTTCGTAAGGTATTCAAATTATCAAGTTCGTTTTATAAATCTGGTAATCTGCATGCAGTCTTATAGACATAAAAGTTTATATTTTTGACTCTTAATATATAAATTTCATAGCTTTATGAACAAATAAATAAATAAAGCACCTTAGAAAAATTTAGAAAGATTAAAGTAAATTTTGTGTTGGAAACAGCTTTTCCTTCTTCTATTTACTTCTTAATTTTAGTTTATTGCACGAAATGATTTTCCGATGTTAAATTATTTCAAAACCAAAGGAACAATAAAAAAAAATTCAATAAAAAAGGAACATTCTATTGTTACGGGCCGCTTCGTTCGATTTTACACGAAAAACAAAATCAAAAAGAAAACAAAAAAGATGAACGTCCGGTGATTGGTGGGCGCGACGTTGCCGTCTTTGACCTCCCGTCGAGATGTAATATCGTTCATCTCTTTTGTACGTTCCACGTTTATTATAGTTGTCTCTGTTTAAACTTCTCCGCAGGATCGTCTCGCTTCAAGACACAACCGAGATAATTTTATCTGAAAGCTTTGAACTTCGAACGTGACTTCTTTTTTTAAACACGTCCGCGGAGCCAATGGAATGGAAGTAACTAACATGTTAATGCATGTTTTTTTATGTAATTAATTATCCACAGACACTAACGATATCAGTTGTGATTAATAATAAATACTCTATTTATTTTGTAAAATAATAAAAAATATCAGTTATATTTTATCCTTTATTAATATGACCCAAATTCTGCATGCTGTTGTGTGTGTGGTGTTTTGTATTTATCATATTGTGTTTATAAGGGCATTGGATAGTGTTATTCTAAGCCATTTAGCTAAATATTTTTAAAAAAATTACAATTGTCAACTGCGCAAGTTATGTATTTATTTTATATATATTAAAAAATATATATATATATTTTTTAATAATTTTATATATATAATTTTTTTTATTTTACGTAATATACAATATTTTGACTTTGCTAGAATGCATGTTACCTATTCCAATTTAGTTAATGAGTTGATAATGCTTGAGTTAGAAAAATGTGGTCTAAATCTGTAGCCAAAGCAAACTACGATTTTTACCAATTGCTATTGAAGAATATAAAGCTATTGAAACTTTATCCCTTATGTATGTGCGTAAGTAGATATAGACGAGAATCTCTCGTTCAAATCTTCTTTTATTCAATGGAATGATTTTATTTCGATATGATAAGGAGAATTCAAATGCAGTGCATTTTAGTCATATTAGATGTACAAAGATCCACACGGCAGTCCCAAAAACTCATATTTGTGTTTAAAACAAATTTTAATCTCCACCGGAATTTGAACCCAGAAATGTTGACTCAAAAGTCAAGTACTCTAACCACTTAGCTAAGCCAATTAATATATTATAAGTATGATAATAAGACACTGTTGTATAACATAGTTTATCTGATCTCTCACGGCGAGGTCATCGTGGTCAAGGTTGACTATTGTTTTGTACTCGCATGAACGAGACGAACTTATTTTCGTTTTCAACAAAAAAGCTTAAACTATTTCGTAAATACGCAAATGTTTGTAATAATTGATTAGAAAATTATATATTTAAATTTTTTACACAGTTAATATTTATTCCACTGCTGGGCAAAGGCCTTTGGTGAAACGGACATTAACCCAGCACGCTTGTCCAAGCAGATTTTTGCGGGGTAACCAGACTCACATGTTTATCCCCGCATTCATTGATTCCGTACGCAGTAGCTTTCCCACTCTTCGCCGCGTCCTCTATCATAATAATTTGAGGTTAATCAGGTTTCCATTTTAACAATTTCCATCTTTGTTACTTACTTGATTCACTTGTTCATCGGTTTAAAGTGTGTCATGGCCTTCCATACTAGAATACATCACTGGTCCCAGTTTTCCCAACGTTCTATTCGTCCTTAGGTCGCCAAGTGAGCACAGAGGAAAAAGATTCATAGCTATGTCTTTTATAATGGCAAACGAGCAAGCGTGTCACCTGCTGGAAAGCAATCAATGAACATTAAAATAGCGCGGAAAGTGAGTTGATGGTATAAAACCAATGTTTCGATACTGTAAGAACTCGACATCAAGCAGTTTCTATTTACGACTGCACAATCTCGAATATTCGCATTATCTATTCACGTTTCCATCAGAGGTAGCGACTCTATGTAGGTCCCTTATCGCTCAGGTTTCAGTGGATACTACGCTGGCACTATGCCCCAAAGTGTCTCTTGGCCTTAAAAGATTGTCTGGTGACGTCGATGCTCGTTCGCCTGTCTTGTGTAATTGCTATTGCTGTATTGCTATACACGTGTACACTAGACCAGAATTTACACGTAGCAGGATGAATGCTAGCAAAGGAAAGTGGAAAGACATCGTAAGGAAAACCATATGACCTCCTTTGTGTTAAGAGCGATACGAATGAGAAGCATAAGATACAATTAAATTCCAATTCTTATATTATTTAATCAGAAATATAAAATAAAAAATATGGTGTATCTAATAACGTCATATATTACTACATCATTTGAGTTAATCGAGTCTTTGTTTGAAAAATAAAATTAAATAATGTCGATTCTTTACAGTTATGTTTCATTAAAGGCACGCGAGACAGTCAAAACAAATCGACATGCAGACCACCGTACTGATAATATTTTCAAATTTCACTGAACCGTTTATACATATATACATAAGTAGTACACGAGTATATATGGAACCGAGGTTACTGCCTATTTCAGATTGGAACTTGGAGTTTTCGGATACGTCTTAACTTAGTCCTTCAGTCTCGAATGTGAGTTAAAAAGTAAGGAAATGAATATATATATATATATATATATATATATATATATATATATATATATATATATATATATATATGCAGAACAGGCGGATGACCCGTCCAGTCTAGTCACGATAATACACTTAAGTTACCAATCAAAACAATTTCATGACAAAATATTATATTTATGTACCTACTATGGTATGACCCAATTGGCTCAGTGGTGAAGTAACCGCCTTCGGAGTCAACACTGAATAGGGTCTAAGGATATATTAATAGTAAAATTATAATATTTGTGTTTTTTTATAGCGGAGCAAGCAACGAGCATGCGTATCACCTGGTGCCAAGAGATCACCGCCGCGCATAGACATGCGCAACGCAGGATGCATCTCAGATGCGTCGCAGGCCTTTAGTGAACACGTACGCTCCTTTTTTAAATATATCACGCGGTAACACCGCAAGTGGTAAATTGTTCCTCATTTGCACAGTTTGTGGCAGAAAACTGCGATGATTAATGGAGTCAGGCGTTACTTTGCGGAAATCCATCATTATGTGGACAGTCAAAACTTTTACTTAGCTAAGATCCGCGATAAGCAATCTTATCTTATTGTATATACAAATTGCTTGTCGCGGATCTTAGCTAAGTAAAAGTTTTGACTGTCCACATAGAAAACTGCGACTAAATCGCACTGTGGTCCACACCTCCAGCACTCCAGATGGTGTGGATGGAACCTATTTTTGTGGCGCGTAGTACGTCGTGTATTCTTAGTAACTAATATCAATCAAACCATCCGCAGAACAGGCGGACGATGCGTCCAGTCACGATAATACACTTAAGTTACCAATGAATAGACTTAAACGACTATTTATATTCTAATAGTCGTCACGTTTGGATACGGCAAGGATACAATTTATTTAGCCGATCCCGCCCGTAGATAACACCAGCGCGGTCCCCGCGCGCCTTATCACGGCCCTACAGTAGTTGGTGTTCCCCCACCGCTTGCTCATCAAGCGGCCTCGAGGAGGACTGTGGTTCCCTATAGCAGGAATCACCGTTTAAGGACCGCGAGGGTGTCGAGGGTAGCGAAGTCACGCAACTCCCGAGCCGAGCTTAGTGAGTCAGGCGACGGAGGAGCCCCGGCAGAAGTAATTTTTTAAGAGATCTTCTTTAAGAGATTTTCCCACGTAAAAAAAAGGATACAATTTATTTTTAACAGCAGACCAAGAAAACGATCACGCGGACCACCTCATGGTACTGATCACCGCCCATAGACATCCGCGTCGACACTCAAATGCGTTGCCAGCTTTTCGTAAACACGCTAGTCTCTAGAATACCACAAAGTCGTATTCATTCGCTAACCCCGCAGGGTAGTAGATTGTTTCACAAATACACCGTTAATGATAGAAAACTGCTACTGAATCGCGACAAACAACTATCCTGACGAGCAATTGACTCATCGATTACGATTCCCGCATCGCGATAAATTTATATATGTATTATATATTCGACGACTTACTTATAATGCTAATAATATTATATATGCTGAGCAAGAACCATTTTATGACATTTGTTTGATTAAAATTATTTTCTTTTTGTTTTGTTTTTTTTTTTGTATATTATTTTGTATAACATTTTTAAGGTTTTAAGCAAAAATTAATTATTGTAAAAAAAGATGTCATAAATAAAGTTTTTTCTATTTCTATTTCTAATTGGCTTATTGGTGGGATACCCCGCTCATGGAGTCAATGGTCGCGGGTTCGATTCCCGCATAGGACTAAATATATATAGCCACAGCCTACAGATATTTATTCCGAGTCTGGTAACCCCGCCAATCCACATTGGGCAAGCGTGGTGGGTTATTGTCCATCTGCTCAGCAGTGTTACATATATGGGCTGTAAAATTAAAATGTATGTATGCACTTCAAGTATTTATTCCAAGTCTGGTTACCTCGCAAATCGGTATTGGTCAAGCATGGGGAGGCTCGTGCCCAGGAGTAAGACAGATATATAGCTTGTGAAAAAAAACCATGCAAGTGATGGTAATGGAACTGGTTTTCAAGGCGAGTAGTCCGATGGTGAATGTCCTATGCAGTTGATAAGGGTTTGAACATTTTAACCGAATTTCAGTTAGTTCAATCAATTTCGATTGCAGTTGAAGATTGCGATTTGAAGTTAAAACCAGATATAAACACGTACTACTGCGTCAAGAAGCTGTCATTTAACGTGTAACAACATATAATTTGTTCAATTGGGAAACATGTACCATTGGTAATAAATAAAATAATTTCATACTAACAAAACAAGTATGAAAATCGTAATTACAGTGTCTGTCCATAAACCAGCATCGCGAAATATTACCATATAAATCGATTAGTTATCGAAGAAGTGAATACAGATCCTTAACCTTCGAATACTCGTTCGATAAAAAACTCGATCGTGACACGTGAAGGGTCGCTCTCCCCCGCGGACGCCATTTTTTCTCAAAGGTGACGCAGGAGCACCTGTCGAATAGAAATACAAAATGATTAGAACAGGCATGATTGGTTTATTCCGAACTGTTCGTTTGTGTATGCAGTAAAACTTCAATTAAAAAATATGTGATTTTTAATGGAAAAAACATTGATATATGAAAAAAACATACCAAAAATTGAATGAATGAAACAGCATGGTGGTAGGGCCATGGTCGCCTCGATGGGGTTATATCATAACCTAATATTTGTTATATCATAACCTAATTGGCGTTAAATAATATCATTATCTGTTGCGGAGTTTAATATTTAGTTAGTACAATGAGTGCAGAGGTCCGGAGACAACATTTTTTTACCGTTCTTGTACATTTTAAGATCGTACGGAGAGATATTGTCGCTTTGTCAGAACCCGCTGCAAGCCTTTGCCTTGTTATATGCCTCAAGACTGGGGAAGTCACCATTTTCGGAGTCAATGCTCGCAAGTTAAACTCTGGCACAGGGATAAATATACGCATCGGATATCCTACAAGTATTTCAATGTGGATATTCTGCGTATCCGCCTTGGACAAGCGTGGTGGGCTAACGTCCATTCTTCAAAGATCGGTCTTACACCCACCAATGAACATTATATGGGTGTATAAGGCAATAATTAAAAATTAATATCTATGCCAATATAAAATGATACAAAAAAATTAAGTAGTAATTACAACTAGACGACTAATTGACTTAGTAGTCGGGCTCCCGCCTACGAAGGTGATGCTCGGCGTATCATTCTCCGTATTTGGATAAACACATATATGCACGTATGGTTGTCTGGTCACCCCGCCAATCCACCTTGGATATGTGTAGTGGGTTAATGTCTATTCTTCTTAAAACGGGGAGGCCTGTGTTTGCTGGACACACATATGTGGCAATATACCTATGGGCTGTGGAAAAAAGCGTGTTTTATTTGACTTACCTATATTAACTAACTTTTTTGGCGCAGCGACTCAAAATGGATCTTAGCCTCCTAACAGATCTTACGCTAATATTACAATTATTTTATTCTTATGCTTGTTGTTAATTATGAAAATAAAAGCCACTTCTATATATTGTTATATCTGTCAGCAGTGGCCTGCGCACGCGACTTACACCAATAATTAACATCCCTTTCCCTTGAGACAGTTGGAAGTCCATAACAGACCGTTACTTTAAGTGTTAGCGAATAAAACTTGGACCTAGCTGTGTCCTTTTACAGAATTAAAGATTTTTAAACGAGTTAGTACGATGAAGTATGATATAGGAGCATATTATAAATGTTTATAGCCTATTACTGGTTTTGCTTAGGACCAGAAGTTCGTGGATTCGATTCTACTTATTATAGGACGATTATCGTAACTTACTTTTCTAAAATAAGCAGTTTTTAGCTTTATTGTAAAAGTTATAAAAGCAAATAAATATACACATCATATACTTAAGTTATTGAGAACGATGGGTCTTTAAAATGCGATCTAATTTGAATTTCCAAACTATACTTATTCTACAAAAAATAATTATTCAATATTTAAATGTTGATAAACATGTATGAATCGCTTTATACTAATTATGCGAAAGCTCCTCGGGCCAAAATATACATCAGATAGAGTCCGTCATAATGCCGAAATCGAGGAGCTTCTGATCGATTCCAACATTATCGGGGAGACAAAGGCGCATAGACTTCGTCGGTTCGGTCATCTATCTGAAGAGGATGGAACAGGATCGTGCAGCCAAAAGGGTATACGCGGCTTTACCATCCGGTCGAGTTCCGGTCGCTCAAGGTACTGTAGTTATACATTCATAAATGTATCGATAATGTATTAAAACCTTTTATATTATATTATATTTTTTTGACATTTGTAATATTCAAACTTAAAATGAAAAAGGACTAAATTGTTATAAAAAAAATGTATTAGTTCGTTTGACGTCTTTTTAATAGACATGTCACCCTTCCGAGATAAAAATTGAATATATATAATGTTAAAATATAAAATGTAAATTGAAAAGTGTTAATAAAATAATGAAGTATAAATATGAATATGATATAAATGTACATATGATTTTAAAACAAGAAGAATAAATTAATATCTTTTTGAAGAATTTTATTTGGAGATAAAAACCCCCTAAATCCCGGGTGTCGCCGTAAGCGGTACGGCAGGCACGCTATAATATCGATGGAGCGATGCAGTGATCGCTGATCTGAGTGAGCTTCGAGCAAGCGAAAGGCAGCCCATGACCAGTAACGAGTTCCCGTTTCAGAGGCCAAAACACACTTTGGGTCATAGTGCCAGCGTAGTAGTAGTATTAGTAATAGCACAGTTATATTACTTTTTAAAAATGCACCGGAAAATATAACAGTCAATGTTAGTACTTAGTTAATATGTAGAATAGTTCCTTGATTTTTGGCATTCGTTTTGTTTGGTTATATAGCCTATAAGACAGTTTCACCCATGATATCCCTGTCACCGACTCAGCGAACGGACTTCCGGCACGGGGAGGGATAAAACCTCATTTCCGGGCCGAGAACCCTTCCGTAGGGGCGAGCGGATACTCGACCGCATTGGCACTGTTGCTATGGCAATGATAACATACAGATGATTAATAGAATCAGGCGTTACTTTGTAGAAATACATTACTAAGATGGGCAGTGAAAACTTATTCAGATAAGATCAGCTACACTATTCATCAGATCAGCTATATGTATTTATGAAAATGACGTGGAAAATTATAGAGTTACTAGTGCTTATTGAATGTACTCGTCCCTGTTGTCAACAATTATATATGTTTATTTTCATCGATTTTTTTTATATCTTTACGATTTTATTATATATTTACATCGATATTTGAAAAAACTATATGATGAATTTAAAAATAATTGAATATTTAATATATGACTGCGCCTTGCAATAATGTGTGATGTATTAAAAAACAGTACACATTGATTTGTATGAGATTTAAAGGAAACAAGTTAGCATGTCGCAAAAAGAAAATGATAAATTATTATTTTTTTAATTTTGAAAAATATGTAGACTTGTTTTTTAAAGGTCTTTGATATGTAGCTGGTTCCACAAATGTACAGTAATTGGCAGAGACTTGCGATTAAATCACACTGTGGTGAACTGCCAAGTATCCAAGTGGTGGTGATGAAACTTGTTTTCACTTTGATGATGGATTGGACAATTCCACAGAACATGAATATGCCTTTCCGCTATGCCAGAAACAATTAATTATTGACCATAAAATAAAATAATCACCACCCTGTCGAACCAGCTATTTGGAGCAGTATTTCCGAAACGATAGATTTATCATCACATCACAGGCATTGTAACCTTTAAAAGACAATACCTTAAAGGCCGGCAACTCTTTAATACCTATGATGTTGCGGATATCTACGAGCGGCGTTGATTGCTTTCCATCAGGCGACACAGCTAGCGTGTTTCCCTCCTATTCCATAAAAAACACACATGGAAATGTGATTATAATCGATTCTGTCCACGTTGCGCGACCACCTGTAGTATGTGTATAAATCGGAGGGTAGTTTGTTGCGGCATATGTTTGCTTGGACCTTTGTTAACTTATTGATAATCAGAGCTTGGACCTTTTTTAACTTATTGATAAGCAGGCCAACCTTAGTAGCGGTAACTGAGTGTAAAAATCTCGCATATAAAAGTTAAAAATCATTAGAGCTCACAGTATGAAAAAGATTTTAAAAATCAGATGCATCTTTTTTAAAAATAGAATAATGCTCTTAGTATTGACGAAGTCGATGAACGGGGTTTGTTGCTTATCAGAGGAGGATCCCGCTTGCTCGTTTGCCTATGTTGTCCAGAGTAGTCCAAAACCTTTTTTATATGTATGTCAGAAACAAGTGTATAACGAAGAAATTATTATAAGAAGCTTGCTTGTAATTTCCATTGTTAAAAGAGAAAAATTCTTGTGCAAGTCTCGCTGCTCCTTGTTATTACGTTGAAAACTGAATTACGCAGTACACAAGGAATACTAAAATAAGCTGCTATGGCATACTGCCGAGTGTATTAACTTATATAAGGCCTCTTCTGGGAAGCGAGCGCGCTGGTTGCCATGACAACGCGCCGCATCAACACGCCACACAGACACCGACACGTGTGAATATCCAGGTGACCTAGCTAAGTTAAGGGCACACTGAGAATATTTGTATAAACATTAGCCAACCCGGTAAAAATCAGAAGATATGTATATATTAGCTATTTTTTATTACTATGTGATAGTCGGCATAGAATATGGCCACCCCATGTTTTCCCGTGAGTGATGTATGAACCGACTATAAGAGTATATACTAAAGAATAAAATATACTAAATAATTAAATCATATCTGCAATTCCTAGATCTACCCACCATTGATAACAATTATAGCAGCAACTTTCAATCCTTAGGGAAGCCAATGTCAAGCAGTAAACTGTTAAGACTGTATTGATGATGATGTACATACATACATATCGTCAGGTCTCCCGTAGGGGTAGGCAAAGACCACAAATCTCTATCTGCTACGATCTCGGCATACTTTCCTTGCTTCCATGTAAGCTTGCCGGTTAAGGGTACTCTTGGCCTGGCCTTTCTTAAAAACTACAACAATTTGGTCAAGGTATGTTTTCCGTGGTTTTCCCCTACCGACCCTTCCACCCACATTCGCAACGTAAATTTCTTTTGCCAGTCGTATTTCATCGATCCTCTCTATATGTCCAAACCATTTAAGCATCCCTTCTCAACTTTTGTCTCAAGACCCTGTATGTTAATATGTGTAATTTTTTTACTCAATTTTGAATAATGTTTGTATATAAAAATTTAATACTTCTATCTCCAATATATGCTGAGCAAGAACCATTTTATGACACTTGTTAGATTAAAATTATTTTCTTTTTTTGTGTTTTTATTTGTATATATAATATTATTAAGGATTTAATTTTAGTTATTGTAAAAAAAGGTGTCATAAATAAAGTTTTTCTATTCTATTCTATTCTATTATTACACTCTTTAAAAAAAATTCCAAGCTACACTATACCGCGACGCGGCACATAAACGACTAAAATGAGCAAGTAATGTCATTGTGCCATGGTGCCATTTTTCATCAAATACATATATTTGCAATGTTACAATGTAGTTGTCATCTACTACAGAAAAACATCAACGAATTTAAGCAAACACTACTAAGCTACTGAATCGTTTGCGATCAGATTTAAAGACAATGTATGAACCAACCCACTAAAAAGTCTCATCCTCGAAACAGTGTAGCTGCATGTTAAATCGTTTCTTTCTTTACATTTCGACGATATAAATCTCTTTTAAATCCTTTAAGTCTATTTTACAACTATTTAAAAGAGATTTAATCGAATTTAATATTTCGGAATAAGAAAAGGATGAAATTTCAGTGACACATTCAGTAAGATTGCAATGTAGCCGACATTATAATGCGGCTACATTGTAATGTA
Source organism: Baronia brevicornis (assembly GCA_031353405.1). Classification (NCBI taxonomy): domain Eukaryota; kingdom Metazoa; phylum Arthropoda; class Insecta; order Lepidoptera; family Papilionidae; genus Baronia; species Baronia brevicornis. The sequence goes on from JASFAT010000674.1 coordinate 260,791, forward strand.
GCCGATATCTCTGGATATATTTCCCTTGTTTAACTTGTTTTACACACCCGGTGGGAATTCAAATCGCTTGTAAGTGTTACCCCGCCTTAATATAGTTAACGAATTGTGATGCAGTTTTAGATATTTTAAATTTTTAATCAATCAATCACGTTATAAATTTCAAAGAGTTTGTCAATAAATCTGCCTATTATGAACTATTATGTTGTTTTAGATCATGAAAATATTTCAAAATTTCAAATATTACACATTTTTGATATCCTTTATTATTTTTTGTGTTTCTTCTTTTGCTACATACGTATAAGATGAAGAAAAAGCGATCTAAGTGTGCCCCAAACTTTATAATCAGCGTCTTTGTGTGTGTACCAGTGTTTATCTGCCGCGGCCACGTCACCGATGTCATATACTGATAGTACGCCGTTATGTACATATGTACGTACGACATAATGATACGTCATGTTGAAAGCCCTTGTGTGTCCTCTGCGGACAACTAATAGGTCTTGGGGGATGTCCGCATGAAACTTTGTAGGCTTTTATCATGAAAGCGGGGTTTCAGAAAACTTTACGTGATATAATAAGGTATTTATTACATACCAGGGTTTGCCTACATATGTATATCAGCGGATATATATCATGATATACATGCATACATTTAATAGTGCTAGAGCCACGTTGCAGACGAATACTTTGTTAAGAATGGCATAATATTTGTCTGTAATATGAGTGGTACAGATGAGAATCTAAGTAGCTTACCAACCGCGCTTCGTACGGTGGGTGGCCGAGTTCCGGAGTCCCAACACCCTCCCCCTCCCTATAACCATCCCCCTCCCATTCCCACTCCTATAATAACTCTTTCCTTAAAGGTCGGCAACGATTCCGCACTGCCTATGGCGCTGAGGAAGTCTGGGGGCCGTTGATTCCTTTCCATCAGATGACACGCCTGCTCGTTTGCCTTCCTATCCCATAAAAAATACATATATCATTTTTTTTTATTAAAGTTTGTTTTTTCATAAAACTGTTATATATCCCATATATACATACATATATCGGATATATATACATACATATATAACATTTTTAGAAAATGACTAGTACGGTGGGAATTCCACTTAGGTTTCAGCTTATTCTACACACCTACAACGATATTCCGAACCGATACGACATTGTAACCTTCTAAAAACAAATCATTGTTTTTTAGATGTGTGTGCGTGGGGTTAGTTTCTTATTATATTGTATAATAGTGGTACTCGTGCAAAATTATTGTTTATCATTTAAAATTAAAATGAAACAATCATTTTATAGATTTTACTTTTTTTTTAATAAGTAAATTTCGAGATATGTTTATGTCCTTAAAATGTGTTTTCTTTAAAAATACTAAACATATAGAGAGAAATTTACTTTTAGTTTGTTGTATGTGATGCCATAGAGCTGTTATCTTCAATAATATTTACTGGTGGCAGAGGTGCTTGTACAATAAGAATTCCGTCTCTCGAAAGAAATGAGATGATGGTATTTGGGTCCAATTCTTTGGGAAGTTGAACCTCTCTCACAAACTCTTTGACGATTGTGCGATTTTGTGATTTCTCTGCGTGCGCGGCTTGGACCAATAGGATGTCGTTGAGAATCGAAACTTTAACCTGGAAAAATATTAAAGTAATAAAAATACTTTGTTAGCTGAACACAGGCCATTCTGGAGGAATACACCTTAATTTGTCCAAAGTGGATTGAAGTACCCAGACATGGAATAAGAACTATATATATATATATATATATATATATATATATATATATATATATTGGCGTGGTTATATTTATTCCGAGGCGGGGATTGAACCCATGACCATTGACTGGGTGAGGGCCCTACCTCTTAGCCAATTGTTTATTACTATAGCGTTTAGCTATTGTTCAGACATCGGTCTTCTGTCGAGACTATAGTACTTCCCAGGCGGCCAGTTGTACTCTAAATATTTTTTTTAATATTTTTGTTTTAATTATGGGTTAAGAAGGCAAACAGGCAGGCGTGTAACCCGATGGAAAAAAACTAACGCCACCCATAAACCAACACAGTGTCATAGGCATTGCATATGCGTTCCTGGCCGTTAAGAAATATATAGGATTGGTTTTTAAGGGTACCCATGTCATATCGGTTCGGAAAAACCGCTGGAGGTAACTGTTTCCACAGGGTAGTGGTGCGTGGAAAGAATATGGGAAAACATACCATAACGGATTCCCATTCGTCCATATGGTGGGGATGGTTTAATAGCAACGGATGTGGGAATTCCATATATAGTACAAAATCTACAAACCTCCGTTGGTTCAAACTGACTGAGATCGAATTGCAGTTTCAGATTCTGATTTTCACCTTCGCCTTCCACTAGGGGTGACTTCTTGACAACGTCCCATTGGTTTTCTGGCTCGTGATTGACAGACATCACACTTACTGTGTCGTGCGGAGTTGACTTGTTGAGATTCGTTAGAGTTGTGCTGGTGAATAGGATACGTAAGAGTGATTAGACATATACAGGTAGGTAAGGGATATGAATAGAATGGCAGAAGATACTAATATTTTTTATATACACCATGGATACCAGCGGTCATTATAATCACAGGCGAAACCGGCAAGGACCTTTAAAGTTACTCTTATAAATTGCTAGACCAAAAAAAATTATAAACTAGCTGCAAGCCGGCATGCGTCTTGCGTGCATGCGGGCAAACAGTCTTATGAATAAGTTAAAAATCCATAGGGTCAAATATAATTTTTTTAAATAATACATTATCATGTTATAATGTATATACAATAAATATAAGACAATATATTTATGAACTTACTATTTGTTACACTTAAAAGTATATGGATTGTCTAACCTTTTATATTATATATATATATATATATATATATATATTTTCACGCCTATCCCCCGCAGGGGTTGGCAGAGACCACCACAGAGCTCCATCCGCTGCCATTCAACGCAGCGAAACGGCTCGTCATTGGTCGCTTTTCGCCCTCGTTAGAATCAGGACGTGACGGGTGGCGAACCACGTCGCCGTCATTTTTCGACAAATTAGGTATATTAAATTCGTCTTAGTGAATCCCACGAGCCGCAAGGGAGGATGGAGGTCAGCCCCAGCAGAGCCCTGCATGCTGAGGTAAGGCACCATAGTCCCCGGGGAGCCCGACCCCGGGACGATCGGCACGCTTTCGACTAGGCTCGCCCCTAGCCACGCATCCATTGGCACGGCAGACCAATTGAATTGGCGGAGAGGAAGGGAAAGGATAGAGAAGAAAGGAAGGGGCAGGAAAGGAAATGCGGATTGAGGGGGACCAGACGCGGAATAAACATTTATAAATCCATATAAATATTTATTCCGATGCGGGAATCGAACCCGCGACCATTGACTCCGCGGGCGGAGGGCCCCGCCACTAAGCCAATCGGTCGTAAAGTATTTATATTATATATGTACATATATTCATTTCAGAAGAGCTGAAACCGAAGGGTTCATGCCTGACACTAACATAATGGGAAAGACGAAAGCACAGACTCCGATGGTTTCAGTATCCACTTAGAAAGGATTGAAGAAGATTGCCCTTCCAAAAGTATTCACTTTTGGAAGAACCCTTGGAAGGATTTGGGATTACCGTCCCATGAACTCCTTCAAGTATGGTTTGTACAGTGTAGTGCGTGGATTTCATGCAAAAATGCGTGCAATAGCTTAATATGCGTGCGTAACGTATTATATAGTACTAGTACTACTACTACGACCTATAATATGGTAGTAAATAATTATAATAAAAATTGACCAAAATATGACTGCACAAATATATGTATTAGGTGCTAGGACTTAAGAGCTGCTTTTCTAGTGTTTTAAATGTAGTTTAAAATAGCTTTTTAAAGCTTGTTTTCTTTTTGCTTCTTAAACTGATTTAAGCTGACATCTGTCTAGAAGACAAAGACCATAGCTATGTAAGTTCTCGTATTAGACGTCAAGACACTTATGGTCATTGAGTTAGGGTAGAAAGTATGATTTATAGAATAAAATACCTTTTCATACCTTAGCTTTGTTATCTCCTGGTCGAATTTCTGCATTTCATTAATAAAACGTTCCTTCATTGTTACGAAGTCATCATCAAATATTGCGATATCAGTCGATGTTACAGGAATATCCTTTGAGGAAATATCATTACTAGATTTGCGGAATGTGGCGGACATTGCGGTTTACCTAAAAATTTAACTCAATCCAATTCTATTTATTTCCAAGCGGAATAAAAAATGTAATAATTTAACTCAATCAATTTTATATTTATAGTAATTATCGGTGGATTCTGCCAGTAAAGTCAGTCATCAAATTCAGTCAAAAACTAAAATAGAATTAAAGGGAAAAACCCGCAATGTTCTTACTTAATGATTTAATTGAAATTATCAAATTTGTATTGTATTTCTAAAGTTATGCTGACATTTTTTAATAATTATGACTTTTGAGACGTTTTTTTATATTTGTTTCAGTGTTAATGGCTTGATATGTTAACTGCTCGAAATAGGTTATATGCAATAATTAAAGTGTTATTAGGCTGATTTTGACCTGAGAACTGTAGTGGTACATTGATAAATATATCACTAACGTAATAAAACTTGAATATATTTGAATCTTTTATATTATATTACTTCTTTTGAAATTCTTAATTTAAAATAACAAAAGAAATAAATTGTTTTATATTAAAACAAAAGTTTGAAAATTCGTCTGACGTCTTTTAGATAGACATGTCACCCGTCCAGCATAAGTAATCGAAATAATATATAATGAGATAGAAAATGTAAAGTTAAAAGTGTGAATAAAGTATGAATAAGATATTCTATAAATGTACAATAAATAGTAAACTAAATTGATTTGATTTGGAAGATTTTCAATTACATTGAAGAAAACCCTCTAAACATCCCGTGTGTTGCCGTAAGAGAAAGACTGGCATGCCATAGAACCAACAACTGATGGAATAGACGAGTGAAGTGGAGACGGCATGATGGCATACGTCGTGTGGGATACCATTCAGTGTATCCCACAGTGTAGTTTAAGTAAGCCACTTTGCACAGATCGTTACATTATATATGTAACGATCTGTGCAAAGTGGCTTACTTAAACCGGGCTTAGTTCACTCGCCTTGAACAGGTCTGTATGTAACAGCTGACTATCGCAAGCGGATGACTTTTCTGTTGGCAACCAATCACTTTTTAATAAGTCTCCTAATGATGTTTTCTAAAGTTTCATCGCCACCATCTTGATGTATGGCGATCTAGTACGGTGCATTTTTCCAGAAACTTCTTTCCACAAACCACTACCCTGTGAAATCAATTTCTTTGAACCTTCACAAAACAAGCCTATACATTTCTCAAAAATCAGCAACGCTTTTGCAATGCTTATGGCACTGCGGACAATGGGCGGCGTTGATTGCTTTACAACAGGTGAAACGCTGGTCGTTTGCCTTCCTATCTCATAATATATATATATACTTCCAAAAATAATTTTTAATCTAATAAAAATTAATTAGTCATAACATTTTCAATTTGTATTTGACCTTTCATCTTTCTGTTAAATGTCATTATTGCCAGATAACCTAACGTCCCCCTCGAGATGTGGTATTTAAGCGCCCTTAGGGCGGATGAACAGATTGACAATCATACCCCCGGTGCTATGGCGACCGAGGTCTAAACATCAAGCCCTATTAATCCCGGAGTGAGGGCGTGTCGAATTGGGTAAGCAGTGAAACCGTAAATAGAGTGAGAATTTTCACCACAAGCGTTTGTTTGTTTATTTTGCTTGTCATATTAAAGTATTATATTAAGTTTTATATATTTGATAGATTGTATTAAACATGATATTTATTATACGGTAGATATATGATACATACTGTTCTCTGAAGGCAAACACTTAAGCGCTGCACTATTTATCCCTAATATTAATATAAATCTGCGCCATTTGTTTCTTTTTACAAAGGTAAACACAGAACTGGGATTACTAATGTGAATTGTTATTGTAAAACGCTTTAATGTAGTGAATATATCACTGAATTTAAAATTTAAACAACTTTTTTAATGAATATTTCATATGATTGTGTGCCGTGATATTTTATTAAAAAGCAGCATTCATTTGGCATCATGGCATGGTAACCCTAACTAAATTCAAACGTGAGGGCGCAAATCGACGCCAAATTGGCGGGAAAGCTGTTCATTTGACAGATCATTTTTTATTCCGCTTGGAAATTCGACAGCCATTGTTCGAGTGATTGCCAGGTGGCAGGAAGTTAGTTAATATTGATGTTTGCCTGGTACTTGTATACCGCAAATTTTGGAAAAAATACAAAAAGTAAACTTGTAAACAATAAAAATTACTTTATCACATTTTTAGTATTTATAATCACATAGCGCTTCCATACAAATGGAAGAATGAATTGGATTGGAGGAATGAACATGAGTTTTGCTTAGATAACAAAATAAATATATGTTGGCCATACATACATTATGTATATATCCTAATGAGGAAATTGAAGCCGCGACTATGGACTAGCGGTAGTTTCGTCACTGACTCAGTAAGGTCGTATAAATATCTTAAATCTATTACATACAGTGGACTCGTGTTAATCCGGTCTTTGTGTGATCCGGCGGCCCTTGTACTCCGACACGCCTATCACTTGATTGTATATTAAATATATAATAATAAATAATGCATGATTCGACAGGTAACCTGTACGTACCTCTATCATTGTTTTTGTAAATTCTTTAGCACTGATAATGTTATTTTTATAATAAAATATTAGCTCCCTATTGTTTTTTTTTATGGGATGGAGGGCAAACGAGGAGGAGTGTCACCTGATGGAAAGCAATCAGCGCCGCCCACAGATATCCGCAGCGTCATAGGCAGTGCGGAAGCGTTGCCGACCCTCAAGGAAAGTGACATTATGGAAGTGGGAGTGGGAGGGGGAAGGTGTGTGGGAGGGGGAGGGGAGGAGGAGGGGGAGGGGGTTCGGCCTCCGGAACTCAGGCCGCTCACCGTACGAAGCGCGGTAGCTAAGCTACCACTCAGATGCCGGTTTTCTGCGGGAGTGTGGTACTTCCCCGGGCGAGCCGGCCCATTCATGCTACAGTCAAATAATATGCCATTCTTGACAAAGTATTGATCTGCAGCGTGGCTCTACCACTTAGAAATGTGATGTTTAATTAACTAAATTCTACATTCATATAATATACATATGTAGATAATTTTGTAGTATGATTCATAGTTCAAATAGATTCTTTGATTTGTAATTTTGCGGATTATTATAAATTCCGGACTAGCTATTATCCGACATATTTGATACTCCGACAATGCCCTGCAAAACCTTCGTCGGATTACCGCGGTATATATTAGCTACTAATTTAATTTCTAAGAAAACTTGTGTCTATATAAAGCGATACAGTATCAACGTAGAAATAATATTGTGTAACAACATTTTTTTAAATTACAAATAGTCACCTTCAATGAAGTCTATAAATATTAAAATAAATATGCCAAAACATTACATTCATACTTTTTATAATAAAAGAAACAACTGCGCCAAAATTAATTCACTTATCTCGATTTGATCTCATAAAACTTCGTTTCATTATTATAATAAGACTATTATTAAGCGAATTGGTAGACACTGGATATTTGTTATAGTTGGATATTGAACCTTGTGAAGTATAAAATAGAATGGTAAGTGCAACAATACCAAGAAAAAAATGTTTATAACGATGGGGCATACAGGGGTAGCGTTTTTAATTCCCGTAAAACGCAATGCAATATCTCGAGGGAGAGTGGGCAAACATCATTACGCGTAAACGGGGCTGCCAAGTGTCATTAGTTTTTGGATACCTTTTTTTATAGGAAAGGATGGCAAACGAGCGCATGTTTCGCCTGATGGAAAGCAATCAACGCTGCTTAAAGACATCCACAACAACATGGGCATTACAGACGTTCGGCCTTGCAGATGAGTAGGTTTGTTTTTTGAAGGTTCGGATTTTTTTTCTGAGATAGGAAGGCAAACGAGCAGACGTGTCACTTAATGGAAAGCAATCAACGCTGCCCATAGACATGCGCAGCGCCATAGGTAGTGCGGAAGCGTTGCCGACCTTTAAGGAAAGTGACATTATGGGTGTGGGAGGGGGAGGAGGAAGGAGGAGTGGGCGGGGAAGGATGTTGGGCCTCCGAAATTCAGACCGCTCACCGTACGAAGCGTGGTATCTAAGCTACCACTCAGACGCCGGTTTTCTGCGGGAGTGTGGTACTTCCCCGGGCGAGCCGGCCCATTTGTGCTACAGACAAATAATGTGCCATTCTTGACAAAGTATTCGTCTGCAGCGTGGCTCTACCACTATATTCGGAAACACCGCTGAAGGTAACTAATTCCACCTAGTGGTGGTGCATGGAATGTAATTACGGTAAAATCTCACCATACGAGATCGCCGCTCGACCAGATGGTGGGGATGAAACTTTTCTTTCTGTTAAATTGTGCGTTACCTAGTGAAATTTGTATATAACATATACATAAACAAGAAAAAATGCTTACATAGACAACGGAACCTTTAAACACGTTTCTATATAAGTAGTGAGAAAATAAACGATTTTTCCAAAAATTTGGCATCCCTGAGTATAAACGACTACCTACGTGTAGCGCGGTGAAACAATGTTGATATTTGCATTGCTCGTGTAAATAATCGACTATATTACACTTATACTGTCCTAGTACAATTAGAACACATATGAATAATAATATGCTTGACACTCTAGGCGTTAATCACACTAGAACGCTGCCCTGGCGTCACTACTTTTTTATATCGCAGCGTCTTGTCAGGTACAGGTTGACATCAATTGTCAGGTAAAAAAAATGACTTTTTTTTAATATTTTGAACCGTGATCCACGAAAAGTAAGTTGTATGAATCGTGATGTAAGTTCTAAAGAACGTGAACTCATAATTTTTTTAAAAAATTACCTAAATTCTTGCCATAAATGAATAAATACTAGATTTTCCTTAAACTTGTAAGCATAAATAATTTAATTTTTCTACTAAAAATTGATAATTGTAATAATATTTTATTGATCATTTATTAAAACAGGTTTACCTTACTAGGGAAACATATGTACTAGAGCAGAGTAATTCCCTTATTTGTTACAAAATATGAGCGTCGTTATTAAAAATATCATTTATTAATTACATAACTTATACACTGACACAACATAAATTACACACTGACATCTTATACATTCTATCTATTACCAACTTAACGTTTTTCAATCCGACATTGATAACTAGATTTTTATTGGTGACTCACATTATTGCTAGAATCGCTTAGCTTATGAAAATCGTTCACCAACCAAAATTATAGTAAACAAAACAAAATTCCTAAACTTAAGTAAAACAATATCCACATGTATGTATGTATATACAAATATGCGTGAGTGTAGGTTAAGTTTATGAGTTACAATGAATGAAAAGGTGTATGAGTGAGTATTATCTTTTTTCGTTTTTTAAATTACTAGTATTAACCCTTTTCAGTCGTAATTCACCTCTCACATGACAACAGTACTTTGTATTGTTGTATTGTGCTTTTGAAATGTATCCATGAATGTATGTAATTTTGTAAGCTTGCCTAAAATGAATTTTTATACCTATCGTTTCACCATAACTCAATTCTGTAAATCCTTCTGATAACAAATACATATTTGCATACGCGTATATCAAATTACAAGTTGGTCGGGGAAGGAAGACTTGACTACTTAATATCAAGGAGTGGACCGCGACAGCGAGTCCTGTAGAACTGCTATACTTCGGGGAAGAAGAGAAGAGTTGTGTTGAATGGCTGGCAACCTTCGCTAGTCGGATAGGCAGTCTTAGAAGAAGTATAACCATTGTTATGTATGTATGTCGAGGTAAAAATGTTTGTTCTTCCATAATTTAAGTGATCAGAACTTGTCGATGTAGCAATTTCCATTTTTCCCAGTCCAAAGCTTCTATTCTCTATTTGTCTCCACTCTTGCTTTTTCCTTTAGTTGATCAGTAAACTTTCTTCTTGGTCTCCCACTTCTTTTTTCCTAAAAAAACTAACTTTGTTGGCACAGCGATCCAAAATGGATCTTGGCCTCCGAACAGATCTTACCACCGTACCCTGTCCTGCGCCACCTCCTTCCAGTAGCAGACTTGAAGGTTGCGCAATTTTTTTTTCCTATGATATAATTATATAATATAATTTTTCTTGTAAGATATTTAAAATATCAAACGTAATAACGATAATTACTTTAGCTGTAGCGACTGGATCAATGGTTTTATAAATCTGTCCATCATTACCACTGATTAAACCAAGTCACCACGCCATCCCGCGCTCCCCATCAATTTAGTAGACCCCAACAATCAGCAAATTGGTGTACATAAACACGGGCTGGCGCCGACCTGCGGGGTGTTTGGACCCTTATCAACCTTTTTCACACAAGAAACAGTACCATTGTTCACATTATTTGACGTGGACGTTTTTAATTATTTTCGCTTAAAATTCATCATAAAGTAGCATCATGAAACAAAAGAGAAATAAAATTGATAGGTATACAATAAGTACCTGCACAAAATGCTGAATCAAAAGCAAGAATCAATATGCCTGGAACTAAATATTATAATATCTTATAATAATATTACAATATTTACTTATATATTAAATACATAATTTTTAAAAGAGTGCAAAAAAGGATAAGCCAATTTCTTGTACCGTTTTTCTCTCTCAGAGTGCCACTTTGTTTTCCTAGCGGTGTTAGTTTATTGATTCTAATATTGAGGCCAAAATTAGGACGAATTCCTAGTGAATCTATTTTGAAAAAACTACTACACTACAGTTCGAATACTTTGTCAAGAATGGCATATTATTTGTCTGTAGTATTAATGGGCCAACTTGCTTAGGGAAGTACCACACTCCCGCAGAAAACCATTGTCTGAGTAGTAGCTTAGCTACCGCATTTCGTTCGGTGAGCGGTTGAGTTTCGGAGACCCAACCCCTTCTCCAATAATGACACTTTCCTTAAAGGCCGGCAACGATTCCGTTCTGCGTATGGTACTGCGGGTGTTTATGGGCGGCGTTGATTGCTTTCCATTAGGTGATACGCCTGCTCGTTTGCCTTCCTATCTCATAAAAAAAGGTTGCTACCTTAAAAATCAATTTCAGCGACTATGCCAGGGAGAGTAGTAGGTCAACCTTCTCGCGGTCGATTACCCACAATATGGACTGACTTTATCAAAACTTTAACCGCGATCAAAGCTTTAATTCTGCGCGGCATGCTATCAATGCAATACTGTACTGAATCCTGCATTTGAGGATGATGATTTCACACATAAATAATCTCTTCTAGGAGCTGGGTTTTGTTGGTAATCATATCTTTAGTCAATTAGAATAGATTGCACAGATAGAAAGAGATGGAGAAGCTTCGGTGAATCCAACTTATTAGACGATGACAATGACTACTCCGCCAAAATTGTACGACTGAGGAAGAGGAGGATTATGCTAATTTTATTTAAAACACACAATGCAATTGTTTATAAAAAAGTACAAATGAATACATAATGCATATAAAATTATTGTAATATATGTAAAGAGATTGTCGCACACAGCGGCGTATTGTATAATTCCCCGTTCTCGATAGTTAATTTACGATCTCGAATGCATCTCGATCGGAACACGTGCGGTGAATAACTGAGCTGGGTAGTAATGGATCAGTTTGTAAGCAAACTGTAACCGGACACGCAAGCACCGTGAGATCGCTATCGCATCCCGCGCGCTGCCAGCGGGATGGAGCGTGTTTCAACGGGGAAATTAAGTTAAAAACGTTCAAATTGAAATGGCTTTTTATTACATCTTTACTAAAAGCTAGCTGTTACCTGCGTCACAAATGTAAAGGTTTACAGTCCCTGGCCAAATTATTAGACGCGCTGTATTTTTGTTAGTAATTTTATGTTTCTTAAGAGTTTGTATACAATAATGGTATGAGTTTGTATACCATAATTACTCGACGAATGTAGTATATTTAAACTACAATATTAATGTAGTTTAAATATACTACATTGGCCGGGTAATAGCCCTTATATGAACCTAATTGAAAATGTGTGGGAGCTGATGAAAAGAGAATCGACTAAAGATGTGATTACCAACAAAACCCAGCTCCTAGAAAAGATTATTTATATTTGGAATCATCATCCTCAAATGCAGGAGACAGTACAGTCTTGCATTGATAGCATGCCGCGCAGAATTAAAGCTTTGATAGCGGCTAAAGGTGGCTCAACTAAATATTGACTTTTACTAACATTAATTTCACTTTTCTTAAAAACTTAATAAACTTATGCTTTGCTTCATTAATGCTGTAATTGATTTGATAATATAAAAATAAAAAACAAATCAATTTCAAATAATAAAACGGTACAATATCACTATATTGTACGGTAATTAATATTTTACATGAAATCTTGCAGTGCGTCTAATAATTTGGCCAGGGACTGTAAATATTTCGCGTAATCTAACTTAATGTTTTTAGAATTCAAAGGATCCTAAATTACTTTAAATAAAGTCCTTTATTCAGCATTTACGATTTCAGTTATTTTTAGTTTTACCCGAAAAAATCCTGTTTTTTTTCTACATTTTTGATATTTGTGTATGTAGTATATGTAAAAGTCTGAAAATAAAGATATTTATAATTATTTTTAAAAACATACTAGCAAAAAAACAATTATTATAGAGACGGTGTTTTGCTTATTGGAGGACCAGTCATGATTTATTTTTATTTTAAAACAGATCATTTAAAAAAATCAAACAACATTCACAACAGAATCGATAACACAACACTAAAATGAATTTGAACTAATGATATTATTCCTTTCTGACACGTGCGCAGTGTGGGGAGGATGGGGTGAGAAGGTATCTCGTTAATGAAACCGTGCGTTTGGCACCACACCTTTGTGTGGGATGAGTGATCAATTACTCTTTTTATATACAACAGCGATACTTTTTGGACAAAGACTAAACTTTACTTCAATGTCAAACGTTTAGTTTAAAGCAGCCAAAGGTATAAGGTATGTATATAGTGACACTCCAATAGTATGCACACTCTGTCATTATTTTTTATAGGATAAGAAGGCAAACGAAAAAGCATGTCATCTGATGAAAATGATTATGACCCATATAGACATAGACTGTGTGTGTAGACTTTCGAAGTTTGGCAAAACAAGCATATTCATATTATAAACGGGTTTATATGTACACTTCAGTTCATTATCATGTAGATGAGTCTTTCTCAAAGTGGGCGATAACGCCCCGTGTGATCCTTGGTGACCTACAATAAAAAAAAAGGGCCCAGTCAAAAGTTGGGGATATTTAATCTATTACTGAGGTGATTGCTGTTTTCTATTTTAAAATTTAAACTGAAATCAAAATCTATCTGTAAAGTTCTAAAATAGGTCAAGACATATAAAGCATGCCATAATTACATATATGTATACATTTTGGAGGGCGCTACTAAGTTAGCGATAGATGAAATAAGTTTGAGAACCTTTGATATAGATCCTTTTGCAAATTAATAGTTATTTGTTGAAAGTTATGGAGTGAGCCTACAGGAATATAGAATTCAGTTAGCATGTAAAGAAATGAAGATTTAAGATAAAGTCGACATATTATTTTTTAATGGGATAGGAAAGCACAGGAGTGAAATTCAGCGACTGGAATTAAATAACAACATAATTCTGCTTCATTTTTTTATTATAGTTGTGAATCGTACTAACTTATAGTACATACATAATGGCCGACTTTGGAGTGAAGCCGGAACAAACGCTAATTATATAAGCAGTACTTATATCAAGTTATTGGTTATTAGACGTGATGCGTTCGTACATAGTGCATCACGTTTTGACGGAGACAATACAATCGTGTGTCTCGCCGAGCTATACTGGCGCCCTTTCAATGTGATATGAATTTTAGATGAATATGTTCGACGCTTCTGTTGCCCTTGTACTTCAAACAACTGAAGCAGACGGAACAATGCAGTTATTATATAATATATATTTATTTGTTTTTATACTTTAATATTCTTTTTGGACAATTTCAATATTTTATTAGATTTAGAATAAGATAGAAGGAAAAAGAACTTTATTACGTTATCCACAAAATAGTCAACAAAGAATATACATATAAAATAAAAACAATAATATTTATGATACAGATTGCTTACTATACTATGAATAATAGTATAGCAAACAAAATTAAAATTATAACAAACGAAAGTAATAGAAAAAGAAAAAAATACGAATCATAATAATTGTATATTGTGTTATCTATACTGCAATAGAATTATGAAAAGGTTCATACTCAGCAAAAAGCTGCGGCAAGCCACAGCGCTGATTTTCAGTAATTGATGTTTCAAGTTGATTGATGTTCAAATAACTTTTATAATATATATATATATATATATATATATATATATATATATATATATATATATCATATATGCTGTTTGTTAGTCTCGCTAAAACTCGAGAACGGCTGGACCGATTTGGCTAATTTTGGTTTTGAATAATTTAATAAATATATTATGTTATTATAAAAATATATATTTAGTATCATTTTTATTACTGGTATTTTTATACCACTCATATATGTATTGTATATTATATGCCCCACCACTGAGCACGACATTCCTCGTTTCTGGAGGAATGGACATTAATCCACCACACTTATCCCAGTGGCGTAGCCTAATTTACCTAACCTAATCTAACTTTAACCTAGACTCGAATTAAATACCTGTAAACCATATATTTATCCGGATGCGAGAATCGAAGCTGCATCCATCGATTCCAAAAGCGCTTACTTGGCCACTGTACCAAGTAGGTCGTTATATAATATCATCAATAATTTGATGATATTCAATGACGCCATTCTTTAATAAAACTTCAAGATTTACTGTAAAAAAAGCTAAATATTTTCCTAAATCATACAAACTAAGTTTCCGAAATATCGATGTGACGAACGTAAAATCGTTTTTATAGCCTCTACTAAATACCAATTGTAATCGCCGGCGCGTGCGTTGACTTGAATTCAGTTTGATGTTTCCTAATTAAATGAATGTCGTAAATATAAGTCAATGCACGCGAGTTATTTTACGTTGTGTACTGTACAACACCGCCTATAATTATTCATTAAATCAAGGGCCCTGTAAATGCGTTGTTTACCTAGAGTAAGAGTACATATAATGGAAAGGAAGAAGGAAACAAAAGGGAAGGGGAAATGAACTAGGACTCCAAATTTCAGCACTCAATTTGTTAAAAATAACGGCAACATGGTTCACCACCCATCACGTCCTGATTCCCACAAGGGCGAGAAGCAACTAACGGAGAGCCGTTTCGCTACGATGAATGTGAGACGAAAGATGGATGAGTGTGGCGGAAGCATGGGGGGTGTGCCGGCATCGTAGCGGATGGAGATCTGTGGTATCTGCCAACCCCTACGGGAGATAAGCGAGACGATATGTTAAAAACATCGCTAGTCATCTTTTAAAAAGTTTCATAAATATACAGCGTAATGATTCTACAAAGCCATTGATATACCCTTCGGTCTACATAGGCGTTGTCTAGACAGTTATTCGCCACATAATGCATTATGTCCTACATCGGAGAGCTACATTCCGAGCACACGGCATTATAATAAGTCCCTTGCTTATATAAACTAATGGTTCCGACTACACGGACGGAAAGTGAAACTTGTTGGTACATTTTGCGCCTTCATCACGTCCTAGTCGCTGATTGATACTCAATTAAATGTAACGCACGTATTCGTTCCTAATGGACGTCGATCGTCTTAAGTATTTAAATTGACGCCATTTGCGTTAAGGAAACTTAGATCATTTTCTGTTTTAGACTAGAACAAGCGAACAAGAACGCCGCTCATAGATATCCGAAAAGCCAGATGCGCCACAAATGAGTTGCCGGCGTTTCGTAGAGACGTACGTACATATGTATGCTCGTCTCTTCAATACCTAGATGTCGTTATTGTTCGGGAATACTATAGTGGTAGAATGTTTCACAGTTGCAAAGAATGTTTCAAATATTGCAACAAAATCTCACAGTGGTGGACTGCTAATTATCCAATATGGGCCAGTTTTTACGGCTGATAGTCCGATGGGAGAACTATACGAATAAAAGGAGGTTGAACAATTGGTTAGAACATTCCAAAGTACTGTAGTGATACATTCATAAATGTATCACTAATGCATTAAAACCTTTTATTTTATATTACTTTTTTTTACATTCGTAATATTCAAATTTAAAATAAAAAAGAAATAAATTGTTATAAAACAAAATGCATTAGTTCGACTGACGTCTTTTGTGTAGACATGTCACCCCTCCGGCATAAAACATTGGAATTATATTATATATATATATATATATATATATATATATATATATATATATATATATATATATATATATATATATATATATATATATATATTGAGATATAAGATGTAAAGTGATAAGTGTTAATAAAATATGATAAAGTATGAGATATTATATGAATGTACAATAAAACGCAAAGAATAAATTAATAACAATAATAATATATTTTAATTCAGAATTACATCCATATGTGTTAGTATTAGTGAAACTTATTAACTAATGTTAGTATATCCTACACACAATTTTTAAAATACTAAACACAAAACAAAATAACAAAGGAACGATAAAGACATACAAGACATAGATTACTAACTTATTTAGCGGCTCGGTCCGAGGGCATAACATTATTTTCAAGAATTTTATTTGCTTATAATATAATTTTGAAGAAGATCCCTAAAGATCCCGGGTGTCGTCGTAAGCAATACGACAGGCACACTACAGTACTTATTTTTGTTGAGCGTTGATATGCTATTATGAATTTGATTAAAGTGCTGATTTTAATACATAATTCAACGAAGTCCATTACCACTCAACTTGCCACTGACTTCCACTACTATACGACTGGCTACAATGGAGAGTTTCATCCCTACGATTTGAATGAGAGAGCGTTTTTCACGAAACTACACCACTTACATCACATTACATGCAATACAACTCTGTGATACCAGCTTCTTTCAGCTATATTGCCAAACCGATACGACATTGGAACCATTAAAAAATAAGCCTACGTAACTCTAAGTTCGACAACGTTTCTCAAATGCATATGGTGTTGCTGATGTCTATAGGCTGAGTCTATAGCTTTACTTTCAATGCAGCGATACGTCTGTTTTTTGCCTTACTGTCGTATAAAAGAAAATAATAAGATTAAAATATAAATATTATAGCATATAGTGGCAATGGGCTGGTCACGTTTGTCGGAGAACCGACAATCGCTAGATTGGAGACCGCGTCCTGGCAAACGTAATGTGGGACGCTCCCCAGCTATATGGTGCGACGATCTGCGCAGAGCTGCTGGCAGAAACTGGATGCGTGAAGCCGAAGATCGGGCTAGATGGCGTTTCTTGGGGGAGGCTTTTGTCCCGCAGTGGATTGCCACAGGTTGTTGATGATGATTTTTTTTATGGGATAGGAAGGCAAACGAGCAGCGCGTCAACTGATGGAAAGCAATCAACGCCGCCCATAGACACCCGCAGCGCCATAGGCAGTGCGGAATCGTTGCCGACCTTTAAGGAAAGTGTCATTATGGGAGTGGGAGAATAGACAAAGGGGAGGGAGTGGGTGTTCGCCGCTTTTCTTTGGTGTGGCGAGTGTGGTATTTCCCCAGGCGAGCCGGCCCGTTCATGCTAAAGGCAAATGTTATGCCATTCTTGACAAAGTATTCGTCTGCAGCGTGGCTGTATCACGATTAAAATAATGATGATAGTACCTAATTGTGTAGCTTATACTTGCTTTACTGGATTTGATAACTTTTATGCCACTAATAAATAACAATTTGTGCAATAAAAACTGCGCACTCTCGAAAGTATTCAGCCATTTTTTATGACCACACTACTATTTGCGTCTTGCCTAATTCCCTACTTCACTATTAACCTCGTTGCTTAACTAAGCTCTAATTTTTATTATATTAGGTGGTAATGTACGCGTTTAATTACCCGGTTATATTACGCGTTTTTATGCTAGGTATCTTATTGCATAGTAAAAGTAATTAAATTTAAACTAATTCTATTTGTATACGGCTACGAAACTGTGGTATAACATTTCTTGACATTTAAAAAAAATCTCAAACGAGTTACTCTTTAAAAGTAAAGTTCGGGAGCAATTAAATCCTTTCTGCAGAAATGAGATTATACGCTGTATAGAATATCTTTCTTCTCTATTTATACTTATCGTTCTTATATGTATATATATATATATATATATATATATATATATATATATATATATATATATATATATATATATATATATATATATATATATATATATATATATCATGGGATAGGAAGGCAAACGAGCAGGCGTGTCATAGACATCCGTAGCGCCATAGGCAGTGCAGAAGCGGAAAATTATGGTAGAGGGAGAACTCTCGCTCGTAAGAAGCGCGGTAGCTAAGCTACCATTCAGACGCCGGTTTTCTGCGAGTGGTACTTTCCCGGACGAGCCGGTCCATTCATGCTACAGACAAATATTCTTTGCCATTCTTGACAAAGTATTCGTCTGCGGCGTAGCTTTACCACTAACAAATTTTACTTATGTTACTTTAGATATCTTTGTATATGTTATTATATGTATGTATATACGTTTATTATTATATTTTTTTGCACCACCTCCCAAACAATTTCCTTATTTTTAACCGTCTAGGAGAGAATTTGTAATGGCATTAAGTCCGCGTTAAAGTTTAAATAAATGAATAAAAAGAAACGTTTCTGAAGTAAAAAAGCCTCAACCAAGAAAGCTTGTGTTGTAGATCTCTTTGGGCGGTATTGATTGGCTTCCATCGGGTGACACGTATGATTGTTTACCTATCCTTTCAATATGAACACTGATTCGTTCAATTTCCTTTAAAAGACATTGGAACATTTAATAAACAAGCCTACTCAAACGCCAGCTACGCAGTTGTAATACTTATTCTGTTGCATACGTCTATGGACTGCGTTGCTTTTTTATGCGATAGGAAGGCATACGAGCAAGCGTGACACCTGATGAAAAGCAATCAACGCCGCCCATAGATATCCGCAGTGCCGTAGGCAGTACAGAAGCGTTGCCGGCCTTAAAGAAATGTATAGGCTTGTTTTTTTGAAGGTTATAATGATGTATTGCTTCGAAAATATCGCTAAAGGTAGCTGGTTCCATAGAGTAGTGGTACGTGGAAAGAAGTTTCTAGAAAAACGTGCCGTACTGCGATGCGATCTAGTACGGCACATTTTTCTAGAAACTTCATTCAGCATTCATCCAGATGGGATGAAAGTTTTCCTTGTGTCGAGTTGTACGGTAGAGGAATTCAGCGGCCGGAATTATTCCGAACTATAACTTCCTCCGTTGTTTGCTTTCCATCAGGCAACACGCTTGCTCATTTGCCTCCCTATCCCATAAAACAATGAGTGGTTTTAAAGTACGATGGCTGCAACATATGTATATGTAAGTCAACTTTCCGCTGAAGCCGTAACTTCCTATAAAAGTAATAGCCGAAGGTCTAAGATTATACTTTTGAGACTATAAAAAATCTATACTATTTCATCATCATCATTAAGGCATTAAAGCCGCGGGTGGGACTTTTTTTTATGGTGTAGGAGGGCAAACGAGCAAGTGTGTCGCCTGATGGAAACCAATCAACGCCGCCCATGGACAACCGCGACACCGCAGGAGTCGGGGAAGCGTTGCCGGCCTTTTAGGTATGTATAGGCTTGTTTTTTAAAGGTTCCAATGTCGTAACGGTTCGGAAAGACCACCGAAGGTAGCTGGTTCCACAAACTGGTGGTGCGTGGAGAGAAGTTACGAGAGAAACGCACCGTAAGAGATCGCCACTCATCCAGATGGTGGTCTTAGTCTGGTTCAGTAAATTTTTCTAGTCGAATCTTAGTTTGGCTTTTTCTCTCCAGCCCTTCACACCGATTGTGTCTAAGTCATCCTCGACTTCATCTAGCCATCTGAGCTTAGGCCTTCCGCGGCTTCTACGACCATCTGTTTTGCCGTCGTGTAGGCATTGGGGTATTCTAGCCTTGTCTATCCGTATTAGTGCCCAGTCCTAACGAAGGCGTCCAATCTTAATGGTTTTGATGACGTTCGCCTCATTTTACAGTTCATATAGCTTGTGGTTGTAAAGTGTACGCCATCGCTCATTTTCCTACACAGGACCAAAGATACTCCTATAAATATTTCTCTCGAAGGTGAGTAAAGATTTTTCGTCTTCTTTAATCAGCACCCAACACTCCGAGCCGCATGTCAATATTGGTCTCAGCAAGGTCTTATACAGGAACAGTTTAATGCTTCTCGAGAATACTTTTGAGCGATAGTATAGTAGCAATCCGTAGAAACATCTATCAGAAACATCTATTCAAGGATTCTTCTGTTTATGTCTGCTGATACATGTATACTACTTCAGCCCTATTAAATAATAATACCGTTATATGACTATTATTAACCTAACAAGAATTATCATATGAAACATACGCCGATGTACTAGATATGGTTTCAAAACTATACTTTAACGTACGTTGACATCTATTTTACAATAGTTACTCTAACAATAGTTTACCATTCAGACAAATCTTTCAATAACTTGAGAAACATACGAGAGATCTCTATTAAAAAACAATAAGGTTTATTTTTCAACATAATTAGTGTTGTCACGCGCAAAAATAAGAAATAATTAGCATTAAATAGGTGTGAAAAAAACATTACAAATATGGTACTCGCCATTCGGGGTGGTAAGATATTTAACAGTTAAAAATATATATATGGATAAAGAGTTGACCAAATTTACACAGTAGTAACAATCGTAGGTGATGGATTTGTAGTACCCTGTCCAAGTCGTCCATCCCATAGCGATTGTTAACACATTATTATAGACCAGTAGCTAACCGCAGAAAAATTTAATTTAAATTTAACAATTTATTTTTGTAGTAATAACATTAATGTTGTAATTATATATCTGATGAAATCCTCTGTCTCACCATAACTCGCAAAGGTAATAAATAGAATCAAGTTCTCCAAAAATTATATTATAATATAAAGAATTATCGTGTAGTAAACTATAATTATTAATGAGTACTCAGTTACATACAAACAGCACTTAATAGCTCCTTGGACTTCTAAAGCTCGTAGACATCACATGTCGTAGGTTCGAATACTATCAAACGTTTTTTTTTTAAAAACAAGACTAGCGATGTTTTAAATTTTTCTAGAATTCTTGTGAATCTTTCCAACAAAGCTTAAAATTCTTGTACTTGGAAATAATTCATGTCAATATTTTAAAGAAAATTACAAATTCACGACGCTATAGATCGTGAGCCCGAGACATACCAAGTGAGTTTTTACTGATCAACTTTACTCTTTTATCAGTTAATAGTTAGGTTCTCTGGTCCATTGATGAAGGCAGTATTCTGTATTTCATTTTAATACGTTGTTAGTTTTCTTGACTAATATTCCCCAGCCCATATATGCCACTCTGCTGAGTACGAGCCTCCCCATTTCTGGAGGAACGGACGTTAACCCACCACGCTTGTCCAATGCGGATTAGCGGGGTTACCAGACTCTAAAGACTATATAGACTATATATATTTATTTCGATGCGGGAATCGAACCCGCAACCATTGACTCCATGGGCGGGGGGCCGCGCCACTGAGCCAATTGGTAGTTGTTTTGTAAGATAGTAAATATAAATCAATTACATTTTCAAAGTAGTTTAGCTCCCCGACTATGTTATTTGTATTCAGTCCGTATCCGCGTCCGAGCGCGCTTCTACGAACGTATCAACAAATAATGCAGAGATGCACGTCACTGCATTGGCGTTCGGCGTTTACCATCGCCTTTAGGCTAGGAGCAACGCACGCCCGACACTCACCCGTTTATATTTCGACGTTGATTATGGCCCATTATTTTTGGTTTACCCGCGTAATATGTCGCGCTGCGTCATTTATTGTTTCGTGTGTAAAAGTGTTAACAAACTGTTTAACGTTTCTCATAATGAATTTGTATGCCCGCGATGTACTTGGAGGCGCCAACTTTTAACAGTTCGCTTTAAATGTGGCGGTCAAATGATTGTACGGTCTGTGTACAGTAAAAGTCTCACGATCTCAAATGTTATATTTAAAAAAGTTGCCTTTCATTTGAATGAACTTTTCTTAGAGTAAATAAAGCATATTTCTCATCGTAATCTACCTTTAAAAGTTACATCCCCACCATTTGGATGAATGGCCTACAACTGCGTGTTACCGAAGCTTTTTTCCACGTACCACCACTCCGTGAAACCATTTACCTTTAGTAGTAGGTATTACCGAATTGATACAACGTTGGAACCTACAAAAAACAAGCCTATACATATCTAGGCTACATTAGTAGACTAGGCTAGACAACAGTAGGCTAGCAAATCTTCTGTAATGGCAAAAGTATTGCAGGTGCCTATATGTATCATCATTATGATTTCAGGCGACATTCTTACTCCTATTCCATAACAAAACATAATACTATCTCTTTAAATTTTAGTAAAATAATTAATAGCCACGTAAGTAGCTAGCTAGCTAGATAAGCGTAAAATAGTAAAAAAGTATTGACTTGGAGACGTCTTGGCGAACGTAATGTAGGACGCACCCCGACTAGATGTTACAGAGATGAATGGGGGATGGTTGCCATCAACTAGACGCATGAAGCCAATCTTCAAGGTAAGTGACACGCTTTGAGAAAAGGTAAGTCCAGCAGTTAATCACTGTAAGTTTATAATGATGATATAAAATTGACTTTTATTGTAAGAAAAAAAACAAAGAGTTTACTTACCATGTCAGTGTTCTACTTCCCCGGAATAGTCAGCTTATTTAGGCCAAATATAAAACTGCACTCACTATGTCCCTCCTATTTTTCACGACCTTGCAAGATTTAATTTGCCTAATGAATGACATTATTTAAAGGTAGCTTGCACCGGTATACTACAGAAATACTTGTTAATATTAAACATAATACGATAGTTTAATTTATATAGTTCGATAGTGTAAGTAATAAACACATTAAGAAATGGCATACAAACACATGCAGAAATTAATAAAATACACAGATAAGAGAACTGTAAAAACTTAAAACCTACGATCCAAAAAAGGAAATATATATATAAAAAAAAGAAATTTAAAAGACTGTGTGGAAGGATACTTTGTTAGTGCATATAAAAAAACATATAGCATTGTTAAAATGACGACTCTTGATTTTTTACATTACTAAAACCTGGGAAGCTTATGAAAAAAGGTCCTACTTTATTTAGTTTATGTTCTACTCTTTATTCCATATTCTCCATGCATTCTTCATGTTGCCTAGATTCCTTAGCATGTGAAATAATTTTAAATTATTTATATGTGCTTTAAACCTTCTTTGCATGTTTTTTTCTTTATTGGTGAAATAAATCAAGGTGATATAATTCATGTTCAAGATTAAAAGTTAAAAAAATCTTAGTATATATTTATAGTATAAATTTAGCAAAAAACAGTATGATGGGAATATCCATCATCATGCAAAGTTAAATCATTAGTTTAGTACAAAATAGAAATAAAAGAGGGATATCATTGGATATTTTTTATTCTTTATGATAATTAACAAAACAATTATTATTTTTATTTACTTGTTTAGCAATATAAACTCAAATATAATAAAATAAAATCATGCGTTTATTTCAACTACAACAAACAGTGGAATGATTACTTTAAGCTCGTTTTACTGATAGTGGCACTTGCTTATTTTTGACAGCTATGTTTTTTTTATGCAATGGACATTAAAAAGGTATCCAGACTCGATCAACTTAAAGTGAACTTGTTCTTTTGTATAATTTTTGGGCATTCAATGTTATAATGGAAATTTCCACCATTATGCAAAGAAGGGTTAATCTTTTAGCCTTGCTGTCACGTAATATAAAAACGCTGTTAGATTTATTTAAATAAATAATATAAAATCTACTATTTTAGTTTCATAAACTCCTCACAGTAACCATTGTAATATAATAATGATATTACTACCAAATTAACTGGTCAGCCTTCAACAGTGTCTATATCTACCCCAAAACGTGGTCAAAACAACAAAGGGTACATTAGTTTATCTGTGGGCGCACGAGACGTTTTAGTGCTTATCGCGATGCTTGCCCAGCTCTTGACTTGTGTCGCCATTATCTCATGCGCACGCGCCTGAGGTAGACGTTGCAGAGTTATAAATTTAATAGAAAAAACAAGTATAGCTTTTACTCTTTACTTTACCCAAGAACCAAAATATTTAAAACTAGTTCTTTTGACAATAATTTGAATTCTGCTAACAATAAAAATGTCTACTACCGTACCATAAAAAGGTTCCTCTAAATAGAGAAGAATCGACGAAATGAACTCAGTAGATATCATCTTTTCCGTCTCTTTCTGTCCTGATAGAACAACACTGATATATAAATATTTTATTATAAGGAAACACCCATAAACAAGCAAGACAGTGTTTGTAGAATAAAGTAAAATATTATATAAAAAAATGAATGAATGAAAAACAGACGCAAACAAATCTGCCCTCTCAAATCGTTAGAAATATTATATAACTTTCTATATCTTTTCACATGTTTAAGGCAATCGTCGAATTTATGTCCACATACTTCTTTTTCAATTTTTAATAAATATCGTTCGGCCAGAATTATCGTTCGACCACTTCTATAAATTCTGATCTCCACACAAGGGATGTTGGATTCATCTCCAGAGTATGCAGCGAGGGACAGCCAGCGTTATCAATGTTTACGACATGCATTTAAAACGGAGGCGTCACTCCCAATAGCCACTGATTGCCTCCTCCGATGTCCGCAGCTAATTACGAGGAATATCTTTAAAGTACAAAAGAATTCTTAAAGCTCTAGTCACAGTAGGCGCCAAGCACAAAACGAAAACGTGGTAAATCACGTCAATTTAGTCAATTTGATCTGTAAAACTTATAATTATATATGTCTTTTATATGTAGAAACTAAATCGTATGTTTTAAAATAGGTTATCGGTTAGCTAAGCCATCTAGAGAGCATGGAAGATGGAGAAGATTGCATTCCCAAGAGGAAATACATAGAATAACAGTCCGGTCTACGTCGGTCACTCTAGGTATTGTAAGAGCAATACGGTGATCACACAAAACCATAAACAAAACTTCCGAAAGTGACAACTTGCATAAGGTATACTCATGTACATAACCTTAAATGTTTTAAGTACATTCATGCACACAAAACCTTTTTTTTTAACTTTCACGTTCAAAACCCTTTTTTCGATACATTTAGAGGAGAATTCAGATGATAAACAGAGTGTCTTTTAGATATAGTAAATATACACAAATTACACCCAAAATCAAACAAAAAATTGGACATATGAATTCCTCATATATCTAGTTATTTATTTGATTTTTGACTGGAATTTGAACCTAGAACCCTCAGTTCAGAAGTTTTAGAACTCTGACCACTGAAACAAGCAGTCTACATAACTATAAAATAAATCTACACTGGATTAGTTCCACTTAAGTATTATATTCATGAAATCTTAAAGACTTTTCACAGATCCCATACAAACAATATTTCAAAATTTCAAAAAAATTCAAAATAAATAGAGATACTATTACAGTTGGATATATGTAATTTGTCCCTAAAACGCACTACCTAGCCCGAATCCTGGCTATACGCACCCAGTTCTGCATCAGCTCGTCGCTCCATTGAGCAGTGGGTATCCCCAGCTAGATGGAGCGTAATATACATATAAGTATGTTAGTATAATAATAATTTATTAAGAAATCACAAGTTTCGACACATTTAATTTACAATATAGAAAATAATTATTAGACGGTGCGTTAGTGGTAGAACAATTCGATTCGAAAATTTTCGATTATATAATACCCATTGCTGCTGTTTAATTGTGTTCATCATATAGATATAAAATAAAAGAAAAAATATAGAATAACCCACACTATGTTTGCCAATATGCGGTCCTCACTCCAGCAAGGCGAGGCTCCGGTGTAAGCGAGACTACTCAAAGAGTTGTTGCTTTTCCGAAAAACAATATTGTTCACAAACGTACTGAGCTTATTGTCACTTCATTTTGTTATCTTGAATAGCTATATCGGTGACATTTTGTACAAATTATAGCAAATTAATTAAATACATACATCAGTAACAATTTCATGTTATTTGCACGCAATATGAAGCTATACAATTGGACATATCAAATCACATTGAGCGTGAGATTATGTCCGCCTCTTATTCTATTATCTTAGAGTCTTTCTGAGAAATTTCTCGTAGTGCAGATATTTATGTATATTTCCAGTTGTGTCGACACAATATTTTATAAGTTTTTAATGATATTTACGAAACATGTAATTTATTTATTAAATAATAATAAATTTAAAGAACTTGCTTATTTTTTGGAATTATTTGATTACTTGAAATTTTATCCATTGTCATCAATTTTACCCATTTGAATTAAATCAATTATCATGAACCCTAACAGTTTCCTTCATAGTTCACAACTGGTCGTAGGTTTCTTCCAGATAGGACTCATCTATTCTAGTTATTAAAATGTGCATATTAAAATATCAATTTTAACTTTATCAAAACATGGAAAATATACTAGTAAATTATCAGCCAGAAAACAATTGATTGAGGCAGCTATTTGCTTCACTCCACTCTAAATAGATCACGAAAACACTATTATCACTTTTATTTGAACAAACATTTGACCGATTGACATGAAAAACACATTTGACCGATTGGCTCAGTGGCGGGGCCCTCCGCCTGCGGAGACAATGGTCGCGGGTTCAAGTCTGGTAACCCCCCATTCCGCATTTCCTTTCCTGCCTCTACCTTTCTTCTCTATCCTTTCCCTTCCTCTCCGCCAATCCACGGTCTGCCGTGCCAATGGATGCGTGGCTAGGAGCGAGCCTAGTCGCAAGCGTGCCGATCGTCCCGGGATCGGGCCCTCCCGGGTACTATGATGCCTTACCTCAGGGCTCTGCTGGGGCTGACCTCCATCCTCCCTTGCGACTCGTGGGATTCACTAAGACGAATTTAATATATCTAATTTGTCGAAAATGACGGTGACGTGGTTCGCCACCCGTCACGTCCTGATTCTCACGAGGGCGAAAAGCGACCAATGACGAGCCGTTTCGCTGCGATAGGCGTGAATATATATAAAAAAAAGTAAATAAAACTAAATTTTTGCTCAAAATCCCCATATTGCGCTGGTGAAATGAGGATTGCAGATTGGTTTCATTATTCAAGTAGACGCTGCTGAAGTCGTGTATGACACCCAGAGTACAAATATGGTGTCCTGATTCCATGCCAAATAAAAAATAAATTATTAAATTCTGTTAACAAAATCGGAATATTACAAGTATGTTGGAAACCTTTAAGTTTTGTTATCAAAGGCAATATATGTCCAACTGCTAGGCACAGGGATTCCTATTCCTACAGACAGGTACATTCATCCATCACGCTTGTCTAAGGCAGATTAGCGGCGCAAACAAACTAGGAATAAATACATGTAATTCATACATATATTTGTTTCGACACAGGAATGACCTTCTACCATTGACTCCTCAAGCGTTGATTTTAATGTATTACTGAAAATAATTAATAGTAGATATAACGAATATTTTTGTGTCGACACCATTGGAAAACATCAATGTACTACAATCAGTGGTCTTTCTCTTAAGTATGTCACCGTAGTGTACAAAAGCAATACTGGGGAACGAGCACTGTCATTCTATTGTTGATGCTGTAAAACACTGAACTGAACTAGACGGGTCATTGTATGAGAAAATTGCATTTAGATACAAAAGACATAGATGTGATGTTAGTTACTTGTGTGTTTTTGATTATACACCGGTTTCCAGTATGTATAGTTCTTGTAATTATATAAGAAATAATTTTTATGCGTGCCTGAACTATGGATGAGCCTGTATCTAAGGTCATCCCTATCGGAAGGACGGATGACCTTAGATATTTCGATTATATGATAGGCACCCATTGCTGCTGTTTAATTGTGTACATCGTATAGATATACAATATTCAGTCATTCAGTTAATATAAAAATCAGTCAGTCATAAGTTATCATAATTAAAATGTTAATTTGTAATTGGCTCCAGAAGTTTTCAATACTTAATTATGTTTAAAGAATTAAGTGGTAGTATATAATATGCTGTGGATTTTATATTGAATAAATAAATAAATAACCATTTGTTTGTTGAGTGTGTGTGCGTTTATATGATTCTGATATCCATCTAAATGGCTTGTCATATTCGTTATATTGACATACGAAAACAAACAGGAAATGTATGCCTTGACCCAGTTCATCCCGCGCAGGCACCTTGCCTCGCCATCGACCCAACGGTAACCTTAATTGTATTAGGGCATTAGACTAGACAGACACTTTGGCTCCTTTTTTCACCTCTATTAGTGAGGTATTGGTACGGTTTCTTTTCTCTATAGAAAGAGAAACGCGCACAAGTCTAAGATAATTTGAACAACTGTTTCGTTTTTACTAATTTTAAAGTTTTTAACAATAACGTAAACTTTTAATATTTATATTATAATAATTGTAATTTAACGTAATGTACGTAAAACGTAGCTAACATAGCAAATAAAAATTCTTTCTTTAATACATTATAATATTTCGTGCACTTAACAATGTTGTAATATGTCTGATGTAAGTTTTTACTAAGCGCATTAAGAATGTATACTCCGTTGCCGTAATTCATGGAATGCCCCTCGTTTCTCGGAAGCCAAAACCGCATTTATCCGGCTTTTTAGCTGCACGTAAAAAGAGCAAGCTCCCCTGTTTCCCCCGCGAGGGAGAGTGCGCTCAATCGATATGCAAGTAAAATGTACACCTGTGGTGACCATGAATACGGATAAAAAAAGGAAGTCTAATCGAAATACGAGCTAGGAGAGATCAAATAGTATCTAATTTATTTGTAACTATATTTTAATTAGGGGTACACCGATGCACAATCTCGCAGATAAGATATCGATATTACTTAAAAAAATATATTCGACAACGATACGGATAGATTAGAAACAGGCGAAATTACTTGTATAACATTTGTTAACAAATGCGAAACAAAGTTTTTAAAACGTTAATGTAAACGAATAGAACGTTTAGATAGATAGATATATTTTTTATTCTACACCAAAACGAAGTTATACAATTATTGATTGTAATATTTATATACAAATGGTGGTCTTATCGCTAATAGCGATTTCTTCCAGACAACCGTAGGATGGACAGTGTTATAAAGACAATTTGATGCGGTTAGTTATACATTATCGTTAGGATGATGATGACAAATGAATGGATAAAAATACATTTCTATAAAGATAAATAGTGATTTTGACAAGCTTTTTCAAAATCGGGAGAGACTTCACTTGTCTCACCTCCATCGGCAACAAATTCAATAATCGAACAGCTTGTACTGTGAAAGATTGATCAATGAATTTAGTATGATGAGCAGGCATTTTTAAAATTAAATTTTCATATGTTCTCAAACACCTCGACATTTATCTTAAAACTAGGAAAGGACTAATAACTATCCAAATGTGCGATTAAGAACTCAACAAATAAAATAATACACAAAGTTTGGAAAAGAAACGGTTATAGAGCATAATAACCGTATAACTTCATCCCTTCCCATAACTCAATTTGAGAAATCCCAAAGTATCTAATGTAAAACTTTCACTTCTATCTTCTTCAAAATTATTTTGTATACATATATACATACATTCGTACATAACAAACATTTCATTAAAAATATAATACGTCAATATATCTTTCTCAAATTAAAATTTAATTGTCATTTAATCAATAAAATAACTCCAACGAGCTCAGATGATAGTCTCACTTTTGATTTCAATATTATGGTCATATTGCATACACCCTTCGTCAGGTGAGTCACAGGCCGCTATCTGCGCGAATCTGTGTGTGTGTGTGACGTACACATGTGTGTGTGCGAGACTTGCTGGCGTCAGACCAGTGAGTCGACTTTTATTGAATTGGTAAAAAACAAAGCAGGGCTTATATCTAAACCTTAATAATATAAATAATATATATTTTTTCATCTGCTCCATATACGTTCCACCGCTAGTCACGTGGCCTCCTCCCTATCCACTGGAATGGACCTTGTCCCGCCAATCCACCTTGGACAAGAAATGAACTCACACACTTGTCCAAGGTAGATTGGCGAGACATCGACACTCGAAATAAATAAATGTAGGCCATATTATATATTATTTGGACATTAGGACTTAGATGAGCCGATAAAATACCGAAGAAGATCAATACGTACTTTGTCTTCATTTTTTATTTTATTTGGAAGGTTTTTTGGTAGATTACACACTCGTCTGCATGTAAAGTTTTCCATTCACACCATGTTTTACTTTTTCGCACGGCAAGTACTGATATTTCTTTTAGTTAATTTGATTCATATATTTTGATAATAATGTCTTTTTACAACATTACGAAATGTCTTAGTGGTGAAATATTCGCGTAATCTAAAGATCGATGTTACATTTCCCATATCAGCATACAAAAAGTGGGCCCTAGAAATATTTTTTCTATTGTCTCGATTTTTAATGGATTTTATTCCTGATAATTCCTGTTAAAATAATTTGTACATTTTCTTTTTAAATTATATTATTTAATAATTTTAACTTGTCCATATAAATATATAAGTACTTTTCTTTAATTTTAACTGATCTCTACTAATAAAATAAAACATTATAATTTTTACTATATACATTTCTAAAGTTTAGCGGAACACTGAGAATTTGGCGGTACACAAAAGTGCCGTGGCACAGTGGTTAAGAACCAAAGGTCTAGTATGTACGTAGCGTTTATCTAAATTTCATAATTGATAAATTAGTGTAACAAAAGTTATTAAAAGATCTGATAAGAACTGATACGACATCGAAACCTTTAAAAAACAAGACTACTCATATCTTAAAGGCCGGCAAACGTTTTGTGATGCCTATATTGTTTCAAATGTATATGAAAGGTGTTTATTGGTTTTGTCAGATTGCTTGCTCGTTTGCCTCTTTTTTGCTTTATGATAATGTACTAGTTACAATATAAAGCCCACTAATTATCGTGGCGCGGCGTGTCGAAAAAAGGTTATTTAAATAATAGTTTAGGAGCCAATACTCGCCCGACCCACTACAGTAGTGAGGAGGCGCTGGCGGCAAGCTGTTTTTAATATTTCACCATTTCAGACACGCGCCTCTCGGGGGAGCTCTGACATAATATAACAAGATAAACGTAGACTTCGCACACATCTAAATATATTAGTGTCTGCGTGTCCAGTTAAGACACACCCTTATTTATTCAGCGTCGTGCACTCTATGTTTAAAAAATCTAACTGTACATAACGATCAAACATCAACTATATGAAGCCATATCATTCGATACACAATGAACTACAAAAAATAATGTCCATTTTAGTGTTAAACATTTCTTCTTTTTAATTTTCATCATAGTTCTAATTGTTTTGACTTCTTCACTGCTAGACATACAGCTCTTCTGAAATACAGTTGAGGTACATGAACAATTGAAAGTTGCTGATAAAATTTGTAACAATCCCCCTTCTTTTTTCCTCTTTTCTATTTATCCGAGTTTTATCATTCATGTACCAGGACAGGCTATGAATATAATATATAATTTACAAATTAAGAAGATCATTGATATTGATTCTGCCCATGGACAGTCGACAGACTTGTCAGGATGTAGAATGTTCAAGTAGAGCTGATTCTTCCTGAATGATTAATGATTGTATCCTAAAGGACGGGGTTATGTATTTCTAAGTATTTCTCTCACAATTGTGCGACTTTCCATGGACGAGAGGTTAGCCTGAGCTGAGAGGTAGTAGTGCTGTAGACTTAATAAAAAGAAGTTGTATGAATCAAAATAAAATCTCCGCTTTGGTCCGTCAACCCAACGGTTTGAGGAGAAGAGAGGAGGCTAATATAAATAATAGTCGACGCTAATATAAAAAATGGTATAACTTAACGCCAATATTCTGTGATCGCATGTTGTGTATGTGGTAAAGGTCAATAATTAATAACGCCAGTAGACTATGTTACCATATTACTCATTGCAACTCTAAATCCGAACAAACCGATACAAATGTCACATCACTATAAATTGCAAACGGGAAACATTAACAATCTATCGGCATTCACAAGAGTTATTGGCTGCCCGATCGAAAGTACTGCTACAGTGGAAAAGATTGACAGAGATAAAAGAATACTTAGAAATCAGATACACTTGTTGGCAGATGATCACACTCGCAATTGTACTTGTGGTTACTTAGGAATAATTCTTAATGGCCTTATCTCAATTTTTATCGTTTATTTGTTTATTGTATGCTGTATGGCTCCCAGAACTGGATAGGGCTGCCGCATATTTTTATTGGGTATAGTATAAGGCGGTTGTGGGACCAAATATCAATTGGTAGCAAGCTCTATCTAAGTTCATCTGCCAGGCGTGGAAATTACAGCAATAGCCATTAATATTGTGGGAAGTAATAATATAAGCAGCAATTTTTACTTACATAGATTCTTTTGACTTACATAGATTCTTTTGACTTACATAGATTCTTTTGACTTACATAGATTCTTTTGACTTACATAGATTCTTTTGACTTACATAGATTCTTTTGTCCCCCATGTGGGGTAAAAAGAGTCCACAGTGTTCCACTATTGGATTGGAGTCTTGAGCTACGCGCTGTATTTCACTTCCGGTTATTCTAATACTTCCCACTTCTGCATCATGCACTTCTGCATCGTAATTATACCTAACTTTTATTGAAATTACGATATAGCTCTTTCAATTAATACACAGAAGTGCCAATATAGAAATAAGGTGTAAAAAGCTCGTAACCTGGGATACAGGCTCAACCCTAGTTCAGGCACTAGCTTGCGATATAAGAATTATTGTCATATTGTAACGCAAATATACTGTAACTTGTGGTGGCAAAATAAATAATTATGAATGGGCTGGTGACGTTTGTCGGAAAATAAGAATCGTTGAAGATGACCAGTGCTGGAGTGTAGACCGTGCTTTATTAAGCGTAGTAAGTGTATCCCCGTGATCAGATAGAGCAACGATCTCCTCAGAGCGGACGGCAGAAGCTGGACGCGTGTAGCGGAATATCAGGTTGGGTGGTGTACGTTAGGGACGACCAAAAATGAACAATGAATGAATGAATAATATGTCCGGAAATGAACATAAATCAAGAATGTTTTTCAAAATACTTTCCATTATGTAGGTATGTATTCGGAAAACTATGTTGATTATTTGTCTTGTATTTATTTAATAACTCGCCAAAAGCAGCATTTCATTGTAATAAGAATAATTATCAGAAAATTGCTTCCATTTCAGCATTTCGTGTTAATGAATAATTTCCCATGGGGGTGGACGGGTAGTAATTTTTAATTTTTCATCATACGAGCATTTGCGACTGAAGCCATCCGCCGCACCTTTTTTTTAATTCGCTGTAAACGTAATACTTTTTTTTTATTTATGTGTACTACTTTTTTGTTTGAATTTAATTTATTTTTCTTTTTACACGTTAGTTGTTTTCTGCCAGTCAACCTTTATTTAGGATAATATCCGTTTAAAAGTTTCAAAAATGAGCCGTTTCAATTCTCTCAGCGGCTTTGGTTCATCACCTTCATCATTATAAAGACGTTCAAGGAAAATATGGAAAGGAAATCTTTCATCCTTTCTGTCTTTTCCTTTTCTTATGTATTTGAAGAGAAAACTATAGATTTTATGGATTAAATTTCCTCTAATAATAAACTAGAGTTGCCCATTGCCCAGAAATAAAATAGTGGTTGACGCATAAATTTATAGACATATATATTATTATATATTATTACATAAAGTTATGTGTCAATCTATATTGGATATTATAAATATATAAATGTGTATAAAGTGTGATCGTGAGTTTTACTCAGAGGGGAATATCAATTGAAAAGGGCACTGTGTTTTGATTTTACACGCGTCGTATAAACTTTTCACTTTTTAGAGTAATTTGGTATGAAAAAGTTCTTGTTAATATCAACAATAACTTGATGCCACATATTATTTTCTTTCGTTTTAATCTATCGTATTTATTAAAATTACCATATTGTAACACATTACTTGTATACTATGCTCGAAAAGTCTACACGTACCTTCATATAACTTATTATGTGCTGTAAAGTATTAAGAATAATTGTGAATGATTTTGTTTAAAATTATATTAAAATAAAATATGTCAATTGCAATTGCAAACCAATGCAATTGCAAACAAATTGCAATACAATGCAATTTTTTTAATTTTAATTTCATATTATTTACGATTTAGTAGCTAACATAAAAGCCAGTGAAGATCACATAGATTCATGTTTATTAAAATTGTTTACGGCTTATTTTAAAATATGTAAAGATGCGATAAATATCCCATAGAATAACATTCATCCGTTACACCTCTAATCCCAACCCCACAATGGGAACCCTCGGCGACTGTACAAAAGGTCAAGTTAGAATTTCGACGATAATTTGTAAGGGTCAGTATTTCCTTTAATTGGGCGCCAAACGTAAAATTTTTTGTTAAGTCCACCTTTATCCGGAATTGGTCCAGATGACCCCAGGTCATATTTTATGTAGGGTCAAGCGAACACAAATGAATGGTCAGCTAAAGGGGTCCATCTAATTATACGAATCTTATGGTATTTGAATGTAATATTATTATTCTTTGAATAAGGAAGATGTGGACACAAATAGCTCTCTTTCCCTCTTGCAACTTAAAGTAACAAACTTTATGTACCTTAGCATAGCATAAATTGTTTAATAGTATATAATCCAATGAATATAGTATTTTTAAATTAAAGAATACTAATAATATTTAATATTAATAGAATTCTTGTTAACTATTATTTTGTATAGTAAACATTTCACATCAATAGTTGAATATTGGATATTTTTTTTTATGGGATAGGAGGGCAAACGAGCAAGCGTGTCGCCTGATGGAAAGCAATCAACGCCGCCCACGGGCAACCGCGACACCGCAGGAGTCGCGGAAGCGTTGCCGGCCTTTTAGGTATGTATAGGCTTGTTTTTTGAAGGTTCCAATGTCGTAACGGTTCGAAAAGACCGCCGAGGATAGCTAATTCCACAAACTGGTGGTGCGTGGAAAGAAGTAGCACCGTACCGTACGCACCGTAGTAGATCGCCACTCATCCAGGTGGTGGGGATGAAATTTTTCTTTACGGCGAGTTGTGCGGTTGTGGAATTCGGCGGCGGGAATTATTCCAAACAATTCCTCGGAGTACTCCCCATGATAGAAGCGGTAAAAAATGCTGAGAGATGAGACATCTCTCCGCAGAGCTAGAGAATGAATTCCCGAACAAAAAGCCCGACTTTACCAAACGAGTTATTGCTGCTTATTAAAATAAAAACAATATTATAATATAACAACAATTTTAAAATAAAAGA
Organism: Baronia brevicornis; assembly: GCA_031353405.1. Taxonomy (NCBI): domain Eukaryota; kingdom Metazoa; phylum Arthropoda; class Insecta; order Lepidoptera; family Papilionidae; genus Baronia; species Baronia brevicornis. The sequence continues at coordinate 296,489 of JASFAT010000674.1, forward strand.
AAAGAAAAAAAAATAACAACTAATGCTCACTGTAATAAAAAAATTCGTGCTTAGGTGTTCTACTATTCATCACCTAAGACAAAATCTACTGCTAAAGACCTTATCGTATTTCATATTTATCTGAAAACACTTTGATGCTTGCTTCACGATGATTTATTTTGCTGTTGAGGTCTAGAAAAAAAATTCTAGAAAAGTTTCTTCATTGTCGAATATGTACCAAAAACTTTTTGGAATAAAATTTTCTTATACGTTTAAGTTGCAAAACTATTATAATTCAGCTAATACATAAATGTCGTATACATGTATCTAAATATTTGACCAACTTTCGAGTCTTCCTTATTTGTTCTTATTTCTATCAGTCTTTTTAGTGTGATTGAATTTTTTGTATCCGGCCGTATTAAATATAATTTTGAATCTTTTATTTTCGTTCTCATATTTGGGTACCATTAAATGTAGCTCGGCTGGTAGCTTGATGTATTCTTGACTGCCATAAGTGGCATATTTTCTACCGTTAATTGACGTGATGTATGTTTCATTTGGTAAACTGATAGTACCATTTGTATTACTTTCCCCATATGTACTTACAGTAAAAACCACAATTAATGAAACTGCGACGAAAAGTAATTTCATCTCGGATAGAAGTTATTTTCAATGAAAATTTTATAGTCTTTATTGTTCGACTAACAATAATTACAAGACCCGTTTTACGACTTTCTGTTTAGTTTAATCTAAGATCGATAATACAGCTAGAATATAAAACTTAATATTAAGTGTTACTACCAGAAGTGCCCTAATAGTATTTTTATATGATATAAGGCCAAGGAGTAAAGGTGTTGCCTGATAAAAATAAAAAACAATCAATTGCAGAAGTGACTCGACGGCAAACCAGATGGTTGTAGAAGCCACGGCAGGCCCTAAGTTCAGATGGCTAGATGGAGTCGAGGACGACGTAAAGGCAATCGGTGTGAGGGGCTAGAGAGAAAAAGCCAAAATCAGATCCGACTGGAAAAATTTACTGAACCAGGCTTAGGCCAACCCGCGGCTGTAATGCCTTGATGATGATGAATCAACTGCAGAGCATTTGCAGCCTTTGAGAAATGTATACGCTTTTCTTAAGTTCCAATGTTCCAAAAATATTGGTTTGAAAATACAGAATTTTATTCCGTTTTGAAATGCCAAAATGCGTTTTAGTACTTGCTTATAAATAGTTTGCAAGGAACATATATGTACATATGGTACCTCAAAGTCGAAAATATAGAAGAACATTAAATTGAAGATAAGAAATAAAGAAAATTAAATAACACAAAAAACAAAAGAACCATTGTAACAGTATTTACAAGGATACATACTATTTATTTAATTTAAAAAAAAATGAATTGAATGAAAGTTAATTTGTGTAAAGAAATTAGACATTTTTTATACGATACATATATTCAATAGTTATTAACTATATAAGTTACTTTTGGTTATTTTGAATATTTAAATGCATTTGTGGAGATGGCGAAATATATGTATTTCGTAAATATAAATAAAAGATTAAAAAAAATATTTAAGTTTTTTTAATTTCAATTTATTAATCAAAGCAAAATAGCTTACAAAACTAAAAATGAAAATTGTCTATATTAGCTCAAACTCATATATAGATAAATTTATTTTGGGATTTTACATTTATATTATATATAAATGTAAAATCCCAAAATATTATAACATATTTATAATTATAACATAATATTATAACATATATATATATTATAACATATTTATTTATTTAAACTTGCGTGCCCAAAGAACCCAAGCGGATTTAATGGCAAATTTAAATTGGCTTTAGGCTCTCCCAGCCAACAGCGAAACTGAGAAAATTATTGAGCCTTAATACAAAAATTTATATAATATAAGCATAGTAACAAACGTATAAATATACTACTTATATAAATATTGTACAAATGTGTTGAGTTTGTTACTAAATATATCTATTTCTTTTAATATATCGCTATGAATTAGAAAATTTCTGAGTTTGATATTGAATACTTTAATTCAAATCGGTTTATTCTTGACATGATACAAGCCACCAGCCCCAAACAAGCCACTGTAACGTCCAGCTGCTATTTAACAAAAGATTCGCAAGAAACCGTTACCTGTAGCTTAATTGCTAATATTTGCATAAACGTCTCTGGGGTACGTTGGCAAAAAGTTGTATCAAAAACGACAGTGAATAGATAGCCCTATGATTGATTGCAATGAAACACACTAGTAGTAAGGGATGCAAAATGATTGCCGTCATACTTTTATTGCGACAGAAGATGGGTTAAACATCTAAAGTATTAAGTAAACATCTTTGATGAAGTTTTATATTATATGCAGGTTTATAATTATATGTAGTATATATTTTGATAAAATATTCATAATGTATAAATACACTTTACATTTTTGAAATGAAAACTTAATTGTGTTGCTGTGAAAGTGAGGACTTTTATTAGGTAATGTATATTCTAAATGTACATGTTATTTTGCAAACCTTAAAACTATGAACTTACCTGAAAAGAAAAACAATATTTAAAGTTATTATTTCAAAATACAAATAGAAATCCTATAATCTTAATAAAGTTTGTGAGTGGAATTTAATTTCAATCATTGAGCCAAATTATTAGTATTATATTATATATTATAAGTATTTATATATGTATGATTTTATATAGTATGTATTGCTATGTATATTATTATTATATTTTGTTGTTGTACATTTATTTCTATCCTCACAGCTTATCTTATTTCTCTTTCGCTCTACTAGATTTGCTGGAAGAAAACTCAATTTTGAGTTAAGCTCGCCTTTATACATCTTCTTTCCTTTTAATTCTTGTATGTCGTGTTTTATGTGTACAATAACGTATTAAATAAAATTAAATAATGCCACCTCTTTGAACGATGTAACAGCGCATAAGACGTTTTAAAACATTAAACACGTCCACTAATCCGTTTACCGAAACAAACCAGCATCCCCATATCCCACGTTGCAAAAAAACAAACATCCTATCACAATAAAACACCAAATTACCATAAACAACGCATTATGAGACGGCGGTTAGATGAAACCGGTTTGTACTGGTTTCATCCGGAAATAGTCAGCTATAGTTCCGCGACACCGTATAACAATCAGCCCTTTGTTTTTTTTAAGACACCGGTACAATTGACCGGGCCATGCATTTGGGGTATTAAGCGATTAAGGCGGGAACTTAAAAACCTGGGTCCAGAAGAATAAGACGGACAAATGGAGATGCAAGGGTTAGTAGTAAGCTTTATGATCTTAACAGGATGTGCTTAGAGATGTTAAGTATGTAGTAGTAGAGTTTAAGTATGTTTAATTGTCGATTTTGTTAGTTGTTTCCCATGGCTTGTCCATTTCAAAAATGTTTTAATTCGATATTGAAATAATCTTGTAAAACTTTGTCACTTAGTACAACCGTGGTCGCAACCACAGATAATAAATACAATAACTATACATATACCCATCACCTCTCCCCCTTGACTATAACTATTTATCTTTTATTTCATAAAAGATCCCTTAACACCTGGAGGGCCGTCTATCACCTCTGGTCTATAGGCAGTGAACTATTCTCATCTTCTTCCCTTTCCTGCGAGGTAGGTGTTTCTCCTTCCGTTGCGTTGCTAGTTGAAGACTCCGACTATTTCTCGCTAAGCTGGCTATCGTTTCACTTGTTCCCATATACAAACAACACTATTTAAATAATAACCCGAATAAGAATTTGGTTTGCGATCCTGATCGTCCAGGACCAATTCCTCCATTGGAATATTGAACAATATTTAGAAAAGATTTATGTGTTTTTAAGAAATTAAAAAAAGTTTTACGAAGTATATAAAAATATATAAAAACCATGCATCGTACTGTAATAGATATAGTATGGCGTTAACTTTTAATGTTATTTATTATCCATTTAATCATCATCAGTAGCTCGCCGCAATTCGCTGCTGGATAAAGCTAGGCCTCGTCCAAGGTCCCTAACCTGATCTTCGGCTACGGCTTCATCTAATTGGAGGAATCCAATATTAAAATGCGTGCAAACGAACCAGCAAACACACAACGCCAGTTTTCACCACACTGTGACAGCTCACCACAACGTTTGTCTTCCTTTGAGTTTACTACACCTGAGGATGCCTCGTGTTATGGTGAAACGCTTATTGTTCTATATTGGATAAGAAGAGCGTTGGCAAGCCAGCCTAAGATAAGCCTCAAGGTGGTACGCATGTTTCCCGCGATCATCAACGAGTAAGACTTCAACTTTCTTGTTGTAGCAGTATCGTCAGTACTGCGGTAGTGAGAGCTTTTCCTACATTACAACAAATCATGTCAAGTTGAACACTGTGGGGTTTCAATTTTTTTATTGAATAAAAAGCATATCGTCTGATGGAAAGCGATCTATCCCGCCTATAAAGATATTTGCAACACGATAGGCTTTACGAGCTTTCATTTACACAAATTGCTTAAATATAAGTTGTCACGCAGCTCATAGTTGGTAAAAATCCAAGTATCCTTGAGGATTTTCTCACGTAAAAAGCAAGCCGGCCAAGGCTAGGAGGTCAACAGTGATTTTTTTATGGGATAGGAGGGCAAATGAGCAAGGGTGTCGTCTGATGGAAAGCAACCAACTCCGCCCATAGACAACCACGACACTACAGAAGTCACGGAAGCGTTATCGGCCTTTTAGGTATGTGTAGGCTTGTTTTTTGAAGGTGCCATTGTTATATCGGTTCGGATAGATTCGAGAGAAGCGCACTGTAGTATATCGTTGCTCATCCAGATGGTGGGGATGAAACTTTCATTACGGCGAGTTGTGCGGTGTGGAATTCGGCGGCGGGAATTATTCCAAAGAATTCCTCTTAGCACTCCACAAGATAAAAGCGGTAAAAAATGCTGAGAGATAAAACATCCCTCCGCAGCGCTAGAGCGCTAGAGCGCTAGATTAGGGTCTCTACCATTATAGAACTTTAAAATAAATGAAATGTGGATAGGTAGTATTCACCCGATACTTGGCATCTGCCAAGCGAACTAACCTTCCTGATAACAAATACGTAAATGCTCGGGTTTCGTAAAATATTATGCAAGTTATTACCAGCAAATTGGACTTTATGTCCTTGAATTAAAAACTAGTCAGACGCATTCGAAAAAATGTTGAACTGGCACCGATAAGCATCGTAACAATGGTGTTTAATGTACGGTCTTCTTAGTGTGGGTGAAAGAAACAAACTTAAATAACAAGTTAGTTAGTTCGTCGAGACTTTTATCCCAATAGTGTTACGGTGCAAATTGGCAATTCTTTTTCAAATTTCAAAGAAAATATAAAATTGTCACTTTTTATTTTTGGGGTCAACGTTTTGCACCTTGGATTGGAAGCTCGTTCTCTTATCGGCTGACAAGAAAATGTGGGGAGAAAATTGGCTTATTTTTCTTAAGTGGTTATCTTTTACCCGCACTCAATTTCAAGAACGATAAGCGGATTCTAGTGTCGGTAGTTATCAGTACGAATATTTTGAAAGTTAACATAAGTGGATGTATTAATACACATGTTTTCTTATCGCCTATACATCACCTCAAAAGCCTTCAAATACTCGTTATGCACCCTGAACATTATAATCACCAGTCTTAGTCTAAGTCCTTTTCCTCTATTCTCTACCCTTTTCCCTTCCTCTCCACCAATCCACGATCTGCCGTGCCAAAGAATGTGTGGCTAGGGGCGAGCTTAGTCGCAAGCGTGCCGACCGTCTCTACGTACGTACTATAGTGCCTTACCTCAGCATGCGGGGCTCTGCTGGAGCTGACCTCCATCCTCCCTTGCGGCTCGTGGAGTTCACTATGACGAATCTTAATATACCTAATTCGTTGAAAATGACGGCGACGTGGTTCTCCAACCCATCACATCCTGATTCCCACGAGGGCAAGAAGCGATGAAAGGAGAGCCGTTTCGCTACGATGAATGTGAAAGGAAGGATGGATGAAAAGATGGATGAGTGTGAAGGAAGCAAGGAAGGTGTGTCGGAATCGTAACCGATGGAGATCTGTGGTCTCTGCTTAACCATACAGGGAGACAGGCGTGAAGATATATAAGTCTACTTTTTTCACGTGGGTAAAACTTTTTAATTGGATAGGAAGGCAAACGAGCAGGCGTATCACCTGATGGAGAACAATCAACGCCGCAGAAATAGACATTCGCAGTGTCATAGGCATTGCAGAAGCGTTGCCGGCATTTAAAAAAAAGTGTATGCTTCTTTTTTGAAGGTTTTAATGTCATATCGGTTCGGAAACACCGCTGGAAGTAGCTGGTCCCACAGGGTGGTGGTGCGTAGAAAGAAGTTTACGGCTTTCATCAAAAACTGTCCACTGCTAAGCATAGGCGTGCCACGAAGACCAAACTTCAGCTAAATCTGTACAGTTTTACTTGCGTAGATCTAACATCGACATCGCGACAATAGCGACATCTAACAGAGGACACTCACATAGTTGTCTAAACGTGTTTCTTACTCTAGCATCCGTCTACTCTAATGTATATCGGTTTTCCGACATACGTGACTAGCCGCCATACATTTTCCGAAGTTCATTTTGCAGTTGGTGAATTGGCTTGTACGATTTTACCACAAATCTTATTAGATTCTATTGTAAAGTAACCAGCTGACCAAAATGATCTTTAGTAAACCAATCAATACTTATTTCAATTATTTACAAATGATTTTATCTATGATTAATACCATAGATTCAAGCGTTAGTTCGCGAAAGTCGGTGGAAAGTCATAACTAAATTTTACGAATTTCTCGAAATGAATTTTGTAAAATTTTATTGTATAGTTATAAAGCAATATATAAAATAGCAATACTTGTCTAAATTGTAATGAAAAAACGATAACAAACCAAATCCTCCATCACTTCACAAACTGCAACTAACATATTATCTTTTTTACTATAAAAACACACAACACCACTTTTCAACTATGTACCTATAACAACTACTTGTCAACAAGTAAATAACTTAGTCATCAGAATTTTCGTCGACAAAAATTAGAAAAGAAAAATTTTTATCGTTACTTTTATCTCATAGGTCTCATTTCATTTAGTAATAAGTTAATTTGTTTTTACAAATTTTTTCTGTATTCATGAATTGTTAAATAAAAGAATAGTTTTATCATATAAAATTTTGCATATGATGTATGACATGATAGGTAAACAAACATATTATATATTATAATATGTTTGTTTATCTATCATGTCATACAAATAAACATATTATATGTTATAAATGACGACCAATTGGCTCCGTGGCGAGGCCCTCCGCGGAGTCAGTGGTCGCTGGTTTGATACCCGCATCGGAATAAATATATGTATGGATTATAAATATTTATTCCGAGCCTGATAACCCTGCCAATCCGCATTGGACAAGCGTGATGGGTTAACGTCCGTTCCTCCAGAAATGGAGAGGCCCGTGCTTAGCAGTGGGACTTATATGGGCTGTTAAAAAAAGAAAGAAAAAAAATATTAAAAATATTTCTCTCGGATGCACACGTTTAAAAGGATCAATATCACGTCTTCCTCAAGAATCTCGCGATACAAAGATGGCGTCTTTGTTCCGAACCATCTAATTTGCATAACCCTGCGATGCGACCGACAACAATGCGCCGCTGTCTCAGCCAGCGGGCCTAACTGACCCATTTCTATTTCGCAATGAGCCCTTTCAAACTACGCAAAATTTCCCACTGTCCACAACAAAGACTGTCTATGACCGAACGAACCCTTTTCGCGTTACAATTTTTATGGGAAACAACTTTCTGCGCTCCATTTTTTGCATTGTCCAAACACCTTCAATAGACCAACGGATTCGCCATCGGCGAATGTTTATGTGACTTTAATATAATGTATAATATAATAGATCGGTCCTTATTTGTACACCCAGATGCTTTGTCATGAAACCCAACAAACCGTTATGTTTCATATGGATTTAATCCATTATTTAGAAATGGTTGGAGAATATCATTGGCTTAGAAATAATAAAAGTAGTTATAATTTTCTAATTCGATGATTAAAATATATAAATAATTAATATTAAAATGAAATATTATAAGGAACTGATGGATTTACATTACAGAGACTGCCAGATATTGTGCTAATATATACAAGACCGCCTTTGTACCTAAAATTGACATTGAGAGTAAATAAATAAACATAAATTTTTAAACTTTTTTGATTTGTTATATGGTATGTATGTATTTTGTTAATTTTTTAATACAAACGTCTTCTTCTTTTCTAAAAAGAAGACTAGTAATGTTATTTTTTTAATATTACTAGAACTCTTGTTAACCATTCCTACTAAGCTCATAATGCTTGTCCTGGGAAATGGTTCACGTCAATATTTCTATGGAAGATGCGAACTCATTAGCTAATCGTAACTCGATACCAACTGAGCTATTGCTACTTGTCTTGGTTTAAATTTTCTTAGTATCTTCTAAGAGTGCCTCTCCTTCCTTGCGAAGGTTAGCAGCCAATTCAGCACAACTTTCCTTCTCCTTCTATACGGATGTGAAACTTGGACGCTTAAAGAAGACCTCAGAAAACGTATAGAAGCGTTCGAAATGTGGGCATATAGACGGATGCTCGCTATTAGCTGGACTAAAAGGGTGGCCAATGACGAGGTTCTCCGACAAGTCAAGCAAAAACGTGAACTTTTGCAGACCGTCAAAGATAGAAAAGTTGCTTACCTGGGTAATATCATGAGACATGACAGGTACAAATTGCTGCAAGTGATCATGATGAGAAAAATTGGGGGCAAAAGACGAGTTGGTCGAAAAAGAAAATCTTGGCTACGTAATGTCAGGGAGTGGACCGGGATAGCGAGTGCTCCAGAACTGCTGCATCTCTTAGTGTACGTTATTTTAATTTAAAGGTTCGTTATTTTAAATTAATTTTCAGACAGGTTGCATTTAAAAAGCTTTATCATGTTTTTCATCACCTTTATGTAACTCAGAGCCTGGAAATGAAAGTTTGTGATAAGTGCGTCCTCCTCGTACTATAGTGAGGAAAAATTGATACACACATTGACAGTCCATCTGCTCTTCTGAATCATAGTCACTCAGAGAATTATGAAGAGGGCTGGCTATGCTTGGAGCTGACGGATATCATTCGGATCGAAGAAGTCCGCCGAAGAACCATACTACCGGCATGACCCTTCGTGAAGATTTGTGTGGCTATAGGCCGATAACGTTTATCGAAGAACCGATCACCGTTGAAGTATACAAGTGCTGGAATGAAGATCATTTTAGCGAACGTACTGTGGGACTCATTTGCTAGTTATACCAACGATCTGTGTAGGACGATTGGCAGAAATTGGATCCATGAATGATAATGATTTTAATATAATTAGAAAGTGTTATTTATGCGCTGGTTACGTTTGCCGGAGATCCGACAATCGTTGGAGCAGACGAGTGCTGGAGTGGAAACCGCGTCTCAGTAAACGTGAACTCCCCCCCCCCCCCCGCCTACATGGTGTGACGATCTGCACAGGGCAGCTGGCAGAAATTGGATGCGTGAAGCCGAAGATCGGGCTAGGGGCAGAGGACTGCCGCAGGCTGTTGATTATTTGTCACTTAATAAACTAAAAATACTACGAAATTCAGTAAAATATTTAAACCTGTTCATGACCGTAAATTTAATGTGATATATATACCCGTTAAAATGTAATAAAATGCTAATACAAATAGCTCCACATTAAATAAATCTAACGGTATTGAAGTAGAGGTTATCAAGATTCCTATTTACAACGGTCGATGCGTCGCCGGTCTCGTTTTAATTGTCTATTCACTGGGCCGGGTCACAGCGACCCGTCCGTCTCAGGTAGCCAACCCGTGCTGACCTCTCCGCACAATTGCAGGGTCACAACAACCCTTTACGCTAGTTAAACACCCCGAAATCGGTGCAGCGTGAGTGATGGGGTCAGCCCCGCGCCTCGGATGACCCCACTGACCCTTCCTTTACAAAACCAACCCTTTCTTACAAGGCATTATTTGTAATCCCTTTCGCGAATCTATTTTATTGTTCGTCATCTATTCAATTTTAAAATTTTGGACGTCCGTCTATCGGTGAAATTTTGCGTTCATGAGAACGTTCTAGTTTCTTTGCAAAACTGTAACGTCCGAAGGACAAAGCGTTGATCCTTTATGGGAAAGTTTAGCGATGCCGTTGTCTAGTAGACAAAGAGGTGGTCTCTTTTTAATGATTCGCCATTGTGTCGCGGAGTTTCTTTGATACAGTTTTTTTTGTGGTCTTCCATTGGCGACCGTTGGTCAACGGATTTTCCGATCTTATATAAAACGGCAGCGGAACGGTCAAAGCTGTTGTTATCGGTTGTCTTTTCAGGGCTACGTATCGATTCCACTGAATCAACAAAAATATTGATGGCGTTAGATTTTTTATTAGATATAATTATTTATAATAAAAATCTTTAATTTAACACTAAACCTATCGACATTTTATATATACCTACCTATTTCTACCCATGTCGGCTAACCGCTTTTCACATAAACGTTTTTTTTTTCAGTTTATTATGAATAATACTGAATTTATTCCGGGCAATAAAACACAAAATAATTGTTATGTAATAATTAGAAAATATTCATTTTTTATCGCTTTTAGGTACATACATTTTTAGAAAGAAGAACAGAAATTGAAAAATTATATATTATTTTACTTCATTAATTTATGTAGATATGGTCTTCTATGGTGTATTGGTCGTCGTAGTTTTACAGATGGAAGGTCTTTCCTGTAAACATTATCCACAAACATATTTTTTACATAAATAAAGCAATAGTTTCAGGTAGACATTCACTTGTATTTTCAATTTTTACAAATTTATGACTAAGTATAATTATGATTTTTTAAGTTCAAAAACATGTAAACATTCTAGGTTTACATTTTTTTTGAACTTACCTAACTTAACAATTTTAATTAAAATCTCAAAAGCGGTCATTTAACTGCTCTGGTATTTTTAGTTTTAATAATTTTTAAAATTAATAAGGAAAGCTTTTAGTATAAACATTTAAATAACGCAGAGATGATTATATAGGGATTCGTCTAAAAAAATAATTTTAAAAAATAATCATAGCCCTTAATATCTATTCCTTCTACCCCCAAAAATGAGAGGTGTTGCTGTAAACCTTACGCTTGGCAAGTATATATGAGGTTGCAGGCTGATTTAATCCTCAAGTAGACGGTAATGTCCATCTACTAGCTTTTACATATATGTTTGCCTACTACGGTGCGAAGAAATAAGGTGGCCTATTTCTATGCTGTATACCACACGGTAAAAGAACATTTCACATCTCATTTAGTAACACATATTTTAAGATAAATAATATAATTATAAGTAAGGCCGGGTCAAGAGTACTCTTAACTGACGAGCTTGCATGAAGAAAGTGATGAGTGTCCACACACAGTAATGAATTCCTCCAGGAAGTAAAAAAAGAATGCCGAGATCGAAACAGGCGACGATATGTATGTATGTATGTATGTAAGTGTGAATAAAGTATGAATAAGATATAAATGTACAGTGAATAGAAAAATAAATTATTATAATCCGTAAGAGTTTTATTCTATCGAAGATAAAGGCTCGTAAATATTCATTTTTCGTATTTACAGTGCCATAGTTTTGAAGTGTGTCACCGTATCAGTACGGTAGGCACACTTCAAAACTATGGCACTGTAAACACGTTATCTATCTAATAAAATAAAAAGAATTAAGAAATGGGACAAGAAGAAGAAAATAAAAAAGAGAAAAGAAATTTGTGATAAAATGTGATACTTCCCCAGTCAGCTCGGCCTGTTCGTGTTACCATTATTTTATCGTATTGTATCATATTTTTAATTTGATTTTACATTTTGTTGAAGTAGTTCTTGGCTACGTAATACCAGGGAATGGACCGGGATAGCGAGTATTCGAGAACTGCTGCGTCTCGCGAAAAAAAAGAGAGTTATTCTGAATGGACTGACATAGTTGGAGAGGCATTCTCAGAAGAATTGTTAGCACTAAGGCCATTTAAACTTCTCCGAAGGACTCATGGAATGGAGATTCTCAAGATGAGTGCTGTCAACAGTGTGACTGAACTTACAAGAATGAGAAGCGCTTCAAGTCTAGCGGGTTACAAGATCGAGCGGAAGCACGGGCGGATGAGAAAGAAGAGGGGCAGGGGACAGGCGAGGGACAGTTGGCACGTGCGCAGGCGCAGGTGTCTCCCTTGTCCACGCCAGGGGTATGTAACAGTTACATTCATTACAACTGAATAAAACATACTTAACAATATGTATATAGGAAAATGGATCATTAAGTTTTATAATTTATTATCTTAAACATATTTAATTAACATAAAATGTATAATTTATATTAAAGGTAAGTAGAAAATTTATCAATTCAATGTCATAATAATGCTAAGCATGGCTGAATTCCAAAACATAAATAAGAAGAAATGTGTATTTATATATAGATAGAGAAGAGAGTTTTCTCTAAGTAGAGTGTCTCAACTCTGCAAAGAGGATTTAAAAGTTCCCGGACTTTAAAGAGAAACTCCTTTGAGATTTTTTAATGTCAAAAGGAATGTATTATATATCTAGCATTGTACTGGTTTATGTCGTTAATAATTAAATTTTTTTAAATTGTTTGCAAACCCTGCACCTTCCGAGCCAACCGCTGTTCGCAGCGCGTCGCGCCTCGCATGTGTTGATCTGTTATTTATTTTTTACATCTAGATTAAAGTCCACGAAGGCAAGATGCAACGCTATCTCCGACCATATTTTTTAACCTACCCTTTAACTTTTTCTCATCACATACCGATATCATAGATGGGGTTGTAACACGCTACATGAGTCATTAGGGAATTTTAAAAGCCACGCTTCGAACATTTCAATTTTAATTTACAATTAAGAGAAAGAGTGAAACTGTTATTTTTTATTAAGTATTATTTTTTACACAACAGAATAGAATAGTATTGTTTATTTCACTCTAACAGTATAATGGCAACATTAAAAATAACAATAAAATATTTTTCTACACACAGACAGCGTTGATTTTCAGCTAGAGCTTACGTCACAAGCGAAAATAAAGAATTATTGATTTAAAATTACAAAGTGAAAATTTTAGAAATGAAAACAATAATATTATAATTAATTGGATGATAGTTAAACGGGTATAGTTTGCTTAGTTATTCTTCAAAAAAATTGCTTTGAATTTTGAAACAATTGTAGTTTTAAACTGACGTTTTATGATTGTTGTTGCTAGCGATCTGCATACATGATCAATCAAATGAAGACAATGAAATTTAAAATGCAATTGAAACATACATACGTATGTATATGTTAATTGTATAAAAACCATTAAGGTTATCATCATCATCATAGGTTGTGGCAAATTACTGCTTAATATAGGCCTCGCTGAAAGCGGTCTAGCCCGATCTTCGGTTTTACGCATCCAGTTCCTGCCATCCGCCCTGCACAGGTTTTTGCACCATCGAGCCAGGGAGCATTCCATACTAAGTTTACAAAAACGCGATCTCCACTCCACCACTCGTCTCGGTAATAAAATTGACATTACCAAAATCGGAAAATAAATAATTCAATTTCGACTGAAAATTCAATTTAAACCAAGAAGCTCAGAAGTCAGTTACTCTATTAAAAGACAAAGACGTACGACAACGCTTGTTTGTTTGCCTTCTTCAACATACCAAATAAAAACAAAATTTAATTTGCTTTCAAAAATATTGAAGCAGTGATAGAACTATGGTAGCTTGAACGAGCCAGCTTGACCTAGGAAGTATTACACAAATTATTGGCGTAAAATGGTAGCATTTTACTGTGGTACTGTGTTTCATACGATGAAGAGGAAAAGAATTGAGCCTCCGAATCCCTGTAGATTCGGAAGATCAACTCTTTTCCGCTTCATCTATTTCCTTCTTCTCTCCCCATTCAATACTTTTCCTTCAATCATGCATATAATTACTCTAAGGCAGGCAACGCATCTGCAGTGTCCTGAGTATTGTGAATATCGACGAGCGGCGGCCGTTGCTTATTTTCAGGTGCCATTTGCTCGTTCGCCATATTAAAATGTATTACACAAATATAAAAATGTATTATTTTTCCACTTAAATAAGAATTACAGGATCGGAGGACGCTTTATCACATCTTGTTACTTCAAATAAAGATTTTTTTAAAAGACGACTAGCAAGTTTTTTTTTAATTTTATTCGTCAGACTTCTTGTTAACCATGCCAACTATGTAAATAAAGCTTGTGCTAAGAAATGCTTCACATCAATTCAATGGAGGATACAAACTCAAGCTTAATTTAAATCTTTTTTTTTTGTTTTCTTGTTTGATTTAAATATTTTATCTCAGTCATCAACCTCACAAATAGGTACGCGTTGCATACTATCTCTTGTATACAATAGTCGAATGTTGAAGACCGAATAGTTCGAAACATTTTCATTAGGTAATAAAATGGCTGAAATATCGTGTTACGCAAGTATCAAGGCGGGTTGGTCGCGCTACACACAGGTGCGGACTTCCCGCCGCGCAGGCGCACCCCGATCTCCCACGCCGCACTTCCTTTGTCTCGGGTCAGTAGTTAAGATCCGACTTTTATTACTAAAGGTTTCTTTCGCTTTAAAAATATCTACCATTTTTAAAGCGAAAGAAATCCTTTTAGAGTCAAGTCTTACTTGGCAGAGATCCATTATTAAGAAAGACAGTCAAACTTTACTTTTGATAATAGATAATATAATAAAATTGTTTTATTAACGAAAAAGGATATAATATAGCTTAATACATACTAGCCTAAGTCTTACGGAAAAAATACCTCTCAATCAAAATTTTCCATCACTTCATAATTGCCACTAACACCAACCACATCAAACACATTATTATTTTTTTTCCATTTGTTTTGGCAACTCTAAGCAAAGTATATAAGTTTTGATTACCTATCAAATAGAATATCCTTTATCAAATAGAACGATTTCATTTTCCATACGAATCGAGACAAAAAATAAACAATATCTGAATATTGGATTGTCTAACGTCTAATATATTTACATCCAGAATTATATTCAGACTAATATTTTAAATATATTTCAGATTCGTCCAAGATTTAAATACAGAACTTTGGGTCTCAAAACATATACTCTAACTGGTAACTGAGGCAATATGTGTGTACATATTGCCTCAGTTACCACACAGTACACACACACATTGTCACGCCTGTCTCCCGCAGGGGTAGGCAAAGAATACAGATCTCCATTCGCCACGATCCCGGCACACCTTCCTCACTTCCTCCATACTCATTCATCTTTCTATCCACCCTTTCTCTCATATTTATCGTAGCGAAACTGTTCTCTGTTAGTTGCTTCTCATCCTCGTGGGAATCAGGACGTAATAGATGACAAACGACGTCGCCGTCGACGGTAATATCAACGCAAAAATCAAAAATGCTGTAACTGACACAAATGCCAAAAAAATATTGCATATTCGGATCAGAAAAAATACAGCGTCGATTGTTTTGAGTCTCACAGCTTTACGAACAAAACAAAAATTGTACAGTGTTGAGACTGACTGTTTTTGAGTGACAGGTATAATTTTTTCAAAAATCTTTAAAGATGTTTTTGGCTCTGATGGTAAATTTTCATTTTGCGATTTACCACGTTTTCACTTTTTCTTCGTCCATATGTATTGATAACATGATGATACACCGCATGAAAAATAACGACCGTTAACGCTTAAGCAACATGTCGTAGGGTCGAGTCGAGTACAGACGTTTGGAAACGTCTTAGGGAGAGTCTTCACGCATATGTCGGACTATTACTATACAGTGTACCCCAGTATATGATAGAATTAACGTATAAACAATTATCAAATAACTGTATATATGTATGTAGTTGTAACGGACGATTTTTAAGGATATTTTTTAATTTATTCCTTTATAAATTTTACGTGTGCCTGAATTTACAAATGAATCTTTTATAATAATATAAATAATTTTTCCTTTAATATAATAGACAAAGATGGACAGTCAAACGTATTTTGGTATCATCCGCGAATACAGATCATAAAAAAATATTGCATGTTTGCGAAGAAGTGTATAGACAATTATAATACTTTACTTTACTTTGGTCACTTAACTTGACAATTTCAAACACACAATACCATTTTTGCACCACAAACACAACGCGTTTCGCCTCAACACGAGATACCCTTAGGTGTAGTTGACTCCACGAAAGTAAGGATGACAGTCTCCGCCATAGTTTTTTGAATTAGCAGTTTCAAATAGCAATGGGCTGGTCACGTTTGTGAATGTCACGAATAACTGACAACGCTTTCAGTAGACGAATTCTCAACTTTAAGTAGACATGACGCTAGGAGAAGCGAAAAACTGTGAAAAAGACTGGCAGAAACTAAATGGATGTAACTCAATATCGTATTAGATGAAGTGTCGTGAAGTAGAACTATACAGTCAGCAGTGATCTGCTACAGATTGTGATGATCATCATAATATATTACAAACAAATTTGCGTGGTTGTCCTATGTTGAAATTTAATTGAAAGACTGAATTTACTGAATCTTGTATACTTTTTTTTTACGGTGCACTGTAACAAAACGCAAATCCAACTTTTAAAACAATATCGATTCATCTGACTCTTTACTAGTTACATATTTAACGCTTAAACCGATTTTATCAAGACTTCCACGAGAAACTTTGAAGTATAAAAATATGGGTTTATTATCATCATATAGTGACGCTAAAATTCATATTGGAAAGTTTTTGAATCTACAGAGCATATTAACGAATACAAGTAAGGTAAAAATCCATTTTTTATACACCAAAGTAAAATAAAATAAAAATATTCACAAATATAACAAAATAAAAATATTTACAGGCAATAATAAATAATTACTAACGGTAATAAATAATTATAGACGGTAATAAAACTTTCTTTTGCCATGCTCTTTATTGGAAGACACAGATACAATTAATTATATTTTATGAATAAAAAAGTTGTCAGTGACATTTATTTCCTTCGAACCAGATCAAAAATGCGGTAAAGCTGTATAATCTGTTAGGTCATAGCGGAGAAGCCAGTGTACTCTCCGTGGACTAATTGGTTGTGGGAGCACGTGTGACCGACAGGTGGGTGTCCAGGTGCGGTCGCCTACCTCACGCTTACGTAACCCATACAGTGTGTACACGCCTTAATAATAACTTTATTGCTCACGAAAGTTAAATGAAACATTCGAATTATGGTTTTGAAAAATTTTTGCCGTTTTTAAAGGAGGCGAGGTATCTCGGAAGAGCTTTGATTCGCTTCAACTAATTATAATATCATTATTGACTAAAGTGGCTCAAAGGCGGGGTTGCCGCCTACAGAGTCAATAGTAACAGATTCGATTCCCGCATCGGGATAAATATATGTATGGCCTACAGATATTTATTACGAGTCTACGCCGCGAATCCACACTGAAAAGGCGTGGTGGGTTAAAAGTACTTAGGCCTATGATAAAAAAGTCATTATAAAGCTTGCTGTATGTATTTCGGAATAATAATTTAATTTAACTGACGGACCGTCTCCTTCACAAGCTAAAAGTCGCTCAGAGGGCTATGCTCGAAGTTTCTCTGGTGGATAGAATAGATGACCAATTGGCTCAGTGGCGCGGCCCCCCGTCCACGGAGTCAATGGTCGCGGGTTCGATTCCGATTCTGGTAACCCCCCTAATCCGCATTTTCTTCCTTGCCCTTTCCTTTCTTCTTTATCCTTTCCCTTCCTGTCCGCCAATACACGGTCTGCCATGCCAATGGATGCGTGGCTAGGGGCGATGTTTACCTACCATGATTGTCCAAAGTGGATGTTCGATACATCCAGACACGGAATAAATATATTAATCCCGATGCGGGAATTGAATCCGTGAAAATTGACTCCAAAAGTGGTAACTTCGCTACAGAGTCAACAGGTCGGTACATTAGTCATTCGAATTACAGATATCTTATTAGAGAATGTTTTTAAAAAGGAAACAAATATGTCAATTGGATTATGGGACAGACAAATAGGATCAGTTTTTCGAATTAAACCATGATGGAAGACAAATGTTTGTATAAAATGTTTAATAAATTTCGAATACATCAAACAGCAATTAGTCGGTAGGTAATATTGAAAGAAATAAGATGACCTATAAGAACGCTAGAGGCGTCGAAAGAGGCAAAAACGGCCAACATTTGTGATATCATCAAACGAGGAGTAAGACAGGGGTGATCAACTTTTAAACAGAAAAAGTTTTTTAAATAGTAATTCAAGGAAAAAATCATATAGATAGTTCAAACGAAAAAATACCTTATCTTTACATACAAAAGACAATTTTTAGATTTTTCAAATGTTCATATCATAAGTCTGTCACTTGGAGGTCTTCGTCAAAGCATGCTAACTTTTTTCTACAGTCCATATATGTTTCACTGCTTGGCATTTTTTCGCAGATTGATTCTTCATCTGGACGAAATACACTATATGTACAAAGAAAGGATCTCCACTCCAATATTCTTCTACTACAACGATTGTCGATTCTCCGACAAATATGACCACACTATTGCCACTCCGGTTTGCTAAGTCAAAAAGCCACGTCAGCGACGAAGAAATATCTCCGCCTGATAAATATTTATAATATAATACATGATGTAAATCTAAAAATGATATTTTTCTTACTATTATCCCTAATTTATTTGCAATTTTCTTATAAGACAGAGCGCTAATAGCATTCGATGCTTCTGTGAGAATTCTACGCTGCTTATAAAGTCTTTGTAGTAGAAACGCCGAATTCGAGTAACTATTTATTATATATATTATTATATAAATTATCTAAAAAATCATACAAAGTGGATGTTAATGATTTTTTGTCTGGTATAAAGGATTTATTACCTAAGTGATAAAGTTATTTTTTTGTTTTTTAGTCAATCACGAGATCGATTTCCACATCGGGATAAACATATATATTTTTACCTTTATTTACCTTTATTTCGACATAATCAATTATATTTCATTAGTCAACATCGGTCCACCAATAATTAGTCTGATTAGATAATGAAATTACTTATATGTATTATCTGGTTTTTATTCCGAGTCTAGGTATCTCACCAATTCGCTTTGAACAAGTGTCGTAAATATATATCCATTTTCCCTTAAATAGGCAGACCCCAAGCTCAACAGTAGAGCTGCAAAAAATCAAAAACTGATTACTCCTTATTGTTTAATTAAATGAAAAATATTACCACAAGCTTCACATCATGCAAGCCATAGGTTTGCGCCCCCTGAACTAGATAGTGAATCTATCCAGCAAGGTCAGTGACTGGCACCAGATGTGAGGCGCATCTGCCGTCACCCCTACGCGGTCTCGCTCCGCCAACTCCAACGTCTTGTGATCTTTCATTTAACTGCCTCTAGTAAATATTTATCTTTATAGTCACGTCAACTTAATGTTGCATAACCCTTCTTACTTTATCATTACACTATGTTTAATGCTTAGTTATATAACGGAAAATCCTTGTGACAGCCCTACAAATTTTAATACAGTTTGTAAAGCTCTTATAGCTGTCTTCATCCTTATTACCAACATCTAACCCGATCTACGGTTAATCGCATTCAGTCTTTGCCAGCCGCCCTACGCAGATCGTCGCTCCATCTAGCTGGGAGGTGTCGTACACTACTTTTGCCAAGATGCCATCTCAATTAGCACTCGTCTACTTGAACGGTAGTTTGTTCTTAGTCTTCACGTCAACTTAATGTCGTATACCCCTTCTTATTTTGTCGTTAATCTAGGTTTAATGCCTAGTGATATAACGGAAAATCCTTGTGACAGCCCTACAAATTTACATACAGTTTGTAAAGCTCTTATAGTTGTCTTCAACCTTATTACCAACCTTTTCCAAGGGGCAATGTCTAACTCGATCTACGGTTAAACACATTCAGTCTCTGTCAGCCGCCCTACACAGATGGTCGCTCCATCTATCTGGGAGGTGTCATACACTACTTTTTTTAAGATGCCATCTGTACTAGTACTTGTCTACTTAAACCGTAGTCTGTTCTTCTTCAGACTTGCCATTTCAGTTACAACCGTCTTACAAAGCGGTTGTCGAATCTATATACATACGTACGTAGTTGTATGGCATGGGTAGTTATTTTTTCTCAGAAGACGTAACAGTATTCGAATAGCCTAGGAACAGGTACATGTTAAGATCCTCATTATACAATACTTACTTCGCTGGTCATAGACTGAAAGTACGCTAACTGAAAGTAAGTCCAATACTACAACTAGCCACTGGTGGACTTGTGTTGTTTCTCGCTAGTTCTTCCAGTTCTTCAAATCCTTCTCCTTTAAATCCGCATTAACCGCATCGCTCCATTAGACGTTGATCGGACGGTAGAGTGTGGTAGGGTCTTTTGAACTCGCGATTTTCTCCTATCCTCTCCAGGTGACATGACAAGCAGAATCTACGTGCTTTTATCTATTCAATTATAATAGCATGTATCACAAGCTCTTTTATCTCCGCATTATATGTCTTCCATCTTATAGACCTCTTAGAAGAAATCGAAAAATATTTCACAGAAGCTATACGAAAAAGAAGCAAGTGAGTCAAATGATGTCTTCATAACGTGCTATCATCGCAGCCCATTGTTTATAATAGCATGTTTGTAATAGCAAGGGTATTGCAGATATGGTATACCTTGAGTTTGATGTTATTTTTATAGTAGAAGAAGGGAGAAGTAAGGGAAGGTAAAAGGAATACCACTCAGACGCAGTAAACCGGCGTCTGAGTGGTAACTTAGCTGACGCGCTTCGTCTAGTGAGCGGCTGGTTTTCTGGAGGCCTAACCCCCTTTCCCACTCCTCCTCTCCCTCCCCTTCTTTCCTCCCGTAATGACACTTAGCAACGGTTATGTACTGTCCATGGTACTGCAGATGTTTATGGGCGGCGTTGATTGCTTTACATCAGATGACAGGCCTGCTCGTTTGCCTTCCTACCCCATAAAATAATTAGTTCTGAAATAAGCAATACGTTGTATTAATATAAACTTAAGAATCCCTTTTCAATCTAAATGGAAACAACCGCATTAAAATGTCATTTCCCGCAAAGCGATAATGTCTGTATCGTAATACATGCAATAGCGGAACGTGCCCGCGACGTCCGATCGGAAGGTAACCCGAGACTCCGGGAAACCTTACTGGACCACTTCCACAACGTTATTGACACTTATTCGTGTACAAGTGACACTGTCTGAGTGTGAGGCAGTCTCATTAACTTGGTGAAATGTAAATTAATACTTAACAATTCAAATTATTTACTTTCAACAAAAGGACCTATCAAATAACTTTTCTTCTTTCTTTTTTCTCGCAAATACACACGCACACATTCACACATACACACATACAAACAACATATATGTACGCACACTCGCACGCTAGCGCACAAGCACTCTCATATGAATAAACAAATGTCCTGTAGATTAACCGTCAAGACCAACGTATGTATACATACGTACATATCGTCACGGTTCTCTCACATAGGGGTAGGCAGAGACCACAGATCTCCATCTGCTACGACCTCGGCATACTTCCCTTGCTTCCTCCACACTCATTATTCTCCGCCGGTTAAGGATACTCTTGATCTGGCCTTTCTTAAAAAGTTCAGCAATTTGGTCAAGGTATGTTTTTCGTGGTCTTCCTCTACCGACCCTTCCATCCACATTCGCAAGGTAAATTTCTTTTGCCAGTCGTCTTTCATCCATTCTCTCTATATGCCCAAACCATCTAAGCATCCCTTTTTCAACTTTTGTCACAACACCTTATATATAAATTTACATTTACAAATACACGTACATATATGAATTTGTATATATTTTTTATTATAATAAAATATATCATGATTAAACTATAGATCGGTTATTGGCAACAGAAGTTTTGTACAATTTATATAAGTGTCAGCATATTATATTATGTGCTGTTGATTTTATTTCTGAATAAATAAATAAATAAACGTCAGACCGCCTCCATACGTAATGACGTTCCTTTAGACGGAGTGAAACAGCGAACGAACAGATATCCTCTTTTTTATCTTTTTTTTTCTTCATTTTACAATGCATTCATGGGTTATTCACGTGTATGAATTAAACTTTATACACTTATAAATAACCAGAAAAATAATCGTTTATTTGTAATTAAATTATAATGTAGTTATAGGTGTAAAAAGAAATAATAATGATAATACCTACAAAATGCGAAAGAGGCCCTGATAGAACGGCCTGAATAATGACAACTTGGAGAAAGAAACCGAAAAAAGGATTCAGTTGGTTTGGGCAGCGTTTAGGAAACTTTATAAAGTCGTCAAACGTCACTCATGCCTTAAGACATAACTTCGAACGATCTACCTGTATTTTCTCACGGTGGCGAAATTTAAACATTTATAATCTGTCTGCTCTATAAGCTAAATCTCTATCAGAATCATACGGGATTTTCTCCTATCCCTCCGCTAGATGTCGCAATGATCTGTAAGAAAATCGCATGTAAGGCCTTATTCCATCAACGGACTTCCGTACGTTGAGTAGGAATGCGGAATATGAAACAAAATCCAGAGTACTTAAACAACATTACAAAAACTGTTTTGTGTTTTCATTATATAAGATGTATAGATGGTGCGACGATCTGCGCAGGGCGGCTGGCAGAAACTGGATGTGTGTGGAAAGTGTAGCCGAAGATCGGGCTAGGTGATGCTTAATGGGGTGGCCTATGTCCAGCAGTGGACTGCCGCATGATTATAATTGATAATACAAATATTAATAAAATTTAATTAAAATGAAAAATTGGACTATGACAGACGTTACACTTAACTGTCAAAATTCCGTTTCAAATTCGTTTTTATTCTATAAAATGTAATTCTTATCATGCTTTATTTTCCAATTAGAAAAATAATATGTACGCTCATACTTTTTGTTCTGATAAAATTCGACTGCTATCGTGGAGATCAAAAACGTAATGCTTATTAGCTATTCCAATGTGACATGACTACACCTGCCTTAAATGGTCGATTCTATTCCACAAGGCGTTATTATAATTGGATAGGATTATATCTTGATAAAATAAGGAAATATAGATTTAAGTTGTAATAAGCCAAGTGGTTGGGGTTAGGCTAATGATTTAATGTCGTACATGTGATTTTATTGAATTCGTTTTCATTGAACTCGTATTTTTTTCTAACTTTAATAGCTTAGTTGATTAATACGTCCGGAACTGCCTTAAACGAACGCCATGCAGTATATTTTTAAATTATTTCACTCATTCATATTATTTTTTTCACATTATTTATTAATATATGTTATTTCTCGGACTCATCTAATTATATTTTATTAGTATGTCGTTTCATGTCTTCGTATGGATTAAAAAAAATTCAAAGATGTTACAACACTACAGCATATTTATTATAAATTACAATTCCAGTTAGAAAGACGAGGCCAAAATTGTTTTCATAAGAAAACTTAAATTTTCTTATCAAAATAAATGTGTTGCCGAAAGCAAAAAGAGACACTCATACGCACATAATAATAATTCTTTATTTGCATAATGTCAGGTGGAACATATGAAAAACGACGTATAAAAACTCCATCACATTGCCACTTATGGCGTATAAATTTCATTAATTATTAATATTCATTATTCATAGAACTCGTACGAACACACACATTAGTAAGACGCTCTCAAAGACAGAAATTTGCCTGCAAATTTTCGATAGAAATTTACCTACAAAATTTCGACAGAAATTTAATTTTATCCCTTAATTCCATGCTCTTATACAAGGATTATACGTCTAGAAACAGTAGAAGACGATGATGATGACAAATTTACATTAATACCTATATCTGTACTTTTTTGACTTAGATCTGCTGTGAGTGGTCCAGTTCATAGGTATATAGGAACGATGGCTAACAGCGAAAAATGGCGAAGCTTTTTTTAGAAGGTAACTTCTTTATAATCTTTACTTAGTAACAAAATTTTTAAAAACCTCTTGTGACTAAGTAAAGATTATAACTCCTCTGTCATTATTATATTCAATACTTATATACATATATAGTTTTATTAGTATTATTAGTTTTATTAGTAGTATTTGAAAGAAAAACGTACATACAATTAACATCAATACCAATTTGTGATTTCGACCATTTATTATATTTTGTTACTAATTTTCGAGTTAATTGAATTGAATAAGAATAGAAAAAAGCAGTATTTCTTTCTCTAAAATGGTCCTGGTCCTATGGCTTTCTCTAAAAGTACATGCTTTTCAATGGGGCTTGAGGTAACGGACAGTCCTTGACCTCCCATCGATTATAGCGAAGAGAGAGAGAAGCTTACTTTTGTAGAGCGAGACTTAGATTTACATTTTCAGGACTATTTATAGTTTCTG
Organism: Baronia brevicornis; assembly: GCA_031353405.1. Taxonomy (NCBI): domain Eukaryota; kingdom Metazoa; phylum Arthropoda; class Insecta; order Lepidoptera; family Papilionidae; genus Baronia; species Baronia brevicornis. Next base: position 321,002 of record JASFAT010000674.1, read on the forward strand.
AATTTCCTATCAGAGAAGTATATAGAATAGGATATTATAAACTCATGGATGCCAAAATAAATTTGTAAAAATTATTATAAAAAATCAAATTGAACATTCTAGTAACACATCAAAACTATAGAAATGTTCACATAAAATATACACGTTTCATACATCGATTTCTTCGATTGTTTATTCTTATATTCTTTTAAACAAATTAAAGTTAGGGCACATTTCTTTCAATGATTAGAGGTAGGTACAAAATGTAGAAGACAAACAAAATGCATGGAAAATATGAAGCAGTGTTGGTAAATCTCATCTAGTAGTAAATAACAAAAACGTATGATTAAAATAAATGATTCAGAACACAGGACTTTTCCCGTCAACTTATATCGCGTTGTGACATCGTGTTTTTATTTCATTTTCATAATTTTATGTTATTGTCAATTATAACATAAGATTGTCAATTATTATCGAATTAAACCTAATTTGTTAAAAATGACGGCGACGTGGTTTGCCACCCGTCACGTGCTAATTCCCACGAGGACGAAAAGCGACTAACGGAAAGTCGTTTCGGCAAACTAGATGGCCGTAAAAGCCGCAGAAGGCCTATAGTTCAGATGGCTAGATGAAGTCAAGAATAACGTAAAGGCAGTTGGTGTGAGGAGCTGGAGAGAAAAAGCCCAAATAAAACCCGATTGGAAAAATTTACTGGACCAGGCTAAAGTTACGGCCGTAGGTGGGCCACGGCTGTAATGCCTTAATGATGATGATGTAGTGATATGAAATAAATTCGTGTATCATGACTATTTAAGTTCACTGAAAATGTCCATAGGTTTTAGTAGGTACAATAGTATTACAATACATTTATCAAAACGTAACGTGACAAGCTGACTAGTAGATTACATTTCAAGATACCTATTTGATATAATTGTAATTAACTTGACACCGGAATAATAGCTATAAATATTTTTTTTTATATATTCACGCCTATCCCCTGCAGGGGTTGTCAGAGACCACAGAGCACGCTCCATCCGCTACGATCCCCAGCATATCCTTCCCGCCTCCTCCAAACTCATCTATCCTTTCATCCATTCTTCCTCTCACATTCATCGCAGCGAAACGGCTCTCCATTAGTCATTTCTCGCCCTCGTGGAAATCAGGACGTGATGGGTGGCGATCCACGTCGCCGTCATTTTTCAACAAATTAGGTATATCCTATATATAAATAATTACCATCAAATAAAAATTTAAATAAAAAAATTCAGAATACAAATAAAAAATCGATACTCACGGCAAAAAATTTTGATGATGTTCTGAATATTCATTCTTTCATTTATTTTAAAATGTCAACGGTTTCCCAAAAACAATAATAAGACAATTTGATAGCGGAACTAGAATCGATAAAAACCTTTGTTGTGGCTCAGTTATAATTAACAATGCAAATGCTATCGAAAATTATACAAACCTAATACCAATACTGTGAGACGCGCATATAAACAAATTGAACGGTTTTACAGATCAACCTATACTGGATTATTTTAATATTAAAGCTAGCATTACCTGTTGGAACTTTGTAAGGTAAAGTAGCTGGGTTTAAAAAAGCACTTGATCATTAATTATAAGGTATCATTATATACTGTTTAGTGATTTTCATTAGTGAATTGACATTGTTTCCGTTACGAAAGGAAGCGGTGATTGCTTAGGCATCAATTAGTATAGGAATTGTTAAATTTAAACACAATTATAGATAGATATGTTAGTCTAATACCCAAAATATATTCAAAGAACCTTCTTGTGCCCTAAATTAGTAGTTATACCGTTTTTAAAAAAACAAATTAGCATAAGAATAAAATGAGCATAAATCATTATCATTACAAGATTTTTTTTGTTTTATTGTTATTTTTTAAATGTTCAATGAAGTATATTTAAAATTCCTCGCCTAATCTTCGCTAGTCAAAGAAGCACTCTATGAAGTTATATAATAACCTCGAAATAAGGTTTTCTATTTATTACAAGGAATATTTTGCACTGACGCCATTATTAGATTGTACTTTGTCTATTGAATCGGTTCAGCTAAGTTTAATAAAGCCACATTCTTTATAATATAAATTAAATTTTATATTAAAAAGAACATCTAATTTCGAAACATCTATCTATCGTTTACTGTACTACTTTTTACTAACTATCATTTAACTTATATTAAAAAGTAGACTAGCAATGTTGTCACCGTTACTTAAACTCTTGTTAACAATTCCAAGTAAGCCTTTATGCTTGTACTGGGATATGATTCACATGGTAAATAGTTCAATTGAAGATTCGTAGTGATGACGTACAGGTCGACAGATAGGCAGGACCTTAATAAGCTATTGCTATTTATAGTATACAGACTATTACGTCTCTAATGCCAAGAGGATATGGTTATCTAGAAAAGCTGTTTATTGCTGGTTCAAAGGGAAGAGAGCGCTAGGAAGATAGCCAACAAGATCGTCCGACCAAGTGAAGGTAGCCACATCCTATTCCGCTATTTTGTACCGGAAAAGGTGGAATCAGATTGTCTATTTTAACGGTTCTGATTCTCCACCACCACGATCCTCAGTAATGAGGGACTGATTAAAGATGTAACTAAAATATAATTAAGAAAGTTTCCTTGTGTTATTAAGACGGGAATCCATCCGAGGAACTAGACGTCTTCGAAGCGTGTCAGTCCATCCCTCGTTGCGACAAATTGGCGGCAAGGCGTCTGTTATCCGACAAAAGAGAGCATAAACTATGAATATAGATCTGTAGTCATTGACTGCGGCAACCGACAAATTAGTTAATAGGGCTGCCATTTTTTATAAAATATAAACAATAAAACGTTACATATGTAAAAAAATACACTACTATTTAACTTTTATTACTTATGTAATAATTATTTATAGCTAATTATGAACGAAGTGGAAGCCATTTTGTTGTTGATTAGTTTTCAAAAATTTGTCACACATTGCAAATATTGCTTAGTACTGTTTTTTTAACAGCATATATATGTATGTATGTACATATGTACATCTGTATATGTCCCACTATTGGACACGTTCCTCTCGATTTCTGGGGACATAAACCTTAACCCATAACGCTCTTCCGTGGCGAATTGGTGAGACTTTTAGAATCGGAATAAGTATTCGTAAACCATTCAATATGTTTATCCCGACGCGGATAATGAATCTACTAAGCCATTTAAGTCGTAATCCTCAAACCAATAAAATAATAAAAGTTATATCTTAGCTTAAGTAAATTGTTTTGCTGATATAATTGTCATAAAAGTTTGAGTAAGATTTAAAAAATTGAGCTTCATACAAAAATATACATGGCAAATATTTTGTTAAAAATAAATAAATTTCCAAATTTGAGATGATGAACTTATATGGTATCGTTCTCACACCATAAACGTAATTATTTTTTTTACAAAACATAAATATTTACTAATACACCAATTTTATTTATATTAATTTAGTAAAGGGCAATGGCTCAGTCAAAACTTCGACTTTTTTAAACGTTAAGCCACTTTTTAGATACCGTTATTCTCTGATTTGTTACAAACTATATTCTTAATAAATATAGGGTATATTGTCGGCTTAATTTTCAGAATTTGATAGTCCAAATGTGTTTAATTTATTGTGTTGAAGTAAATACGAAGTATTCCATCGGATACGTTTAAAGAATATCCGTTAGATGACATCAAAAGTGAGAAGTAAGAAAAAATATTTTTTTGAAATTACCTGCCCTGAGTACCTGACGTGACCAGCTTGTGTTCTTATAGTACCTGACATGGGGACAACCCTGATGAATGCTGTGCTTGTAATTAATTAAAAGACCACAAGAAACAGTCGGTTACAACACTAACTTTAAAATATGAATTTAAGCTATATAAAATTGTTCAAGAACCATTAAATAATAAATTTAAAATGGTAAATATTTACACCGCCCATTTTGGCAAACAGAATATTACATTTCAAACAGAATATAAGCATATGAACAGTCAAAAGTTTTACTTAGCTAAGATCCGCGACAAGCAAAACAATAACAGAAAATTAATAATGTGTGTTTTTCCGTTGACGGTTTTCCGTTGAACACAACCGAAAAGTCTTCCGTAGAGTCTACTATACCTGAAGATGCCTCGTGTTGGGGCGAAACCCGTGTCGTTTACAGGATGGAAAAGTGATAGTGTGTGTTTGGTGTTGTGTATAGTGGTTGGTGGATGGAGAGTTGATGGCTGATTTTCGGTAAGGTTTTGGTTTAAGTTCCAAATAAATCGACTTAACCCAACGGAAAAACACACATTATTAATTTTCTATTATTGTTTTGCTTGTCGCGGATCTTAGCTAAGTAAAACTTTTGACTGTCCATATAGTGATGGATTTCCGCAAAGTAACGCCTGACTTCATTAATAAACCTAGTATATAAGCATCCATTCTTTACAATAAAGGGAATAAGACTTCGATCAAATGAACCACAAGAAACGCAGTTAGACGAAAAATAATAATAGTTTTTTTTATTTTATTAAGAAAGAAAACGCAACCAAATTGAATATTTTAATTAGCTATACTAAAATTATTTTATATACTAAAATATTTTTCTTTGCTTTGCTTCGATCGACCGAATAGCTGCGTTTGATCGCGATCGATCGGTTGGTCACCCCTGCTATATATAAACTGTCACAATTGTTTTGTGCGCATAGCTGGAGTAAAGCAAAAAAAAGTCAAAGGAATGTCATGTTGAAGGAAGCCTGCGATTTAAAGCCGTAACCATACAGACCAGTGAATCTTGCCGCTGCGGGGTGCATTGACTCCGCAGGTGCGTGACGCGTGCTAGCCACCTTGCGGCCTGGACCAGGTGTGAGATTCTTGTGAGATTAACTGCCTCTTTATACCGGGTAAGCGGTACACGTAATAAGAACGCATAGTAAGATTTTCACGTGCCTTAATTTTTCGAATTATATTTTTTTTTATTAAATTAACTTTGTTGGCGCAACGATCCAAAATGGATCTTGGCCTCCGAACAGATCTTACGCCAACGTGCCCTGTCCTGCACCACCCCCTGCCAGTTGCACACTTGAAGGTTGCGCAAGTTTTTCTCGATCGTGTCCCTCCAGCGGTATCTGGGGGGCCCCACAGGATGTCGTCCAATTGGGCGTCCCACATACGCTCTCTTAACTGAGCGATCCTCCATGGGGGAGGCCCTTTCAATGTGGCCCAAGTTTATTTTTTTTATTGGAATATAATAATGGAAAAATGAATCATGACAGTAGCTCTGTGGTAATAAAACATACGAAGTTTCAATTCCCGCATCGGAATAGACCGATCTCGTGGATATTTATTCCAAGCCTAGACGTCCCGTCTCATCGTTAAATGAGAAGGAGATGGTAACCGGGAAAACTGGTCATTGATGGTAATATCGAAACAAGAATATTTTTGCTAAGAATGACATATAATTTGTCTTTAGCATGAATGGGCCGTCTCATCCGGGGAATTTCACAAGTCCCGCAGAAAACCGGCGTCTAAGTGGTAGCTTAGGTAACGTGCTTCGTCCGGTAAGCGGTTGAGTACCGCAAGCCCAACCCCCCTCCCCCTCCCCATGCCACAATGACACTTTCCTTAAAAACTGCAACGCTTCTGCACTGCCTATGGCACTGCGAATGTCTATGGGCAGCGTTAGTTGCTTTCCATCAGTTGACACACCTTCTCCTATGCCTTCCTATCCGATAAAAAAAATTTTGTCCGACTTAGTGAAGGAAGCCATTAGGTCGAACAATATTTTTTTTATTGGATAGGAAATGTGGTTTAAAAAAATTTTTTCTACCAATTTCAAATGATATTTCATTATTAGTCCCGTAAACAAAAAAACCCAGAAAAAAATATGGTCAGAGTTCCTAAAAGAAGAAGAAGAAACCGTTGGATTAGAAGTGTCTCCAGATAGAAAGCAATCAACGCCGCCTTTGATATCCTCATCCGCGTTGCCGGCCTTGAAATATAGTATATGTATATGTAAGCTTGTTTTTTTTATGCGGTTAATCCTTTTACACTTTCAAGTACTTTGTCTTAGCCCTGCATCCAGCAGGAAAACACACATTATTAATTTTCTATTGTTGTTTGCTTGTCGCGGATCTTATTCAAGTAAAAGTTTTGACTGTCCACATGTAGAATAGAGCCAACCTTATTCTTGTTCCGTAGGTTTCGTACGAGTTAATTATGAGAACTAATAACACTAAATAAGCAGGAAGGTCTACCTGAATGATGAATGATTTTTGCGTCGATCGCGTTCCCTGCGCAGACTCTGTGCCATGACATATCTCTCACATATATTATTGTAACTTCCTTAAAAATTATCATAAAGGTTCCCACGAAATTACCCGAAGTTTTTTTATAAACTCATCGCCGGAACAAAACCAAATCTGCGATTCCAAATGAGATTATAGCAACACACCTCATTTGTTTAGCAGTCGACTGTTGTGGACTACAGTATACATATATATTATATCTTCACGCTTATCTCTCGTAGGGTTGGCAGAGACCACAGAACTCCCGCTACGATCCGGGCACACCCTCCCTGCTTCCTCCAAACTCATCCATTCTTTCATCCATCCTTCCTCTCACACTCATCGTAGTGAAACGGCTCTCCGTTGGTCGCTTTTTTTTTTTTTTTTTTTTTATGGGATAGGAGGGCAAACGAGCAAGCGTGTCGCCTGATGGAAAGCAATCAACGCCGCCCACGGGCAACCACGACACCGCAGGAGTCGCGGAAGCGTTGCCGGCCTTTTAGGTATGTATAGGCTTGTTTTTTGAAGGTTCCAATGTCGTAACGGTTCGGAAAGACCGCCGAGGGTAACTGATTCCACAAACTGGTGGTGCGTGGAAAGAAGTTACGAGCGAAACGCACCGTAGTAGATCGCCACTCATCCAGGTGGTGGGGATGAAATTTTTCTTTACGGCGAGTTGTGCGGTTGTGGAATTCCGCGGCGGGAATTATTCCAAATAATTCCTCAGAGCACTCCCCATGATAAAGGCGGTAAAAAATGCTGAGAGATGAGACATCTCTCCGCAGCGCTAGAGAATCAAGCCGATCGGTGAGATCTTGGTCATCGACGATTCGGATCGCACGACTTTGAATGCGCTCAAAAGGAAGAAGTTGATACTGGGGAGCCCCGGCCCAGAGGTGAGAACAGTATTCCATGTGTGGCCTGACTTGTGCCTTGTATAGTTGGAGGCAATGGCCAGATGTGAAATATTGTCTCGCTCTACTGAGCACACCCAGCTTTTTCGAGGCCAGCTTGGCCTTTTCTTCCAGATGGCCGCGGCACTGGACATCATGCGATATGTCAACTCCAAGAATTCCGATATATGGCTTAAGATTGAGGGGAGTGTCTCCAAAGCGAGGAGCTACGACAAAGGGAATTTTTTTGGTAGAAAACGCGCAAACTTGCAAACTTGCAAGCTTTTCGTGAGAATCAGGACGTGACGTGTGACGAACCACGTCACCCTCATTTTTTAACAAATTAGGTATATTAAAATTCGCCATAGTGAATCCCACGAGCCGCAAGGGAGAATGGAGGTCAGCCTAACTATTACAGTGTTTATGAAGATAATTGATATATTGATGAGGTCGACTTAATTGTGATATAACTTTTAGAACAGACATACGTGAAAAGGGGTGAAATAGATCATAAAAAAATATAAAGGCTCTTACTAAATTGTCAATATTTATATCTATGCGTGAGTCAGCGTCTAGTGCGTGCAGATATATTAAAACATACGAACTATCTGTGACGTCGGCAAACAGACAGACGAGTGAGTCATTAGCCGCGGACAATGTGGTGTGAATCACTTACTGTTTGTAACCAGATTTATAAACAAAGGATACCTACGTGAAGTGACACTATGAACTTCAATGGAGTTATTCGATCATACATATCTTTGTGCTCGACGCTCACTAAATCGCATTCGGTGGGAGGGCTAAATTAGTGATTTCTCACTCTGTGTGAGAAGCCTAAACACCTGAAATGTTTACAATACACTTTTTATTAAACTTATTTTTGTTTTATATGCATGCAAATACAATATTAAGATAGAATAATAAATTAGTAATAGATAAGAAGGTAAACGAGCAGGCATGTCACCCGATGGAAAATTATCAACGCCGCCCATAGACATCCGCAGCGCCACATAGCAGAAGCATTGTCAGCCTTTGAGAAAAGTTTAGACTTGTTTTTGAAGGTTCCAATGTCGTATCGATTCATAAATGTATTTATTTGTTTAAGCCAGATATACATTACTTTAGCAACAATTTTCTAGGACTTTTAGTAGGTGACATAGGTGACCAAAGGTGTATATCACATTGATAAATGTATCAGTAATGTATTAAAACATTTTATTTGAATATGACAAAATCTTTTCTATTATATTACTTCTTTTTACATTCGTAATTTTAAAATAAAAATAAAATAAATTGTTTCAGAAAAACAATAAGATTAGTTCGTCTGTCTTTGGATGGTCATGTCACCTGTCCGGCATAAGAAACTGAAAATGAATATAAAATGTAAATTGAAAAGTGGAATTCATTAATATAAAATGTAATAATAGAACATTATTAAAGTATATAATTCATATAAAATTTACAATGATAGATACATTAATAAATCGATTTCATTTGGAAGAGTTTAATTATAAACGAAGATAAAACCCTCCTAAAGATCCCGAGTGTCGCTGTAAGCAGTACGTCTGGCACACTACATTACACACTAGAATAGCTCGGTTACGAGTTCTCATAGATCTCAAGACAACTTACAGGCAGTGCCTGTAATTTGTCTCTCTGTCTCAATAGAAAATGTCAGTCGGATGTATTCATAATAATAATGCATTTAATCCTCTCAAAATGCATCCCATGCAAATAACATTAAGGAATTAAAAGCATACTATAAAAATATAATAAAGAAAATATAATAAAAATAAAACTCCATTATATGTTGTAATGCTGATCTTTAGATCAGTGATTTACATTTTTACGTCATCGCAGAATGGAAGTAACTTGATAAAAACGTTAAGGCTGGACGCATACAGATGAAACAACACAAGAGAGATCAATACATAAATATAAGCACACACTGACGTCAACAAAATAAACGCTTGGTACTTTCGATGCTGATTAATATCATAAACATGCAGCCGCGTTTTACTATAACTGGTATTGTTGAAATTTGAACTTTATTCTAATGATTTTATGGTCATATTAGTAATTCCTAACCAAAAAACTCCTTGCCGTCCCCACCCTTCAGTGAGCCATCGAACCTTCAGTATGACTCAGCACCATCCTCCCTCTTTACAGGTATCATTGTAACAAGGTGAACTGCTATAAGTTCCTAAAACAGACAATTACTGAAACAAATGATAAACAGATCACGCTTTTTTATGGGATAGGATATCCGCTGGGCAACTCGTCACTGGTCTACTCCAGCGGTGACTTAATACTGTTCTACACTCTTTTCATACGTCTACTCCAAACGAACAAGCATGTCGCTTCATGAAAAACAATCCATTAACAAAATGATCAGTCGGCCCGGGATTGAGTATATACTAAAGTCGAGTTATATTTGACATTTTAAAAAAAGGTAAAAAATGATGAGACAGTGTCTTGCGCCATTTCTTCTCTCTCAGAGCACCACTTTGTTTCCGAAGAGGGTATAGTTTATTATTTTTAATTATTTTTTCGCAGCCTATAAATGTCCCACTGCTGAGCACGGATGTTAACTCGACACGCTTTTCCAATGCTGATTGGCGGGGTTATTAGACTCGGAATGAACAAATATCTGTAAGTCATACATATATTTGTTATTATACCATTTCGCCGTGGGCAGGGGGCTCTCGTCACTGAGCCAATCGGTTCTCGTTATTTTTAATATCGCAAATAATTATCAAAAAGAATTCCTTGTGAATCTATAAGAAATTATATGGACGTGATTTAAATCAACACCGCCCATAGATAGATAAATAGATATATTCTTTATTGTGCACCAAAACAAAGTTGTACAATTATTGATTGTAATATAATATTTATATACAAATGGCGGTCTTATCGCTAATAGCGTTTCTTCCAGACAACCGTACGATGAACACAATGTTAAAAAGATAATTCGATGTAGGTTGGTCATTACATTATCGCTATAATGGCGCATCGCTTTAATAGGCAAGAAAGAAAAAATATTAACGAACATAGATAAGCAAATATATAAGTATACACATACACACACAAACATATACATACAAACCTATATAAATATCTCTATATATAGTTATCTACAACACCAGAGGCATCACAGACGTGCTATCGGCCTTTGAGAAATCGTACATTTATTTTTTGTTGTACATTTATCTTCGTTGACTCGCCTCAACATCTTTGTTTTAAATATTTAATATAAATATATCTATTGAGAACGCTGCGCCAATCCACGGTCTGCCGTGCCAAAGGATGCGTGGCTAAGGGCGAGCTTAGTCGTAAGCGTGCCGACCCTCCCGGGATCGGTCTCCCCCGGGTACTATGGTGCATCACCTCAGCATGCGGGGCTCTGCTGGGGCTGACGTCCGTCCTCCCTTGCGGCTCGTGGGATTCACTAAGACGAATTTAATATACCTATTTGTTGAAAAATAACGGCGACGTGGTTCGCCACCCGTCACGTCCTAATTCTCACGAGGGCGAAAAGCGACCAATGGAGAGCCGTTTCGCTGCGATGAAGGTAGCGGATGGAGCTCTGTGGTCTCTGCCAACCCCTGCGGGAAATAGACGTAATATATATATATATATATATATATATATATATATATATATATATATATATATATATATATATATATATATATCATGGAAAAAATAGAACAGTAGAATATATAAAGGTGGTTACTTAAAGCGAGTGGAGCGTTAGTGTACAAAATGATGTAAAAGATACGATTACAACTCTTATGATGTAAATACCAGTAAAGACGTATAATTTAATTAGAAAAAGGTAGCAGAGGTTAAGCAGGGCGTCGAGCATTATTCTAACAATGTATATACCAACTTCTAACTGCAATGTAAGCCGTCTAAAAGGTTTTATTTAATACTTCTTGTGTGTGAGGTTTTCTTTGATTGTTATACTCGTATTACGTAAAGATGCAACAACATTGTTTTTATGCTGCAATCTTCGATAGTCTTCTTAGAAGAAGAAGTCAAGCCACTTGATGAAAACTTAGACTTGATTACAGAGTCATTTAAAAGTGGTAGAGCTACGCTGCAGATGAATACTTTATCAAGAATGGCATATTATTTGTCTGTAGCATGAATGGGCCGGCTCGCCCGGGGAAGTACCACACTCCCGCAGAAAACCGGCGTCTTAGCTACCGCGCTTCGTACGGTGAGCGGTCTGAGTTCCAGAGGCCCAAAGCCCTCCTACTTCCCTTCCCAATCTTACTCTCCCTCTGATACCCACTTCCAATCTCCCTCCCACTCCCCCTCCGATTCCCACTCCCACTCCCATAATTTCACTTTCCTTTAAGGTCGGCAACGCTTCCGCACTGCCTATGGCGTTGCGGATGTCTATGGGCGGCGTTGGTTGCTTTCCATCAGGTGACACGCCTACTAGTTTGCCTTCCTATACCATAAAAAACAGAGCAATATCCTCTATCATCGCAATAAGGCAATCCTCGGAGTTTTTCCAGTTCATATGATTCGGAATGTTTTTATCATTAAAAGTTTCTTCTCATTAACTAAAGTAATGACTGCTTCCTTAAAAGTATTTTTCGAATTCTATAATACTAAGACATGTTCATTAATCAAAGCCTCCTTATTTCTATTCACTTAAAATATAACTCCAAACAATTTAATTTAACTTACTAAGCACGCACCGCGGTAGGTACAGATAAGAGGGAATTATAACCCAGCTGCCTGCCAACCTCTCACCTGCCAGTATTATTGGGATTTTTGGGATCAATGACCTTCCCATACATCTATTTATATTTTTTGAATTGAAAATAATAGTAGCATATTTATTACTAAGTTTGATATAGGAATTTAATTAAATACACAGATTACAAACGATTTAACCTTAAGAATATGAATAAATGTCTATTATTAAATTTTTAGTGCTTTATATAAATAAAATACAAGAATAAAAAAGTACACAAATAAAACAAAAGAATTGAATATATCTACGCTATGTGATTCCCTAATATTAGGGAATCACACAGCGTAGATCTAAATCAGAACATCCCTAATAAGGGTTAGCCCATTTATTGAAAAGTTTGATCCCCACCATTCGGATGAATAGCGATTCATTACGGCGCGTTTTGTCCAAAATTTTATACCACGCACCACCACTCTATGGAACCAGGGACCTGGAGCAGTATTACCGAACCATTACGACGTTGGAGCTTTCAAAAAACAAGCATACTCTTATCTCAAAGGCCGATAACGCATTTGCAATGTGTAGAGTGTCGCGAATGTCTATGGGCGGCATTGATTGTTGTCTTACATCAGGCGACATGCTTGTTCCTCCCTCCCTAGCCCATAAAAACTACCTCTTATAACTGACAACCATAGAACTAAACAAACTACTAAAACTAAATATTATATTTGTCATAATGTGGTTTAGAGACCACATCATGACAAATATAATATAGGACCTCCCCCGATCAGATGACACGACGAACTGCGCTAAACTATTAGCGGAAATTGGATGAGTGATGTTGAATGTCCCATGTACCTGACGTTGATACTTCACGTGTCTTCATCAACTTATTCTTTACATGTAGATGAAAAACCTAAAATGCTTACAAATAATTTCTATTTTTAAAAATGGGAAACCAAGAAGCAAGCTTATTATTGTATTAATGGAGACGTTTGCCTTCGTCGCCTCCCATGGCCACCCATAAGCTATTGACGTTTGGTGTGCATAGCGAAATTCAGCAGAAGGGAATTTATGAATGTAAATATTGATCAGGTCCTCAATAATCTTGCCGTGATAAATGCGATCACAGTTGTAGACTCACAAAATTTGTTCACAATGCTGGTGAATCCAGCCGATGGAAAATTAGTAATTGTCCTAGGTTACGTAGAAAATTTCCATACGTGAGAGTAAAATACACATGGAGGCAAATTTATTAATTTTAAGTTTTTTTTTATGGGATAGGAAGGCAAACGGGCATGCGTGTCACCTGATGGAAAGCAATCAACGCCGCCCAAAGACATCCGCAACGCCATAGGCAGTGCGGAAGCGTTGCCGACCTTTAAGGAAAGTGTCACTATGGGAATGGGAGTGGGAGGGGGAAGGGGAAGAGGGTATTGGGCTTCCGGAACTCGGCCGCTCACCGTACGAAGCGCGGTAGCTAAACTACCACTCAGACGCCGGTTTTCTACGGGAGTGTGGTACTTCCCCGAGCGAGCCGGCCCATTCATGCTACAGACAAATATTATGCCATTCTTGACAAAGAATTCGTCTGCAGCATGGCTCTACCACTATAAGTAGTATTGATATATTATTAGTATTAATTAAGATTATCTTATCGAACCGGTGATAGTACCACATAAAATTATTAAATACTATACTTGTCAAAAAAGTAATTTTTAAATATGCGTTTCTTATTTTTGAAAAATTCATAAACTCAAATGATGCGGCGGCGAAGTGTTCGCTTTTTGAGCCGAAAGTCGTGAGTTTGTTACCCATGGCATAATAAATATATGGCTTACAGACTTTTATTCTGATTCATGGTGTCGCCTTTGTAGAAAATGTATGAAACTTGGATATGGATTTCACACTGGCTCAATTTGTTTTTCTTAATTAAAAATTTAAATGAAGCGGATGTATCTCATCGATACAGTCGATTATTGAGTCACCTGTAACGCCACGGGCAGCTGGTGTTTTGCCAAAACAACCGTATGTTGACCCGGAGACCCGATTTTGTACCAAACGACTCTTGTGTGCCCTTGAAACTGGTCGATATCTTACTAATAAACACACGAAGTCTCGGTGGTATCATAACGTAGGAAATATATAGCGTTCGTATTTATTTCCTATTGACTAAGTAGCGAAGCTATCTTTATTGGGGTTAATTGTGAGAGGTTCGGTTCCCGCATGGAAAAAAATATACATACATATGTATGGTCTACAGATATCTTTTCCGAGGCTGGTTGGTCTACCAATCCACGAACATTAAAAATAAAGAGAGAACTAGAAAACAATTTACAGATTGGGAACAACTAGAAAACAATTTACAGATTGGGGCCAACGATGACAGTGGTTCGGTGATGAAGTCCGTTTCTCAAACCTTATTCCACGCATCACCACTCAACGGAACCTTCAAAGAACAAGCCTAATCAAAGATCGGCTACATATTTGCAATGTTTATGGTGTTGCCGATGTCTACGGGTGGTATTGACTGCATTTCTTCGGGCGACATGCTCGCTCGTTTGCCTCCCTATCCCACGAAAAAAATCTAAGATTCCTCTTAAAGATAACGATCCACAGAGTCCTTAGATGCGTTTTAAATGAAGAAGTCCTCAAATGACTAAAAAGATGAAAATATTATTATCCTTCTTTTATATTGATGGTATTTAGGTATAACTATTAAGTCATTGTCAAGTCATAAAATAAAAAATATCTGAAAATTGTACCCTTCAGCTTGTCACGTTGAGTGTTGATAAAGTTTTTAAAAGGTTTCGGTTTTCGAAAGGTTCATATGAACTTTTGTAGTAACACGAAAGTCGTAGGAGCTGTGGAAGTGGCTAAATGGAGTCGAGGACGACGTAAAATTAATTGGTATGAACAACTGGAGGGAGAAAGCTAAAGTAAGACCCGAATGGAAAAGTTCCCTACACCACGCTAAGGCCTACCCGCGGCTGTAATGCCTCGATGATAATGAAGATATATAAAGTGAGAATCATTTTATAAAAATTTCTCAAACTATGAAAGAATAACAATTTCTTGTTGATCCTGTGAAATTTACTCATATGGACTAACGAATTCTGATAATTAGGCCGATGATATTATATTAATAAAACTAAACTCTATCTAAATACGATATGCACTATTCACATGAGTTAAATACATAAAAGTAATTAGGAATTTTAATGCTGTCGTGTAGATCTGTAATCTATTATTTCTACTCCAAATTGTAAAAAAGAAAGTCCACGATCTCGTAATGATCAGCTGTGCCAGCGACAGGTTGCTGCCTGTGTGTGCTTAAGACAAGATGACCGGCACGTCTGTGTGCGTGAGAGGGACAGATGCTGCGCACAGCTGCTGCGGCGCGTGCGCATGTCTTAGATGGTATAGTCTTGATACTTTTTGTTTACTTTTGTTAAAGTAATGCCTAAAATAGTAAGGTATCCTGGAATAGTATATATAGTATAATAGTATATAGTAATAATAGTAAGGTAAACTGGAACACACATTTGTTCCTAATAGATGGCAATTAGGAAAAAGAAAATCATCCATCCATTTTCAATCCACCACTATTATTTGGAACTATCTACCTTCAAAATATATCTGAACCAATGTGACCTTAGCAGCTTCAAGAACAAGTCTACACTTTCTCAAAAGCTGGCAGCACTTCTACCCCATAAATAAAAAAGTCATAAAATTGAAGATTCCATGAACCATTAAGTATCGAAACAAATACTTGGCAATGGCAAGAAGGCAATTTATACATTTATCCAGATGTTGTATACTTATCTACCGACCTTTCACTCGAAAGCGGTAACTTCACCACTGAACCAGCTAAGTTTTTAAAAAACAAAATAAATAGTTTAAGTATCAAAACGTTTTGGACTGTGTATAGTAGCGGTCAGCTGCTCTGCGCGCGCGCATCTCGCGTCTGCACGGCTGTCTGTGTGCGTCGAACTCTGTTTCTGTAAGTGGTACAAGGCATTAAAGAAATGTTAGCGTTAATTATTATAAATTTAGGTCAGGTGGCAGTTGTTTTTCTTAAAAATCAGCGCCGCTATCAATGTTAATTAGATATATCAATAAATAAAAACAAAATATAATAAATTGGTTTGTGATATAACTTATCTTTTTTATAAATTATAATGAGTTTAAATTAATTTTCTCTATGCCATATCGAATAAGAATTAATAGAATATCAAGTGATCACTGCAGAATACATTGTGATTCATTTAATACACTATTTCACATATTAATAAAATTGAAGTTAATGATGGAAATTTCAAACTGCGAATAAATAACTGCTTCATTATTTGGACTTAATACCGGACTTCAGTCCATTATATGGACTTAATAACAGAAGCCAGTCTCTACGAGTCAACCTAAAGCAAAATAATCCCCAGCCCAGCAAACCTTAAAGCTTAAGCGTAAAGTTAAAAACTTTACCTCAAATCTCTGCCACCATAATTCATTCTACTCCGTCATAGTTGTACACATTTATTCATTTTTATTTGCAGAAAATATACATAAACTTTAGGAAAGGCCAAGTCAAGAGTACCCTTAACCGGCGGGCTTGCATGATGATGCATGAGAATGATGAGTATAGAAGAAGCAAGAAAAGTATGTATCTGCAAACCCCTACGGAAAACAGGCGTGACTATACGTATGTATGTATGTATGTAACAATCAACAAGCTTATAAGTGGCGAGAAATGGCACTGAACCGTGACCACTGGCTAGTTTAAAAAACCGAGGACATTACGGATTGTTGAACTAACGCAGAAATTAAGCTCCTTTAACTCTGTGTTCAGTAACATTTAACATATTACTGGGGAAAGTAAAACAAAAGCTGAAATAAAAAATTAAAATAATTGACTCATCAATAAATAACTCAAGAAATATAAATTCATTGTTATTTAAACGTCCCAAGAACCATATTTTTTTTTTATATCGAGCCCTAAACAGTGTAATTGTGGTGAAAACTCATTAAGGGAAAATAATCAACGTCGACTCACCGCCTCCAACTTTATAGGGAACAAGTCAAGCCACATATGGAATACTGTTCGCATCTCTGGGCTGGGGCACCTCAGTATAAGCTTCTTCCTCTTGACCGCATACAACGTCGGGCTATTCGTATTGTCGATGACCAAGATATCATCGAATGGCTAGATTTTTTAGAACTGCGGAGGGATATTTTATCACTCAGAATCTTCTATCGAAATTACAATGGAGAGTGCTTCCGGGAATTGTTCGGAATAATCCAGGCCGCTGATTTTCAGTACTGTACAACTTGCCACAATGAAAAGTTTAATCCCCGCCATCTGGTTGAGTGGCGATTCAGTACGGTGCGTTTTTCAAGAAACTTCTTTCTACGCATCACTACCCTGTGAAAACATATATCTCTAGCGGTGTTTTTCAACGGATACGACATTGGAACCTTAAAAAAACAAGCCTATATTTTCTTTAAAGGCCGGCAACGCTGCTTCAATGTATTGCGGTATTGCGGATGTCTATGGGCGGCGTTGATTACTTTCCATCGGGTTACACGCCTGCTCGTTTGCCTTCCTATCCCATAAAAAAAATATAACAACAAAAAATCGCTAACTCCTCTATTTAGACCACTTGAACAAGATGCTATGAGTCAACCGGCATTGACCATGTAATCTTAAGCCAGTAATTAAGTATCTCTTCGGGCGACGCGCGAATGTACACATAAGATTGTCTCCACACTATCATTTGAGAGACACGACAAATAAAGCTATCATTACTACTGCCGTAAAATCTAATATAACCAACTTAAAAACGTAAGATTGTCAGACCTTTTTAAATTGGTATGTCAACTTCATTTTTAATACACATTGCCTACACATAGAAGTTTATTTATTACTAATAAATAAAGTACAATAAACAAAATATAGTAATCTGATTGGATAAGTAACGTATCCTCTCACCGAAATAAATATAAGCATGTATGGCCTACAACACTTGTAGGCCATACATACTTATATTTATTATACTAATTTTGAATCTGGGTGTCACGCTACTCCGCCTTGTATAAGCGTGGTGGAATAAGTTGCATTCTTCCTGAAATGGGCAGGCCCGTAAACAGCAGTGTGAAATTTATCGGCTCTCTAAAAAGATTGTTTTCTTCTGGCACCCTGAATAAACTGAGAGATAATACATATATTTGTAATTGGCATTTAGCTGGGGTATATTTCACACTACGTTTCCCAAGATATTATCTCCACTGCGGAACTTCTCTCCAAAACGATTTTCGGTTCTGATTGACAAACGTGAGCAGTCCATTAAGATTTACTTACTTGAATAGCTATTTCGGCGATTTTGGTTCTCCGTCCAAATTCCTTATATTGAATCATATTCTCTAGATAAACTCCGAACATAGCCTTTGTAGCTCCCTGAGTATTTTGAGCTTACACAGCAGATGCACCATTAGTATCCATATTTAGGTGCCATAAGAACACACAAACTCACGCACTTGTCGAAAATTGTTGTCTTCAGGCTCTGACGTGAGAAAACATCAAAGATTTGACGAAGCTTTTAATATTGCTTTTTTCTCAGAGATTTCTCATATATGTGAGAGATAAATATATTGGTAAAGTGAGAGGTAAAAATGTAGTATTACTTTCTAATAATAAATATGTATGTGTGTATGTATGTGTATACTTATATATTTGCTCATCATAACTATGATGTATCACCAACCTATGGATATGGTATGTATGGAAGAAATACCTATTAGCGATAAAACCGTCATTTGTTTTTGGTGTAGAATAAAGAATATATCTATCTATCTATCTATAAAACATGAACACGTAACAGTATGGAATAAACGCGCGTTCAGTAGGTATATAGTTGTGTGATAACGCCTTTAAATTTTTTACACCTATCTACAACACAATGCAACTCGTAATATGTTGGTATTCGTTATAGCAATTACATAATGCGTATAATGGATCTGAATAGTCATTTCAATTATTGAACTAAATGATAATTATAAAAATTTATTGTTAAAGATGAAATGTCAAAAATTTCTTTGCAATGTACCGCGCAAACATATTAGCGTTCAATCATCATCCACTTTCAGAAGTCCACAGTTGGACGCAGGTGTCTTTAAAGATATGCCGCCTAGTTCAATATTCGGCTGCATGCATCCAGTCCCTGCCAACTGTCCTATACTACCTATATGTATCAAGATGCGGTTTCCATTCCAACATTATTCTTCAACAACAATTGTCGATTGTCATCAAATCAGAATCATCACAAACGTGACCAGCCCATTGTTATGTAAGTTCACTAACCCGAAGAAATATCCTTTTTTAATTTTGAATTAGTATATCCAACACTTCGAACATAGTCCTTTACATAGTTTTTACCTTTACATATTGTAGTGCAGACGGATGGCCAATGTCTACATTTCGACACTGGTCTAAGACATTCACTTTCACAAAATACACAAAAGACTTAACTCACTGTGAAAAAAAAGTTAATATTATAAAAATTTATATCAACCCTAATAAAATGATTCGTCTATTCATTAAGGCGACCAATAAAGAAGATAGAGTTTCCGATCGTTTTCGTTTTGTTGCCCGTGCTCTCTTTTATACTTTTTTTATGGGACAGAAGGGCCGCAACACCGCCCATCGACACCCTCTACACCATAAAGATCACGGCGGCGTTGTCGGCCTTGGCTTGTAATTTGAAGGTGCCAATGTCGTATCGGCTCGAAAACACTGCTGAAAATAGCTGGTTCCACGAATTGATGGTGGATTGAAAGAGGGTTCGTGAGAAGCGCACCGTGCTAGATTGTCAAGCATTCAGATGGGGGATGAAACTTTTATTTTTGGCGAATTGTGCGGTTGTGAAATTCAGCGACAGATATTATGCTGAGAGTTGAGATATTCCTCTACACCTTCAATAATATTTGCTAAAATATTTTTATTTAAATTCTTTGGACACAAGAAATCATATATTAAAGTCCCACTGCTAGACACAGGCCTCCCCACTTCTAGCGGATTCAAAGGCAGATTGACTTAGCACTCAAACTCGGAATAAATTCACGTATTACGTACTGAATAAACTAAGAGAACTCAATGACGAAAGTTGCTCCTTAGTCTTGAAACCTGCCGCAACGAGTGAAGACGCATTACGACAGCAGTTGAGGGGCCAGTAGCAATCTAAAACCCCCTTGTTCAAGTCAAAGGTAAAAGTTCATCTGGCGCGGTACCTGCTAAACAAAAACGAGAGATCATTGATCGGTAAAAAGCAAAAAACCAGAGGGAATTAACGGATCGACAAAAAAAAGCGGCGACAGATGCCGACAATAGTGGTATCATCATAAACAAAATGTTTTTAATTTTAAATGAGATGTAATAATAAAAATGATCCTTTTATTTCAGATCAGGTTTTATTGTTTGTTAATTTGTAAGAAATACAAAAATGTCTCCGCGAACATAATAAAGCGAGCGAGCGAGCAAAAACTTATACTAAATGAACTGACTGGAATAAAGATTATTATTATTCTAATTATTTCTATTGTTTGTACTATTTTACTTAAAATTGCTTGTTTTGAAATTGAAGTTGAATATTGGGAATCTATTCTATTAAATCCCAAGCCAAATCCATAGCCAATTATGCTTTGCCATTTTTTATTAGTTTTTAGTTAAAATATAATAATATGACCACCCACCATTTCATTCTATGGATATCCTAAAAGGCGATTATGGGACCAAATACCTTCCAGTAGACGGGCAGCTCCGTATCTGAGTTATAAAAATTAATCTGCGATTCGCAATAATTTTGACAAGCGTAGTGATTGTTACACCCTTTATTTCTCAGAGAGGCCATAAAAGTACAGCAGTTGACTATTACGATTTTATTGATGATAATTATAATATATTAATTGGATTGAAGCTATATTTTCACGTCATAACTTGCAAATTATGTCTTATAATGAAAAATTGCAGACCGTTATTATTTTTAGTAATACAATGAAAGCAATTCAAAATAAAGTAACTATTTCGTGCACGTCTGTACAGGATGACAGACAGTGGCGGCACGAGCTACTGCCGGTAAAAACTCTTCGATTGTATTCAAGCGGGAGCTGAGACCGTGCCACGACCTGACCGTGCCCAATGTCGCACCTTACGCATTTCTTTCATCAACTTGAATACGTATATAAAATGGAATCAAATAGTTATATCTGATAAACTTGTAAAAGCCATTAGGCCACCAGCAAAAACATCTTCGAATTAATCATATAAACGGACAGAAGGAAAATTGTTCAATACGTAATTTTTTTATTGAAGCTTTTTGCAGAACGAATGGCGAGTTTTTCCGAAGAAGTAACACGTTCTCGTAGAAAACCGGCTTCTGAATATTAGCAATGTTATTGCATTTCTATGCATGTACGTTGAGTTCATTTTTCCCCGCTATTTTTACATCTCACTGTTCACTCACCGTCAGATGTCACGGTTGCCTTAGTCGTCCATTAGTTGGGTGAATTAAATAGAGGACTTGCTTTAGCTTTGGTTTCGCGGAAATATCCCCTACATTCTTATCGTGCCTTCCTCCAAGCCTCTCATTGTTCAGCACCTAGCAGCAGGTATTTGCAACACTTTTAGCATCGAATATGTAAGGATGATGTATGATATTATATATCCCGTTAAACGTCCCATTTCTTTGTTTGCTTTATAAATTCAATCAAACCATTACATAAGCAGCAGCGTGTACCTGTAAAATAACCAACCCACCTGCCAAGCGTGGGGATTATGGTCGCCACAAAGAAAACTTTCATTACTACCATTTGGATGAATGGCAATCCAGTACGGTGCGTCTAACATTTTCGTCTAAACTTTTTTCCACATACCACTACCTTGTGGAACCAGCTACCTTCAGCGGTGTTTCCAAACCGATACGACATTAGAACTTTTAAAAACTAAGCATACACATTTCTCAAAAGCTGGCAACGCTTCTGCAACGTCTATGGCACTGTGAATGTCTATGGGCGGCGTTGATTGTTTCAGATGACACGTCTGCTTGTTTGCCTTCCTTAAAAAACGTGAAAGTGGCCGATATCTAGTATTGAACTGTTACACGTTTAGCTTGAAGAAATATTCAAAAGTAACAAAAACAGTCATTTAATTCGTTTTTAATTATTGTAAAAATTATATAGGCATTTGAAGCTGGACATCGTTGGCCTATAATTCATGGGCAATGTTAATAACGAACAACAAGAAGGTGTGCCCTTAATACAGTGAAAGTGTTGTGCGACAGGCAGATGCAATATAACTATGTACTTTCACTGAGACAGTTTAGGGACGTACGTGTGGCGTGGCTTGGTCACGAATCTTCCATTTTTATTATTATAACTTTGTAATGTTCTTTTATTTTAAAATAATCGCTATAATAACTCTGTAATTCTTATGGCTTTTTATTCCATACGAGAAGTCATAAAGGAGCAGAAGTAAAAGAAATGAATATGTAGAATGCTGCCAACCACTAATGCATAGCCTAACTAGGATATAGGATTAGAGTTTAAAAATGGGAGAAGATAAAGAAAGTAATGAAGAAAAATCACTTTATAAATTGCAGTTTAAAGTAATGAAGAAAAATTACTGTATAAAGTGCAATTTAAAATGACAAATTTATATTTTTATGTTATTATAATTAGTGATCTTTGGCAAAGTTTTCAAAGTTTACCTACTTTCTGCAAAGTATTCATTAAAAATAGTATTTACATATACATTTACGTCAATGGGGATTTACACATTTATAAAAATTAAACTTACCGCAATGGATAATTTATTATATTAAATGAATTTGTTCCAATGTTATTATTAAAACGTATTACACGTTTGTTTATGTTTTGTTCACGAATGTGAACATTTTTTAAAGTCTTTTAAAAAAAGATTATTATATCAAAAAAAATCTAGTCTGCGTTGGCACATCCCTACAAATTCACCGCCACATACCAACGGCAGGGTAGGGAGGCGGTCGCCTGCCTAAATTTTAATAAATGAAAGCGAATTAGACACTTCCCTTTAAATTATAGCTTTTTACAATACACGCAGAAAATGTTTAGAGCTTTGCGAATGTATTATTTGAATTTATTAATTTCATAGTAACGGAGACGCAGGTACTTTTAATTTACGTTACGTTAGTTAAAATTTACTTTTTATATAATATTTAGTTTGTCTAGAACTATATACAGCTCATTTTCAGCAGCTAACATATGTATATTCTATATATACTGAGTAGTAGGTTTTTTATTTTATTTTAATAACGAGAATAATAAAATTTATTTTTGAAAATATAAAAAAGTTCCATAAATGGATGTTTACTTAAATATGGGGGGTGCTTAGAGGAATTGTTGAAATAATGCAAGCAGCAATAGCCCAGAGGGTAAGCCTCGGCCTTACGATCTGAACGTCGTGAGTTCGTATCTTTCACTGGACTATTGATGTGAACCATGTCCTAGCACAAGCATTATTAGCTTAGTTGGAATGGTTAACAAGAATTGTGGTAGTATTAACAACATTGCAGGTCATTTTTCAAAAAAGAAATCCTTCAGCTAAATTCCACCATCACACAACTTGTTCCATAATTATTATTATCACGGAGTATTTTTAAAAATATATCTTATTTTAAAAACAGTACAGTACAGACCAGATTATTAAATACGTATCCTATATAAAGTACACATTAAATACGTGTCTCACACTCATCTTGAACCCGACCAAATCAGCCTCCTATCTAAAACCAGATATGAGATTGCAACTGACGATTGGATGCTGTGCATTAACCCGTAACGCCCACCTCATAAGATCAACCAATGGGACACTGGCATCTTAATATACCGTACCATTTATATACATCACAACGCGTCGAGCGAAGTTAAACTATAGGGGGCGTAATAAAATAGGGAAGATGTTGAATACAATAGATACTTTGTATGGTACGAGTAAACAGAATTAATAATCATTTAGTGTATGAAACTCTTAATTATTCATAAATTATATTTTATCTACATGTAGCACCATAAGCGTAATGGTTGTATCTGTTAATCTTAAGTTAGAAAAACAAAAGGAAATGATGAATTACACTTATTTTTATAATAAAATTATATATCTTTCTTGTTTATATTATAATCATAATGTTCTGTGTTGCCATCTATAAATAATGTTTGTAAGATAAAAAAAATGTTTCTTGCTTATGGTTTGAGTACTTGACGCTAGATGGCACTTTATTTTAAACAAGAATATTTCATTATAAAAATCATTATTATTTTTAGTATCATAAAAATTTTGTTAATTAGCAAAATTCATGTTTTATAGCAATTAGTTTATTTGCTCGTGTATTTGTAAACTTTATTCCTTAGCTACTTACCAATAGAGGGCAACAATATCAATAACATTTTAAACCGGACGTTAAGTATTTGTATAATCCACAATAATAATTTTTCAAGATGTGAGCATAGAAAGACTCAATATTTTGCAAGAAGAAAAAATAAATAAATATTTACATTTTATTTTACATAAACATAAGTAAAAAAGTATAATTAAAAGGAAATACATTTTATAAATACAACAGATATTTTTCCATTTCCTTTCATTCGTTTTCATTCTCCATTCTTTATTGAATTATATTTAATTATTTTTTTATACTAAACGCTTTTACACCGGTTTAATGGCCTAAAGTTACAAAACTATAAATTATCAGAATCATGAGCATCTCTCACTGGAAACTAGGCGATATTGCTCTTGCAAGAATTAGTAAAAAAGTGTTTGCTAAAGTGGAAGTTATCAAGGATGAAAAGGGATTATTTTACGATTATAAGGGTTTGGTTACATTCATCATATAAAAACTTCATAAATTTACTTATTTGTTATGATATAATTGTAACTTGCTTTTCACAGAACGTTTTTAATATTTTTTTACAAGATAACGTAATCTAAACTATAAATTTATAAAAGTTAATAAAGTAGGTATAATATAACATTGACGAAATTATAGTTTACATTTTATACAAAGATTTAGAAAAACTACGAAATCATAAACACTTTGAAAGGTTCACTAGGTAGGTATTAGGTACTTCAACGTAAACTTGATATGTATGTCATATTGGCAATTTTATAACCAGTTGGCTGGTCGAAACGTTACAAATAGTGTAATATTAGATGAATGTAAAATATAATGATTTTAGAATGATAATTTTTTTTGATGAAGCAACTGGCTTAACAGGATTCTGTTAAGCCAGTAAAGTGTTGAGTCTTTCACGTTTGACATTTAACTACCTAAATAAAATATTTGAGCAGAATATTGTTACATTTGATGAATTACTCATGGTGTAGTTTTGATCAATTTGTATTTCATAGTTAAAATTCTGCATATTGTATGTTAAAAAACTTTAACAGAGTAAAATTATTGTTTATTATTCATAATTGTTTTTATTTTATATGCCAATAAATTAACAAGTTGATACTCCAGGAATTTAATACATATTATTTTTTTAATTGTCCTTTTGAATGGTGGATAATAATAAACCTTATCTACACACCTGGTTACTCATTTTAAACAAATAATAGTTATTTGCAACACTGACCTTGTCTATGAAATTATTTATGATAGATAGATACTAAAGGGAAATATAGCTGGCAATATTTCATAATATTTTGTTGCATTAACAAAAAAGGGCTCTTGCTAGTTTAAAAATAATTTGGTTAGGCTGGATTAAAAAACTTAATATTTGCCTGTGTACTTTACATTTTGCAAACACCTTTAGCCTAAAACCTAATTTTATCTAAATATTTACATACTTTAGAACAAATAATTTCTCTTAAGTTCATTTGAAAACAAAAAATTCTTTACAAAGTAAAATTTTGACATATAGATACTTTTGAGTCATTTTTTTACTAATGTAGTTTCCTGAAGCTGAATTCAATTCCTTGTTTGTATGTAATAATGAATTGAAACCTTTTGGAAACTGTAATAATATTGTATATGGTAGTGAGACATTAAATATATGGCTATATCCCTCAATTTTAAGAAAGGCCAATGTCCAATACTGAATTGTTATAAAAAGGATAATAAAGTAGGTAGTCTATAATTTTCTAAGAACCATTTTTACATAATTTTTGTTTAAGGAATTATTTAACTTTTTACTAGATATTTTTCTACATTTATAGTTCTAGGTATAACTGGGGATGATAATGGAATTGAAATAACAAAGCAGCTGTGTTATTATGTGGAGATAAGCCGCACAAAACACAAACTTTGGTTACCATATACCAGTCTGCGATTGGCAGAACGTTCCAGACCTTTTTATGGGCCAGCTGATAGAGCACCTACACCAAGTAAACTTCCTTCTGTGCCTAGGAAGGTACTCAAAAGACATCTGACTATATTTTCGCACCTCAACTTACAACACCACCTGTGTGATGTTTCCTGGTAACTTAGAGATTAGGGTTCTTACAAATGGTGGTATTTTTTTACATCTGATATATACCCCTCAGCTAGGCACAAGCATCCCCATTTTTAGAGGTAGAGACATTATCCCAGCTTGTCCAAAGGCAATTGGTGGAGGGAGTATCCAGATTCGAAATAAATATCCGAAGGTCATACATATATTTTTCCTGAAGCTTTAAACGAAACCGTGACCAATGACTTCGTAATCGGCAGTCCCGCCACAGAGCCGTTTCATCAGTCATCAGTATAACCATTCTAAAATCAAAGCTATCGTTAATTGTTAGAAACAAAGCTAGAATTAATCCGTCGAAGAACTAAAGTCTTCCATGTAACTCTTTTTTTTGGCATTTTTTCCTTTCCTGCCCCTTCCTTTCTTCTCCTTTCCCTTCCCCTCCGCCAATCCACGGTCTGCCGTGCCAATGGATGCGTGGCTAGGGGCGAGCCTAGTCGTAAGCGTGCCGATCGTCCCGGGGTCGGGCTCCCGCGGGGACTATGGTGCCTTACCTCAGCATGCAGGGCTCTGCTGGGGCTGACCTCCATCCTCCCTTGCGGCTCGTGGGATTCACTAAAGATGAATTTAATATACTTAATTTGTTGAAAATGACGGCGACGTGGTTCGCCACCCGTCACGTCCTGATTCTCACGAGGGCGAAAAGCAACCAATGACGAGCCGTTTCGCTGCGATGAATGGCAGCGGATGGAGCTCTGTGGTCTCTGCCAACCCCTGCGGGGGATAGGCGTGAATATATAAAAAATAAAAATATTTGGCAGAAACGGGATGCGTGAAGCCGAAAATCAGGTTAAGTGGCTCCACAGGCCCTTTATGATAACGTTGATTAACAATTCAATGTTGCAGAGAAACATAAAAGAAGACCACACACTGCCTTTCAGTGTAAAACCGTCAAACTCAAAGGAGCCAGATTTGAACACTACATATGATATTAGACATATACCAATGAAACAAGGGAAATATGAAAACGCGTTCAAGGAGTTTGTAAGAAGAGGAAAGGAGATGCTTTTCGACAAATTCTATGATCAGTTGAATGAAAATAAAGAAAACAATCGTGATTGTTTGGAGTACCTCAACAACGTGGACGCGAGCACCGAAGACAAGTTTGAGAAGGTCATCAGCAATATTGTAACAGAGAAAGAGATAGAGAGTTATCTACATCAGTGTTGGAGATACAATTTTGTTCGTAAACAAACTGACAACAGGGATACTAGCGATAACAACGTAAGTTATAAAATCTTAAACAGTATTGTTTAACATATTCCCTGCCAGAATGTTTTTGGAAGACTTTTCGTTCAGGTCGCGTGTTTGTTAAGCTAATTCCTAGAAAAATAATTTTATTTAAATTCTTGTATATGATCTTTCATTATTTTAATTATTGGAAGGCAATCAATAGTTGTAAAGCGTGAAGCGTATAAGCTCCAGTTAGCACAAAACCTGTTAATGAGTTAAATGTTAATAAAATAACGCTTATGTACTGTTAGGTGAGTGTTAGCGAATCTATTCGTCAGACCGGGTAGTAAGGTCGGACGAATAGATCCGCTACCACACCCTCACAGTACATCAGCGTTGTGTGGTAATACAGAAAAATTCTGTAACACCACAAAACGCCACTTGCTTATCTTCATATTTATATTTAATAAGTTATTTAAAGCCTTAGATTTATTTCATACTACTAAAGCCACATTTAAAAAAAAACCCCTCTTTAAACCCATACAAACGTACACGCTCACATATTACATATACATCATCATCAAGGCATTACAGCCGCGGGTGGGTCTTAGCCTGGTTCAGTAAATTTTTCCAGTCAGATATTCGTTTAGCTTTTTCCCTCCAGCCCCTCACACACTTATGGCACTTAAATATAAATTCTGCGCACATGACATTTCTTAGATTTCTTATAAGTGATTGCCGTAGCCTAATCGACAAAGACAATATCTGTTTTTCAATAGATAACGCTTCTTGTTGAATAATTAAATATTTTTTATTATTTTCAGAAATCATTGTCCTCAATGAAAACCCCTACGAAAATACACGCATCATGGTGCCTAGTCTGTGGTAAAGCAGATAAACTTCGCCAGTGTCCCAACTGTTCGTCCTCTTTCCACCTCGCCTGCCGGAAGGAATGGCTCATCACCATTATTCGTATGTCTTTCAAATTTCAATTGATTATCAGTTTTTTATACATCTTCTATAATATACATTATTATAAAATGAGATATATCTGCATATATGATTTTTGGGGTCTATCTTGGTGAGGAGAGTCGAAAACCTGGATTGTTTGTGTGTAAAATGTATTTATGACCCAAAGACAACCTTAACGACAAGGCCAAACTGACTAAAAAGCTGGGTGCACTCGGTAGAGTGTGACAGTATTTCACACCGGATCATCTTCCTCATCTTTATAAGCCATGAGTCAGGCCGCACACAGAATTTTGTTCTCATTTCTCGGCTAGGGCACTCCAGTATCAGATTCATACTGGTGACATTTATAATGCGAAGTGCTCTGAGGAATTCCACCCATATATACTTATATGTAATATTTTTAATAGTTGAAGTGAAGGTAGGTACAAGCACATTTATTAAATTATTAATCATTAATCTATGAAACCTCTTTTTTATTGCGTAAGAACAAAACATACAAACGCCTAAAGTAAAAGGTAGATTCTAAAATCTTGCAACAAATGATCAGTCACATGGTGGTTGAGAACTGCTTATTTGAGCAACGCTCGCAGAAATTTATTTACCCTCCTGATTTTTGAAAAAGGTAATTTTAGAAAATTTTAGATAATATTGTTATAAGTCAGTAAGTGCTTCGTTATATCAGTTCATACATTTTTTTTAGATCGAAAAAATCCTCCCAAAAAGGCGAAAAAGCAAGTGACATTGGTGGAAAAGATTCTATCCAGTACACGAGTTATTAGTTCTGTGAAGAAGGAAAAAGAGGATATGGAACTCTGTCCAAGTTGCATGTGGGGTCCTAGAGTTGGGTGCGTTTAATAGGCTGTAATAATGCTTTAGTTCAACAGACTATTCTCTTCTATAACTTTTCGATTTAGTAAACTGAAGTTTTAGATTTCGTTTCTTTCTTAGCAATGTGTTTTAGAGTGGCCTCTTCCATATCTGGCTCAAATGAAATAACTATCTGGATGAGGGGCGATACACTACGGTGCGTTTTTCATTTCTTTTAACTTTCCACGCACCATCATGTGGAACCACCTACCTTCAGCAGTGTGTCCAAACCAACACGACATTAGATCCTTCAAAAACCAAGCCTATATATTTCTTAAACAGGAATTTTAGAGGCCAGTAACGCTTTTTCAAAGTATCCTTAGTTAAGCTCGCCAGCTAAGAAGTATGAAGAGAGTGATGAGTGTGAATAAAGCAAAGAAAGTGTGTCTAGATCGTAGCAGATAGAGATCTGTGGTCTCTGCCTATCCCTACGGGAAACAGGTGTGATTATATGTATGTACGTATGTAGTCTACTACACAATCAACTACAATATCACCGGTGTTGAAAATGTCTCTGGGTACGTTGATTGTTTTACAAACGCTTACCCGTTGCCTACTGATTCCATAAAAAGCTAATAAACAAATTTCTTCAGAACCATATATGATTAAACCTTTTATAGGTATCGCAAAGAAAAAACAAACCAATGCAAAAAGCGAAAACGCTGTAAATAACACATGTCAAAAAAATTATTGCGTATTAAATTCAGAAAAATACTGTATCAATTGATCCAAGTCTCACAGCTTTACGACCGATAGAAAATTTTGTACAGCGTTGAAACTGAGTTGAGTTTTTGAATGTTCAGAAAGAATTTCTTTCAGAAATCTTAAAAGTTTTTTTGGTTCTGTAATGGTGATAATTTTTTATTTTGCGGTTTACTACATTTTCGCTTTTGAGCGTTCATATTTTTATCCCGATGCGGGAATCGAACTCGTGATGTTGACTCTTACATGTATGAATGTATTAGAATTAATATCATTACTTAATTTTATGCAATAGATAAAATTAATTTTATATGTATTTTGGTGCCATCTGTTGGCCGATTATGTAAGGATTATATAAGATACTTGTAATTTGTGTAAAATAAATCATTTAGAATTTTCTGAAATTCATATAAATATGTAATTTGAATATTGAGCTGTATTTTAAAAATTGCTTAACATTAATTGTATTTATTTGTTAAAGAATATTTTTTTTGCTTCTGAAGCAAATCTATTTTTAAATTCAATATATTGTTTTTGTTTGCCTTCTGAATTTTGTGCATAAAAGCCGAAATTCAGTCGGGGAGGATTATTTCTAATTCATACCATCGTTGATGCCGAAATGTACATCTAAAACTTCTCATTGCAGTTATGACGACGTTGTGTGGCACAAGCTTGCTTCATGCCCGTGGTGGCCGGCTCGTGTACTCACCCCAGGAACCATACCTTCATGTCTTCTGTCCCGCACACATTCACACCATCAGTGGCCTCTGAAATACTACGGTAATGTTTAACATAACGGAGATAAACATTAGGTGTAAACAGTTTCATTATCAGTAAACTCTCCTATAATGCAGTACTCTTATAACACGATTTTATGTTCCTCGTATAACTGTACTGCGAAATTTATAATGATTTGACAGTACATAATCAACTTTGTTACATTTGGACTTGTTCTTATAAAATTAAATTATTTTATTAAGTTTTTGTTCTTAGTTTTTGAGTTTTAGGAACATTAATTCTATATACAGTGATCCCTCGTATAACGCGTTTTCCTATAACGCGGAATCATCTACCGCGTTATAGGAGGGTTTACAGTATATGTTCTTCTTCTACGAATAACTCTCCGACTAGCGAAGGTTTGCAGCCAATTCAGCACAACTCTCCTCTTTCGCGAGGCGCAACAACTATACATACACAACAACTACATATATATACATACACAAGTAGGAAAATATACCCTTGACCAAATTGCTGAAGTTTTTTAAGAAAGGCCTGGTCAAGAGTACCCTTAACCGGCGGAACCGACCTAAGGAAAGTATGCTGAGATCGTAGCAGATTGAGATCTTTGGTCACTGCCTACCCCTGTGGGAGACAGGCGTGACGATATGTATGTATGTACTGTAATATATGTATGTAATGTAATATGCAATAATTTAATATGTACTCATGTCTGTTACTGCAGAAGGATATAGATTTATTAATCTATCTTATTACATATGTTTGATAACATAATTCCGCCACCTGACATCCTATAAGCGTATTATGGCGTTACAGGTACATTGAATTACTCATGGGGCGACACAAGCCGCATGTGCCTGTTCTTACCTAGCCATACCGCCGCGCTCGACTCTGCTCGCGACCCAATGCTCCAGGAAGCAGTTCTTCAAGCCTGTGATGACTACATATCTGTCTACCTTACTTAAGATTATTAAGAGTCAGGCGTTACTTTAAGGAAATCCATTACTATGTGGACAGTCAGAATTTTTACCTGGTTAAGATCCGCAACAAGTAAACAAAATTATAAAAGTAATAATTTGGGTATCATTATAGTATACTTAACAGTTGTCTTACGTAGAGTCTACTATACCTGATGATGCGTCGTGTTGAGTCGAAACACGTGTCGTGTACATTGTGGAAGAGTTGTGGTGTGTGTTAGGTGTTGGGTGTTAGTGATAGTGATTGGGAGGTGGTGGAAAGTAGCTGACGGCCGTTTTTGTTAACATTTAGTTTAACTTCCCTTGAAATCCACTTTCTCCATTAAAAAAACAAATAATTCTGACTGTCTACATACCTTACTTAAATCATGGTTTTTCTTTCTCGAATTTTTCAGATTGTTTTACTTTTTTAAATATATGTTGATATATAAGGAATATATATATTGATATATAAGGAATGAATATATAAGGAATTGTTGGTAAAATCTTTTAAAAAATTCTGGACATATGTGTACTTTGGTTATATGTATAATATGTCCATCATTTTTTAAATTGTGTTTTAATCATTGTGTGCGTATTGTATTTGTTGTATTTATAATTTATTCATTTTAGTATAAGGGAAAATATTAAAAATATTTTATGATAACTAAGATGGCGGTCATAATCCGACCATTAAAGAAATGACCATTATTTTATCATTATACGTGAAAATATATGTTTCTATATATTTTATCCTATTCTAAAGGGAACTTTTTTCAGCAGAGTCATAGATTAAAATGCAACCTTGCCTAGCAAGGATAGCTATATACATACTCATCACTTAAATATTGAAAATAGTAGTTAGTTTATTATATAACATTTTTAAAGACGTGACCACACAGAAGTCATTTCTTGCATTATATTTTTAAGCGTTAATATGCTGATATGCTAAACTGAACTCTATTTGTTCAGATGTTTTTAAAATTTTAAATAATAATTTATATGCTTTACATCTAACAATTGGATAGTTCTCTAAATAGCGGTTAGTTTTGATACGCGACTTCAATAACTACAAAAGGGTTGATTTGTCATAATAAAATGAACAAATAAGAAATACAAATATTCTTTACATCTTGAATAACTTCTAAAGGAGTTTATTTATTTAATAAATACCTTGCTAATATTTATATTTTTTTATATATTTATATTTAGCCTATCATAATTATATATTATATCAGTGGTGCTGCTTTTTATTGACTTAACATTACATATATCAATTATCAAAATAAATTTTAGGTAAAAAAATAAATATTTATAATGTAGAATAAGAAAACTAATACTTGAACAATTAATATGGTATCCATATAAAATATTGTTTTATATTATTTATTTTTATTTTTTGTTACTACTCATATAATTATCTTAACAGGATTTATCATAAAATGGGGAGAAAAAGTGAAATAAGAGAATCCCTTCTCTTATATTATATTATATAGGGTAAGGAATCAATGGAAGATAATAAACAATATAATAAATTGTTTAAATCCTAGACACGAATTTACAAAGAAATTATTATCCTGACGTAAAAAAATAAGTTTAACATTTTGAATTGACCTCAAATTTTTAAAGATGATTAATAATTTGATCATCAGTAATTGTAATCATCAGTAACTTTTTAAATAGATTATACATGAGAAAGAGACATTTTATACGGCGATAGTCATAAGAATTAACTGTGAAATGTGTAATAGTAAAAGACTTTACTTAGATGTAAGTAACAAAAATAAATGTTATTACAATTATAATATATATTATAAATATTATGGAGAAATATAGCGTCTTGGGCTGACCCTTAAGCATTTGGTAAATAAGCGTACCTGATTTTAGATTCAAGTAGAATATTTCATAACCCCTACGTAATTTATTTTAACATTTTGGACTGTTTATCTGTATGAGTGTGTCTGTCTTTCTAACTGAGTGTGTCTGACTGTTTCTCTGGTTATCGGTGTGCCTGTGTCTCTGTTTATCTATCTGTCTGTCTATCGTTTTGAGTATGTCTTACTATCTCTCTAGTAGTATTTCTGAGTGTCTGCTTTTTTTATAGTATAGCGGGCAAACGAGCATGCGTGCATACAACACCAGCTGACCACCTAGTGGAAAGCAATCACCGCAACGCCGGAAGCGTCGCAGATGCGTTGCCCGCCTCTAACGAACACATACTCTCTTCTTGAATGCCCCCATGTCGTTATCACATGGGAACACCGACACTGTCTGGTTGTGTGTGCGTTTTAATAGTTTAATAATATGTCGTCATACAAATATAAAAAAACTCGAAACCAAATAAAACTACCTATGACGCAAAGATGACAAACATATTCGAAAATCGTTTAAAAACCGTTCAATCAATTTCCTTTGACATGATCATATAATTATCAATGGTGATTATCTTACGGATTTAGGTACACAGATTAACTATTTAAAAATAAGTGGAAGGCAATTATAATACTAAGTGATAACAGTGCCGTAATTTTATATCGTTGTAATCAGTGGAATATGTTTTCTTAATTACTTATAATTTTTACATTTGTTTTATTGTCAAATCTCAACATATTTTTGTAATGATTACATCTAACAAAACTAAATATAATAAGCTTTTGATAGTTAAATTTTTTATTTGCCTAATTACCGCAGTTGGAAATAGAGACACGTAAAGGAAATATATGTAACTTTTTTTATATTGTTTATTGTCATTTCTATGTTAATTTCGACATCTCCAAAGATTACTACGCCAACCAATGAAAACTACTTATTAATATCTTAATATTACCAAATTATATAGCCAAAATTTAAAAAAAATATTAAGATACTAAAAAAATTTTAGAAATACATAAACGTACTTTTGATAATCGTGCGACATATAGGCCGCCAAATTCTGTTCTGTTCTGAGAAAAAATTCTGTTGAATATCCCCCTTAGTTTAAATTGAAAACGAACAAATAAATATATAATAAAATTATGCTGTTTTAACTAACAATTATACCTGCAAATTTCATTAAAATAGCTTTAATTATATAGCAAATATCGACATTTTTCCTCTTCCTTCTGTAAACCTACGATTTTCAACATGGCGTAGTATTCTTTGATGGTATCGATTTGGTGTGAATATGAACCCTGTACATAACAGCGTCACTTTCAAAACTAAGGTTTATATTAAAAAGTTTTGTTTACATCAGTTGAATATCATTTTATGTAAACAGATAGGTATTTATCGCATAAAATGGATTAACAATATAATATATCATAGTCCACTCATTTCAATTGCCAAGTTAGTGATTTATTTTTATTATTCTTTCAGTATTATGATCAATTGGCTCAGTGGTGAGCTCCCGCCTACACCGAGTCAATAGTCGCGAGTTCGATCCTCGCATCGGGACAAATATATCTCTGCATAAGGATAAATATACATACTATGTGTAGCCTACAGATATTCATTCCAAGTCTGATGATCCCGCCAATCCACATTAGATAAGCGTGGTGGTTAATGTCCGTTCCTGCAAAAATGGGGTAGCCCGTGCCCAGCAGTGGGATATATATGGGCTATGAAAAAAAAATACGTATGACCGGAAAGCAATGAACTTTCTTAAATTTACTATATTGTTTTGTGTAATATAAATTTTTAAACCTACCGAGGTGTAACTAATAATCATACATAGAGTATGAAGGGGAACTTATGCACATCTTGTTGCGTCGTCAATTCTCAATTATTTTTAAACGAAGAACCAGGAAAAGGAAAAGATACATACAATAACTTAATTTTTATTCATGGTTTTTACATAAAAATAATACTTTTTTTTAAATCAGCATTCAGCAAAAGCATCATTTTTAGGGCGTGGCTCACACGACATTCCCATTTGTACTTACAAAATTATAATTAAAACGAACTTATACTAACAAAACAATACAAAAATACAGTATATTACAATATTATACATTATTTCACGGTAAAATTCACAGACAAATGTTTACAATTATTTATTGTAATGTAAGACTTTCCGGTTAAAAAAATTACATTTATCTGAATGTTTACAGTTAACATTTTTATACAAAAATTTGAGATCGAAATTTTCAAATTAAGAAATGAGAGGTTAAAGACATAATTAAACACAAAATATTATAATTTAGATAAAATTATTCAAATTAAATAAAGACTTCTTAAAAATCGTCTCGCCATTAACATTGAATTGAAATATTTTCCAATATTCATCATATATGCATATAAAATTGCGGATCTTTTTTCTACATGACAACATTATATTATTTGGCTGAAGACATACTAGCCATTGCTATTTTAGTTGAATAAACAAAGGAGTTACATACAAAAAACTATTTTAACACGTACAACAACAATTATGTATATCTACGGCTATATACATATATTCTCTATTTTAAATAGATTATAAACAAATAACACATCTCACAAAATAACATAATAATGCAAATAATTTTCTAATCCAGATTTTGTAAGGTATGCGATTTGACATGTCAGAAGTTTTAAGTGTCAAATTGACAGAATATAGGCACGACACGATAACAAATTAAAAAGCCTTATGTATTGCAAATCTAAAAGGCACTCGTTCGAATTCTAATTATTTAACGTAAAACATCCAACCCAATAAATTATGAGCCTATTTCATCATAGTGGATTCGTTTCGATCAAAATATACGGAGGGCGCTAGAATTTGGGAGGATCGAGAATCTTGCATTCGGATTGATATCGCCTTAAGCATATATATGTCGTTGATTAAAAATTCAATTTGTTTTATTTTCTAGCGAAACTTTCATTTTTAGGGTATTATGAAAATTTCCTATAGCTGTTCGGGACAACACATCCCATCGTATTGCCTGACTCCACCCAACAAGTTATCTTGCCTAATTGATTAGGGGTTCGACTCACGTTCTAAAGTCTAGATTTTTCTTCTCGCTACAATTGGACTATTGACATTTCACACATTTTCTAACAAAAGTATTAGTAAGCTTTTTTTCATATGGTTAATAAAGTTTATAGTAAGATTAATTTAGCCGCGTAAAATATTAATTTAATTAATTGAATATTTTAAGCAACGTATGTATACTAGAACTTTGTCCATTGTGTTAAGGTAACAATCGTTAATTCACAATGTACACTATTCCTAAACATTTAATTTTTTATAACTTTTTGAAATCTTATCCAATCATCATATTTTCGTTCTTTAAAGTTTTTTAGGCAAGAAATTGATTAAAGAAGTGAGAATATATATAAAATGTATTTGGTTTTAATTCAAATGAATTCGATTAAGAAAACAATATATTTGTCGTTCAAACAAAAAATGCATCATTTTAGTAGCAATTAATATTATAACCCACTTATAATATTTGTTAAATTAATTTAGTTAATGGCAACACTAAAGTATATTAGTTTTATATCTGTCATGTTGTCTGTCACTAATTGTTCAATATACATACTATAAGGTAATAAACCTTGCTCCGTTTGTGTGTTATTTCTTTCTACTATTTTATGTAAAATAATACCAAAAAAACAAAATTTAAAAAGTTTATATATTATAGTATTTAAAGAAAATTATAATTTATTATAACATAATCCATGGTACGATAACAGATTATACAATACAATTAAAATATTTTCTAGCTATTAAACGATTTTTTTCAAACATGATATTTCTCTACAAACTAACCTAATCAATTATAAATATATTAAGGATACTGGTTTGAATTAGAAATTTATAAAAGTGTCGACGAGAGAACACTTAGGTTTGCCGGTTTATTCTATACTAAACGGTATTTATACAAATTCAGTCAATAAAAATATGGGATATAATTTAATATAATACTTTGGATCTTCAAAACTGAAAATTTGTGAAAAGTAATAAAGGACATTTTTCAAAAATATGTAATTACTTAAGCCCCTATCAAAAACAAAAACTCAAGTGCACTTATCGATATAACAATTTCCATTATTTTCCATCCAAATAATTTAGTTTTTACATGTTTGCTTTACCCTTGCATTTTCTTTTTGATGGTTTGTAAATTTTTCTCTTTGTCTACAAATAACTAGAGTTCTAATAATCTCAAAAGCAAAAGTATACCACTTCATACATTATAACCAGTTTAAACTTCAAGCTCTAACACGGTTTTGATATGAGGCAGCCGATCTTTTTAAAGGCATGCGCATTTTTTTCGGCCCTTACGCTATTCTAAATTGTCTATCAAAAATCGAACCTCGTCGTATTCTCACCTCGTCTCAGTAATAACCCGAATAAAAAAGTATAATACATAAATTTCTATGTATTTGAGAGTTCGTCGAGTTACGTGTCAAGAAATTAAAAACCATAGGTTTCCATCGAAAGTCGTTGAGATTAATATGAAATAGCAATGTACATTAATATTAATATATATTTATATTACATATTGTCACTTAATTTTAAATAAATTGTAAAGGAGTCGGCTATTCACCGGGGCCGATTATTAATGCACTCACCGCGAAGAAGAGGAACACTAGACCTCCAATTATTGTAACTGTAAAAGAAAAAATAAGTTTTATTAATTATTTTGTTATGCTGAGATGGAGAGTCAGTTACCTTGTGTGTATACGAACTTGTATGCACGCAATACGAATTTAAAAAATATACTCTGACACGGCACGCGTTTCGCCTCAACGCAAAGCATCGTCATGGGTAACAGACTACGGAAAAGAAATTTTGAGTTGACTCTCCATCTTAATGAAAGAATTTCGCATAGTAACACCATTTAATCAAAATCAATCAAGTTCAAATAATCAATCTTACGTTTGTTTGATTCTAAAATGTTAATGCTGGTAGCCTATTGGCATTAACAGCTTTATCGAATACTGAGCCTTATAATTTACCTGCAAGTAAAATATATTTGGGAATCTGCGCAAATCGCAGATTCCATGGGCTCGACGCCGTATCGGAGTCGGAGGTACAAATGTGTGTGTGTGTGTGTGTCGATTTTAATTTCGTCATTTTTTTCGATTTTAATTTTCATTTTCGCTACGTTAAACGTGTAGGGGAAGGTTGGACCGAAGTAAGTGTAATAGCCTTTATTAGTCCCCTTTTGTCTATATTGTATTTAGGTTTGGCCTTATTTAAAAATACATCTGTGCAAAAGCACGGAAAAACGCCCGTCGGTTTACTGGCTAGCTAGTATCATTACATTGTCATCACAAACAGCTGTTCATTGTGTAATTTTTGTCCGCCATTTTGTTGATTTTAAAGAAGGGTGCGAGGTTGTTTAATTTGACATCTACTGCAGCTACTTAAGTAACAGATTTAAGCAGATGTTATAAATGAATTTTTTGTTAAACATTGTTTAAAGAGTTGTTTAAAAGTTAAGTAGCATTTATGAATGAGGTTATTAAATTGTTATATGTACTAAACTTGGCCACTAAAATGATAAACAGCTAGATAAAAAAGAAAGTAATTGATTGAAATATCAAAATTAACGTCTTCTTACCAGTTCTAACAGAGATTTTCTGGGCGACCATCCTGCCGCCTATCACAGCTAAACCAGTGCACAAAGCGTGCCCCAGTGAACCACCCACGACAACGCCAACGGCGTCTTCTCTGGTGGCCAGTACCACAGTCGCCAGTTGCGACCTATCACCCCATTCGGCGAGGAACGTCAACGATGCTGCTTGAAGTAAAACCTTAATTATTGCGTTGCGTTTTTTCCGCCTATTCTCTGCTTGTCCCTGCTCTAACATGTCGAGGGTTTCTTCTTTCTCATCCTGAAATAGTTAAAAATAATATTATTTTATTGGGTATCATACAATTGATTTGAGGTAAAGTATATTTTCATTACAATAAATAAATAAGGAATATGCAACCACATGTCTATTTTAATAATTATACAAACTAATAAGATTTTAATTACAACATAATTTTTTTTAAATTGTTATTTGATGTTTACAATTTTGAATGTCAATTTATTATACAAATAGTAAGAGTTTATAGAAATAAATATTAGGAAATAAATATTACTTTTTATTTATAATAAGGTTTATATCTAATTATAAAAAATATATGCACTATTACAAGAATAATAAAAATGAGATTCGACCTTTAAAATCTACATAAAAGAATGTTTGCTACTGGATTCCTAACTATTGTTCAAAAGGAATTACTTTCTTTGAAATAATTTGCAAAATTGTGATGTGACTAAAAAGGCGAATTCCATTTGATTTTCTATCTTAACAAATTACTAATTACATGCTAAGCTGCAGATACACTTTCCTTAACAGATATATGGTAAATGAGTGATCAAAATTATATATACAATAGTACCAACATCCTAACATTTTCAAATCATAATGTTTTATTTGTAATTCCTTATATAAAAATTACAGATGGTGATGATAAAGAAGGCATGATCACAACATTTAAACTAAGCCCGGTCAGTGAAAATTGGAATAAAACAATTTTTTATTCAACCCAACCATATTCCGTGTGCTAATCGACTCAAAGACCTAACCATATCGATATTTAACAAAATCATAGCTTTTATTTTTATTTATTTATTATTATGTATCTTATCCAATGCATCATTTATAGCCTAATCATTCAGTCAAAAATGTTTTTTTTGTCAAGTTACATAGATGGATTACAATTAGAATTCCTTTGGTCATAAAGCATCATTGGTCTCTCGAAGCACTATGACATCCGAAAAACTATGTCAGTAAAGAACTGTCCGAAATCTGACAACAGGTCACATTGTCTTTGAATGAACTACGAACCCGAAGTGGATGCGTCAAAAATTGGTTACCAAAGTCAACCTAGCACATCGTTAGAAATTTAGTTTTGATAAACCAT